>CM052538.1:97024794-97050824 GCA_028533065.1 Trachops cirrhosus | reverse complement strand
CTGTTTCCTTTGCCAGATTGGGGAAGTTCTCCTTTATTATTTGTTCAAATAACTTTTCCACTTGTTGCTCTTCCTCTTCTCCTTCTGGTACCCCTAAAATTCAGATGTTGGAATGTTTAAAGATGTCCTGGAGGTTACTAAGCCTCTCCTCACTTTTTCAAATTCTTGTTTCTTCATTCTTTTCTGATTGGATGTTTCTTTCTTCCTTCTGGTCCACTCCATTGATTTGAGTCCCAGTTTCCTTCCCATCACTATTGGTTCCCTGTACATTTTCCTTTATTTCACTTAGTCTAGCCTTCATTTTTGGATGTAATTTGTGACCAAATTCAACCAGTTCTGTGAGCATCCTGATCACCAGTGCTTTGAACTGTGCATCTGATAGGTTGGCTATGTCTTTGTCACTTAGTGGTATTTTTTCTGGAGCTTTTATCTGTTCTTTCATTTGGGCCACTTTTTTTGTCTTGAAGCACCTGTTAAGTAGTGAGGGATGGAGCCTTAGGTGTTTGCCCAGGTAGGGCAACCCAGTGGCTGCATTGTGACACTGTATGTGGGGGAGGCGTCCGAGAGGAAACAATGGGGCTTGGTCTGCTCTCTGCCAGATTTCAGTCACTTCCCCCACTTCCCCCAAGCAAATTGGGCCCTTCTGGTGCTGATTTCCAGGTGGGTTGGCTTGTATATGTTCTAGAACCCTGTGGTTCTCTCCAACAAACTCTCCTGTGAGGCTGGGAGTCTCTCCCGGCACCTCACCCTCTACAGGTGTTTTCAATTGGTGTTTTGAGGCTTTATTTTGCCATGCTGGGACCTGGGTTGCATGGTCTGTCTTGCTCCTCAGTTTCATCTGGTTTATCTGCAGGCGAATGTGGGACTACCCAGTTCTGCAAGCCACCATGGGTGCCAAGCACCTCCACAATCCGCTGCCTCATTGGCTTCTCCCGCTGCCACCTTGTGCGCCCACCTGGGTCCACCAGCTGCTGCTTTGCATGCCCAAAGTCCACCAGCTACCACTTTTTCTTTCTTTTTTTTTTCTTTTTTTTTTTTGCTGCAACCCCTCTCTGCCTGGCCTCCCCACTTGCCCTTCCTACAGGTCTGGATGAATGTGTCTACTTTAACTCCTTGGTTGTCAGACTTCTACATAGTTCAATTTTCTGTCAGTACTGATTGTTATTTTGTTTCTAAATTTATGTTGTCCTTATTTTGGTTGTGTGAGGAGGCACACTGTGTCTACCTATGCCTCCATCTTGGCCGGAAGTAATAAAAATAAAATTTAAAAAATGAAATAAATCTGGTGATTGCCAGAGGGAAGGGGGTAGAGTGATGTGGAGGAGGATGTAGGGGGATAAATGATGAAGGACAGAAACTTGACTTGGGGTGGTGAACACATAGTACAGTGTACAGATGATGTCTTGTAGAATTAATTGTGCACCTGAAACCTGTATAATTTTGTTAATCAGTGTCACCCCAATAAAACAGAAAAAAACGAAAACAAAATAAACCTCCTTTTCAATTAAGTAAACTCTGATGTTTCTGGGAAAACATTAATTTTCCTGAATATTCTGGCTTTTAGTACAGTGCACATCTAGGGCAGCACCAATTGTGCTCTTACAGATATTTAATAGTATTTGGGGATTATAATTACATTCTTATAAAATACACACTTTTGGAAAAAAGATTATGTGTTATATAGACTATGAAGTATGCTAATTAACTGGAAATTTTTCTTCTAAAATGTTGACTTTTCTTCTTTAAAGATTGGTTCTGAGGGTAGAGACGTAAATATTTTTATGAGTCAATGCTAGGCAGAGGTGAGAAGACTTGCTAATTTATATGTAATCAGTGTGGACAGCTAACATTGTAGACAACAGGATTAGCATCAAAATTATATTGGTGTATTGAAAAGTGAGTCAGGAAAAAATAATTAAAAGCTTGGAAAGAATAAGTTAAATAAGACAATTTTCATAAAGTCAGGATGGAGACCATTTGTCTATAGAAGTGGGTGAACAATGACAGCATAGAGACATTGACAAGTGTCAACCTGAAAATGGCAGCCTACAAACTACATTAATACAGAAATTGCAGCCAAAGCTTTCTATGGTAAATAAGATTCCTGTTTTATTTTTTTTATTTTTTTTTAAAGATTTTATTTATTTATCTTCAGAGGGGAAGGGCAGGAGAGAGGGAGAGAAATATCAATGTATGGTTGCTTCCTGTGCATTCCCTGCTGGGAACTGGCCTGCAACCCAGGCATGTGCCCTGACTGGGAATCGAACCGTGATCTCTTGGTTCACAGGCCCGCACTTAATCCACTAAGCTACACAAGCCAGGGCAGATTCCTGTTTTAAAACTGCTGATACAAGTTATCATTAATTTGAATTTAGCCTCCTAATAATCCCATTCATGAATCATGAAATTCATCTTCAAAAATATATCTTTGGTACATAGTAGTTTTATCACTGCCTTTTTTTCTATTTCTATCTCTTCTTGCCATCCATTTAAGCGATATGAAACTGGGGAAGAAGAGGTAAAATAAAAGCTGCTGATTTCAGCAAAATTCTGAGGATTAACATGCCATTTTGAGGGCATGCAGGAACTCAAGCACTTTGTTGAGATGTTTCTGGGACAGAAAAGTCTTTCTTTGCTCACAATATGTTGTAAAACAGCTTCATTTAGTATATAAGCTTGCATTCTGAAGTCAGACAAACCTGAAATCTCATTTTCATTTTTAACATCTCTTCTCTGAGCCTTAGCTTTCTTCTACCTTTTCAGGGTTCTTATAGACAATAAGGTAAATGAGACAAGATATGTAATGGTAAAAATTAAGTGAAATAGTACATATAATGAAAAAATTAGTGTTAATAGATATTTTAAATCCCTTCCCTTAAAACATCTTGGAATACCACAAATGCAAGCACTTTGTTCCAGTCTCACTAGTCTGCTTGGGCAGTGGCAACCACGCTGGGTGTTGCTGTGTACTCTGAGGACTCCAGAGGTCTTTGTTTTCTCAAGAGGTTATGTAATCACATGAATAGACAAGTTAGATCCATCTAAAAATTCTGTGTATAGCAGTGATTGCTTCCAAGCAATGAGAGCTGTTTAACTTGGTAAAAATTCAGAGAGGGGCCACAGAGAAGATTAAAGGACAGGAGATTAAAAACTAAGAGAAAAAAACAGAGCGAGTGGGATTATGGACTGGGGAGGAGTGAAGGCTGGTTACTGATAATAGTCTTCAAGGGCCACTGGGCTATTATGTAAAGTAGGGCCCCTCAACTATTTTCACTTCGGCCCTCTGAAAAATGTTCACTATGCCATGGTGCACCTGGGACCCACACCCTACTGGTTAAAATTGGCATGGGAGGAGCAGGTCTTTAAAGAGATTTCACTTGAATATAATCAAGAAGCAAAAAATTAGTGAGAGAAGAAGAGGGGAATACATTCTTTATGGCTTTTTAAAATAGTTTATTAATTATTGTATTTTTTCCATTACCACTTATCTAGCTTATACCCTTTTCCACCTCCACCCCACAGGGCCTAAATTGTTTTCACTTTTTAGAGCTGCCCTAAGTTGTGAGGGGAATTTGATTCCAGAGGTGTCTGAAGTCACTGATTGGTGTTTGCAGTTTAACATGTAAAGCTTTCATTACTTTTAAGAAATAAGAGTAGAAATTGAAGTATTCAGCATCTTTGCTGAAATGTGATTAGGATCTTTGCAGGCCAATGCCCAGGATGGAATCTCCAGCCACAGCTCCAGACAACCTGAATGTTCTGTCTTTGTCACTGAAAACAGTAACTTGAATAAAGTGCAAAAAAACCCACATTATTTTTATATGAAAAATATTTCACCTTTAAGGAAAAAAATGTTGACTTTTAGTGCCTGTGATGAGGATGATGAGGTCTCAAAAATAATAGCTCTGAGACAGGAAGTAGAAATTCACAATAAATTAAATATGTGAATATAAAATTGTTTGTGTGTCTGTGGTGGTATAGGGGGTGGGAGGTTGCTCTGTAGAGAAACAAATAAAAGTGAGAGCTCCAGCCATTGTTAAACTTCAGGGATGGTTGAACAGCTGGTGGTTTTGTGTGTCTGTGCACAAAAAACACTTGGCACCTGATGGAAGTCCAATACTTCAGTGCTGCTGGACCATTTCAGACATACATCTTGTGAATGTCAAGTCTATTACAGTGATTTCAAGGGTGTTGTCAATTCTTCTGCTTCACAGTGGAGCAAAGTTAGTATATGCCCAGCCCTTGGGTCTGGTTATAGAAAAGGAATTGTTGAGTAGGAATTAATCACTGAAGTTGTGGAATAATCAGATTTTTACAAAGAGGCTATATCTTAATTTGTCACTTAACTAACTTAGTTAAGTCATACTAGTTTAGTTAATTCATACTAGTTTAGTTAATTCAAGCATGAGAAACATGGTACATGATTTCTCGTTCCTCCCTGGACTTTGATTTTCAGAACTATGGGTGCTGTTTTTCTGGACTATTAAGGAAAAATATTTTGACTGGTGCTAGGCTGACAAAGTAGAAAGCGTTATCTTTTCAGAAATAATTAATAGTATTATAGTCATACACAATTACATATATTTTAGGCAACAACTTTACAACAGGGAGATAGGCCTGCAAAGACAATATTGCCTCTATTCACAAGTTTGTAGATTTGCAGTTTGCTTTTAACTCTGTATTTGCTACATTTCCAGTGCAGAATTAAAAGAACATTCAACTCTAAATTTCATTATAAAATCTTTAGTTGTGTTTTTCAGTAAATATGGATATACGATTACAAACTTTTCCAGCTTATCACCAGTGTACACCAATTCTAGTTATTTATAAAATCATTAAAAGTCTTTTCTAGATGTTATTGTCTCTTCACTCAGAAAGCACAACCTTCAGTATCATTCTAGTTTTCTTTTCTTTAGAAAATGTCTGTCTGATAATGTTTTCTTTTGTAACTAGAAATGTACTGATAACGCTTCTCTTTCCCAGTTTATGAAGCTTGGAAGATTTGAAAGTCAAATATGGTGGAGAGAGAAGTTGTCCTTAGAGTGAGACTGGAGAGAGGGGAAATGAGAATGTGAGCCATCCAAAGAGAGGAAATGAGAGTGACAGGCAAAACAGAAGGCAGAAAATACATGCATGTTGACTCAAGAGAGAACTGACTGGAAGGTGAAAGGTGAAAGGACCAAGGAAAAGGTAGACTTTTAGAGAATCACATAGACTTGAGGTCTGTGGTTGTGACTTCAGAATTACTCCCAAGGCCTTGTCAAGTTGGAGGGGCTGAAAGAGAGAGCTGGGCCACATTCAGGTTAGAAGAGAGGGGAGGGAATTTTAGGGGGAAAGGGGAAGGGTTTACAGGAACAAGTGTGAAGGACACATGGATAAAAACTAGGGGGGTGGAAATGGGAGGGAGGTGGAGAGGACTGGGGGGGTGGGCTGGGATGGGAGTAAAAGACAAAACTATACTTGAACAATTAAAATAAAATAAAAGAAAATAAAATAAAATAAAGAAAACACACACACACACACACACACACACACACACACACACACACACCTGTACAAACAGATAGGCAGAATCTAGCACATTTTTAAGATGTTGTTAATAATTTCTTTCTATGAGGGGACACTGGAATTAAATTAAGAGTGTTGAGGGTTTGTTCCCAGGTCCAAGAAGGGACTGTCTTTGAATTTTAAAATCAGAAAGAACTTTTAGATCCTGGCTTTAAATTTCTTCTTTTTATACATGGATGCATACAACAAATTTAATCTAGAAAAATTGATCAGATAGTCTAATTTATTCTATTTGCAGCAAAAAGTATATTTTACCAGCCATCTATATCATTATGAAGTAAATACCTTTAAAATCTTAGAACTTCTCAGAGTACTAAACTGCCTTAGTATTAACCAGATTTTCTGATAATATTAGAACGTCTGTAAAGTAGATTTGTAAGGTAAAGATTCTGATACTGTAAATACTATAAATTCTGAATCATTACATCATATTCCTCCTGACATAATATAAAGAAATGGTATAATCTGTGTTTTGGGAAAAAACTGAAGTAAATATGAATAAATTCAGTTTTCACTTTCAAAAATCCCTTTTTAAAACAGTGAGAACATTAACTGCCTAATGTTAAAGTACTTTAAATTTAGTTAATCATTTAAAATTTCAAGTATATTTAAAGTGGAAAACAGAAGTACAGTAAAGTTTCATATTCTCATCATCAGAGTTACCAGTTACAAGGCTTTTGCTACTTCATCCATCCAGGTTTTCTTTTTTTGGAAGTATTTGAAAGCAAAATCCAGTCATCCAGCAAGAACCCATTTCACACTTTTGCTTTTCAGTACAGTTTTTTTAAAACTATGGCATTTTCTGCTGCCATAGTTTTAAAAAACTGTACTGAAGAACGTAAGTCTTTGAACTCGAGAGCATTATGCTAAGTGAAATAAACCTGACGGTGAAAGACAAATACCATATGATCTCACCTTTAACAGGTACCTAATCAACAAAACAAACAAACAAGAAAAATATAAACAGACACATTGAAATTAAGGATGAACTGACAGTAACCAGAGGGGAGGTGGGAGGAGATAATGAGGGGAAAAAGGGGAAGGGTTATCAGGTACATGTATAAAGGGCACATGGACAAAACCAAGGGGGTGGGATCAGGGTGGGACATAGGTATGGTTGGGGTGAGGGGAAGTGTTGGAGATAAAATGGAGACAACTGTACTTGAACAACAATAAAGAAAAAAGAAAAAAAAGGAAGTAAGGGGGAAGAGTGTGATCCCAGGGTCTATCCTTGTGTAGTGAATAAAAGCACACTCCCCATGCTCATATCTGCCTGCACACACCCCTAAAATAAAGCAGGCTGAATAACTTAAAAAAAAAACTATGGCATTTTCTTACACAGTTGCAATGCCATCAGCACACTCAATAAAGATAACATTTTTCCTTTAATATTATCTCATATTCACCCATAATCAAATTTCTCTGGTTGTCTCAAAAATGTATATTTTTACAGTTGGTAAACCCCCTATACAACCTGTGATTACCATGTCCTGTAACTCTTTTTAAATTTCTTTAAAATGTATTGATTTTAGAGAGAGAAGAAGGGAGAGAGATAGAGAGGGAGAGAGAGAGAAACACTGATTCATTGTTCCACTTATTTATGCATTCATTGGTTGACTCTTGCATGTGCCTTGACCAGAGGTCAAACCTACAACCTTGGTGTTTCAGGACGGTGCTCTAACAAACTGAACTACCCAGCCAGGGCTTTCTGTAAGTCTTTTATAATCTACAGCAGTAATTCTGTTCCATTTTTTACCCTCTACCTACTAGCTTCTGAAAATTTTGTCCGTTACCCTGTAGAAATATTTGAAATATATAGTTTAAAGTCCATAGTAATGTAGTCTCACATAAAGTACTCAGTATCTTGCTAAATAAATAATTGAACCCCTAAAGGATTTTGCTACCTCTCATGAAATTAACACTTTTGAGTATTTATTTTACCCCAATTTACAAATGAAATAAAATAGGCCCCTCGTGAATTTGCCAAATTTATCTCTACTTTCCCTTTATAATAAGATTTTTCCTTTAATAGAGCTATACAGATTTAGAAATAAGATATAAATGATATATTTGAATATTATCATTAGGTTTTAGAAAATGTTCATATTTTGGTGACTGGCTGATTAAGCAGTGGGTGAACTAGCCCCTACATACTGTTCTTACTTCATCATTATTGTTACTTTTAACAATAGTTCTCATTTCTTTAACCCATAGTATATGTTAGGAAGTTGCTAAGCACTTTCCTATATCATCTCATTAAATCTTCAAGAAAGACATTGTCAATGTCATTTGATAGAAAAGTTTCAACCCAGATTTGTGTTACTGAAAGTTCATACTCGTAACCAGTTCAAGTTGTCTGCCTGCGTGTTGCTTTGTTATCTGTTTCTTGTACTACTATACATCTTGTCCCTTAATATTCCTTTTCTCCTGTCCCAATTGTTTTAGAAGCCAGAACTTTTCTTCTTTCCATTTTTATACCACTGCTTCATTCCTCTCTGAAAATGGAGCTGACATTGGGACCCTTTGTTGGGAATCACCCTGCCTGGTTTCAGAAGCTGTAACCCCTCCATGGCTAAGGCTGAATGAGAGACCTTGGGACGATAAGCCAATGAGGAGACAAAGCTTATCTCCCTGGTGGGGGCACTGCCTCTACTCCTTTTACTTCGCCCTGCCTGGCCCCCAGTGCTTGATTGGTTAGCCAGTGATGGGTAAGATTCCTCAAGGGAGGTATGACCTAAGACAGGCATGATCATGAGGAGGCCCTCAGGGAAGGACTTGGGGGACTATAGAAAAAGAGGGTGATGGACCCTTGCCCCTCTGCAAGAAGTCTCTTAATCTCTTGGCTGCGTTACTTCCCCTGCTTGACCTAAGCCTGAAACAAAGCTGGAGGTGGGTGCGGCCCTGTGCTGGAAAGGGTGGGTTCCCCAGGGCAATCAGGCCTAAGAGAGAAAGCATAAAATCCTATGAAACCTACTTTGCTGATACTCTCAATTTAAATGATAAGGGCCCAAGCCTGCAATGAGTTTGTTTCCCCAAAGTTTTATGGCGCTTTAGCTATCTGACCCTGACTCTAAATAAACCCTCAAAGTTCTTTTGAATCTTATCTGTTTGATCATTACTGCCTGATAATGATTGATGGGCTTAATCTGAGAATGTGGGTCTTTGGAACCGCTAGTTGCTTACTGATTATAATAATGCTCTGTGTACTTTGATGCATTTGAAAATTATTTCTCCAGGATCGTGTGAGAGACCAGCAAGTAGCAAGCTTTGTGGGATCTATAGCGATCCTAACTAAAAACAAGGGGGGAAATATAGGAGACTGTTCTGCGTGGTGTGGGCCCAGACAGGACCCATGCCCACGGACAGGTTTTCCCATGGGGAATCAGGCCTGCATTGTACCTAGGCTGCTTTGAGACTTGCTTTTGCTAAAACTCCCTCACCCTGAATTGAGGCAGCAAGTGCTTACTGTAACTTCCTAAGATCTGTGCTAAACTTCCCCAATATGGAATGTAACCAGTCCAACCACTTTTCTCTTTGCATTTGCAAATATCCTTCTTCTGTGATGTGATTAGCAGCATTGGCTCCTTTGTTTTCTGTAAAAGGTAACCACCTAAAGCGAACCTGTGCATAGTAAATGAGGACCATCATGTAAAGTGCCGAGAAATCCAATAAAGACCGGTCATGGCAAGGGCCAAGGCTTTTGCTCCCCTTGAGAGAAAAGTCATGCTGTCCCTTTTCCTCCACTGGACTTGGTAGTCTGTGTGAATTTCTCGTGCTTCATCCACACAAGCCGGACCCCACGAGCCGGGATCTGCATCAACCCTTTAAACAATATCAACTCAACTAGTGAGAAATGATCAACTTTATATTTTCCTTGTTTTAGAACACACAATGTGTCAATGTACTGATTTTTCTCCATACTCAATTGAATAGTTTTGACTTTTTATTTGACTTTCACACATTTTTTCTCCACCAGTTTATTTCTATTTAAGACTTCATACAGAAGATTTTTATGGTTCATTTATTTGACACAGGAATTATCTTTCTGATGTGTTTCAGAATTGTACATTTCCATGTCATAGCTGAAAGACCAAATAATATTTACATTAGGATTTTTTATCTGATATAAATAATCTATGGTTGGTGTTTTAAAATCTAGTAATATAATTAGTATTATATTAAATAATATTTAATATTTATATTGGGATATAACTTGATATAAACTTAAATTTGATATAAATCTGCACTCTGAGAACTTAATTTTACTGTGATATTTAGCCATGCCTTAACTGCTGTTTTCATGAGGCCACCATTCTTCATAATTTTGAGGATATTACTCAGGGATATATTCATCACACAAATCTTGGAGATATTTGTCATCCTTCTTTTCTGTGTTTTTGGTGTTTTGATTTCAGCTTGGGCCAGGTTCAGCTGAATATCCTGAGCAAGCAGACTGCATCCTGTTTCATGTTAACATCACAATTTAAACAGAAGATACTCAGGGAGCCTTTGAATGTTGCCTGAAGGTTGTTGAAAACTGTTGCTGTGATTCAGCTGCGTCTTCTGATCTTCTTTGTATTATGTATTATATGAATTGTCTGGCTGGTAGCATTACAGGCCAGCACCAGCCCCTTTAAGGACCTCTTAATCCCACTCCTAAAATCATATGGATGATATCACCAATAGACTAAATACACAGTTATTAAATGTGTTACTTTAACAGTGTTTTCTCAAATTAATTTAATTAAGCATTGCAAGGAATTCTTTTTGACTTCTGAGCCACAATTGAAATGTTGGTGATAATACGCTCACTTCTTTCAGAGAGGAAAATTGATGTTCTTACTGTTTATTTTTAGTGATGTTTTAGGTTTATGCTTATACAGAGCAAAATAAAATGGCAGGCTGAGTTCAGAATGTACTTTGGTGTGACTCAGGGCTTAGCTTAAGCTAGTCACTTACCCCTTTTGAAACATCACTAAAAACACTGGAATTCTGGGATGTATCTTCCCAGGAGCAATTTAGCTGCTCAAAGAGATGAGGATCAATGCACTCATGTGGACCTAGTTATCAATACTTGAGATCTCTACTTTTTATAGCTCTTCCTTCTGTCTTACTTAGCCCTGTTTCTGACATAGGCTGTGAATAAGAGTTCCTCTGGGGCTCTGAGTTCTTCCATGCTCATATGATATATAAGAACTAAGCAGTTAATGTGCTAAGCACTTTAGCTACATTATTTCACCTGATTTTTCAGGAAATAAACATTAAGGCCTCACTCACATTTATAGATTATGAAATAAAAGCTTAGAGTAGGATAACTTAAAGTGAGGTCCACAAATTATTAACTGCCTTCCATGAAGTTAGAACAGAAATTGAGAATTAGCATCCAGGAATGTCTGTGACAATTTGACATTTTGACATAAGATTTTTCTGTTGTATTTTGCAATAGTATTTGTCTACAGTATATTGGAAGTGATAAAAATGAAAGAAAGTGAGGGAGAGAGAAAGGAAGGAAGAAAAAGAAAAAAATTGATCCTTCACCATAAATAGGTAAGAGATGCACACTTAAGACATTTAATGATTAGTTCAGGGCTGCACATGAGATAAAGGTCAGAACCGAGATTCACATCCTACCCTGGCTTCAAAGCCTTTACTCTTTAACATGACAGTCTCCTATCTCCCAATTTGACAATGATGATGAGTCAAGGAAGAAACAACCAGCAATCTGATGACAATTTGTCATTACCCTTAGGAGACTCAAGGAACTCAAACTTCAGATTTTGGGGAATTAAAGTAAAAAGGGAAAATTTTATAATAAAGCCAAGGTTCTTACTCCTGTGTAGTCACCCCACCATCATTTTTTTACCATAGTTATCATAATTATTACTAATTGAGAGGTAAGAACCGAGAAATGTTCCATGCACTTAATGTGAATTATCCTGTTATTCCCAGGGTGGTTCAATGAGGCAGGCACTATTTGGCTTTGCAGTATCAGAACCAGGATGGCAAAGCAAATGTGCCTGATACCAAAGCCTATACTTTTCCCACCTATTCTACATGATGGATTCACAAGGATGTCTAAAACGGCACTAGAACTTATTTGTTTATACTGGGGACTTGGATAAGACTAACTGGGTTTGAATTTGGTTCTAGAGCTGTGTAGTCTTAGACATATATCTTAACTTCTCTGTGCTTAAATTATTATGTCTATAGAATGGGAAAAACAAGACTTGCCTCAAAAGCTTATTACAATATTATAATATTTTTTACTATATTAACACAATGGTTGGCACATAATGTTCAGTAAATTGTAGCTACTGCTAATGTTATTAATATTAAAATTATATATCAGTACCTTTTAGCTTAACATAAGAGTAAAACAAAAATGTGGAGTATTATAGTTTGTGCATTTTGACTTTCCGTTAAAATTTAGTTAATTCTGCTTTTCGCAATAATGTGTGGCTTTAAGGAATTCCATCTAACATGCTAGCCAGAGTGAAATTAACCTTATATGTCCTTCCTATTTTCCACAATCTTTAGTTCAGGTATTCTCACTTGATTAAATTGCTTCTCTTTTAAATATTGAAGTAAGTAGACCTCAATAAATGGCAGAAAACTTTTACTCTTGGAAAAGGAAACATTAATTTTGTACTATTCATTAATCACCATTAATGTTTAGTTTATGATTGCCATTCTAAGAATGTAAGCTCTAAAAACCAATGCGGAGGTGACTTGTGGAGGCAGCTAGCACGAGGCTGAGCCTTGCATCCTGCTCTGCGCTGCCCAGACTAGCAAACAATACGGTCAGGATGGCTCAAAGTGATCCCAAGAAGCCAAAGGGCAAGATGTCTGCTTATGCCTTCTTTGTGAAGACATGCAGAGAGAAACATAAGAATAAAAACCCAGAGGTTCCTGTCAGATTTGCAGAATTTTCCAAGAAGTGCTTTGAGAGTTGGAAAACAATGTCAGGGAAAGAGATATCTAAATTTGATGAGATGGCCAAGGAAGATAAAGTACGCTATGATCAGGAAATGAAGGAACGGTTAAGGGAGGCAAGAAGAATAACCCCAATTCCCCCAAAAGGCCACTATCTGGATTCTTTCTATTCTGTTCAGGATTCTGCTTCAAGATCAAATCCACAAATCCTGGCATTTCTATTGGAGATATGGCAAAGAAGCTGGGCGAGATGTGGAATAACTTAAGTGACAGTGAAAAGCAGCCTTACAACAATAAGGCTGCAAAGCTGAAGAAGAAGTATGAGAGGGATGGTCCTGATTATAAGACTAAAGGAAAATTTGATGGCACTAAGAGTCTCGCTAAAGTTGCTCAGAAAAAGGTGGAAGAGAAGAGGAGGAGGAGGACGAGGATGAATAAAAAAAAACTGTTTATCTGTCTCCTTGTGAATACCTTAGAATAGGAGAGTGCCATAATCAACACAGCTCTTATTTGAGAGGTGTCTGTTGCCCTCATTAGGATTAATTTACACAATTGGATCATGATCGTATGTAGTCTTTCAAAGTGCTCTAGAAATTGTCAGTGGTTTACATGTAGTGGCAATGGGTGTCTGGAATGCCCTGAAACTGTATCAAAGTTGTACTTATTTCCAAACATTTTTAAAATGAAAGGGCTATCATGTTCTCCTCACTCTGTACACTTTGCTGTTGCTGAGACAAGGCATTTAAAGATGTTCTAGGCATTCTCTGTTTTTAATCTCTTAGGTGGTGTTAACTATGTGGTTATTGGCCAGAAATCCTGAGTTATCAACTGTGCATATCTATAGTTCGTGAAAAGAACAAAACAACCGAGACAAGCTCTTGATGCTCTTTGCTTGGTTTTGAGGCTGTTGGGAAGATGCCTTTTGGAAGTGCCATAGCTCAGTATGTGCACTGTGAGGCTGGACCTGTGGACACTGCATGGACATCAATTTAGCTTCAGGTTGTCTTGTTTTTGTATGTAGTGACGTAGCATTCTGCCATTCTTAACTGTGGAAAAAGGGAGGGGGTCAGCTGGCAGAAGCAGTGTTTGGTTCTCTTTTAGTTAAGTGCAGTAGTTTTAAACTGTTTGTTTTGTAGAACTCTTCACTGTCAGCAAAGTGAAAATTGGCTGCATCAATGAAAGTTGAAGAACCTTCTGTATTAAACGCAGTTTGAATCATATTGTTGTTTTTTGTATGTTTAGAATGCTGAAATGTTTTTGAAGTTAAACAGCATTACACTGAAAAAAAAAGTGCAGAGAGCAGTGCCTAGTGCATAGTAGGTACTCAATAAATATCTGTTAAATTAATACATGCTATTGGAGAACTCAGTCACAGCAATTTATGTTCCTTTGAATGTATTTAAGTCTGCCTTTAAAAAATGTATCATTAAAAAAAATTAACCTTTGCTATCTCTAAAAAAGCTGTATCACTGTGGAAGCTGGGTGTGGGGGAAGAGGATTAAACCACTTTCTACATTTATCTGCATTGAGGAGAAAATGTGACTCCTAGCTACTGGCTTGAGCTCAGCTGTAGGTGTGTCCTTGGAGTGCAAGCTGGTTCACCAGGCCTGGGGGGTTTGCTGGAGCCCACATCTGTTACCATCTTGAGGGAGTGCTGAGTTATGAGTTCAATGTGGGGCAGTGTCCAGCCTGAGTCATTGTTACATCGCGGTGAGTCAGACTGTCTGGCACTGGACCAATTTAGTCGGATCCTGGGGCTGCACCGTCACTGCTGGGTGGTGTGGCTAGCCCCTGCAGTGCTGCAGTGATGTCTGTGTGTTGGGGTGAGGCTGAGGCAGGGTTTATAGTGTCTTCAGACAACCCCTTGGGCTCCTTATCTCCTTACAGGATTCAGAAGAGTATCAGCAGTGCCTCTCTCCCAGCTTTACTGACCTTTTTTGGATAATAAACTAAAGAGAGAAGTTGATGTTTGAGGAAATAAAATGTATTATTCCCTGACAAAATCTGACTACGTTACTCTGGACAAGTCTGTGGCCATTAATTTCTTCACCTGTGAAATGAGAAGTTTTGGACCATTGTTTCTAGCACTGGGACCCTATACTCCGAGAATGTGGTCTAGATAGGGCCTGGGAACTTATATTCCTAAAAACTCCCCATGTTATTTGGATGGGCAACCAGGTTTGCCCATCATCAAACTACATGATTTCCAAGGGCCCTTCTAAACCTAAAACTCTATAAATCATGATCTATTTTCCAATCAAGTTCCTTTGAGCCAAAACCAAAAATTTATTAATTATCTAGTATTAGATGAACTACAAAAAGGGAGAAAGATTCTTATCATTTAATTTTAGTAAAAATGAAATTCATATGTCTTTTTTTAAAAAAATCAAGGTCACCTGGGCAACTGAAAAACTGTTAACATTTACATTCCTATTTGTAAAGATGAAATTCTATCTTGAAAAATTCCAGGCTGAATAGAAATACCATATCTGAGCCCATTGTTCTGTGGCCTTTCACCACTGGGCAGGTCTGGGAGAGAATAGGCCAGCTGGGTCAACAATATCTCAATACAGCCATTTCATTCACAGCTACAGCCAGCAAAGTTCACTGTGAGCATCACTTCCTGTCTTGTTCTAAGCCACAAACTTCATCTGGAAATGAAGTTTGTCAAATTTTATTTTCTGACTGAGCCCTCTGTTGAAATAGCCACATTATCTATGACATCAGTGATAAGGCCAAAGGTGAGAAAATACACAGAAATTTATTCCCTCAAAAGTCTTTGTAAAAAGGCAGGAGGCCAGATGTTTCCTCTTTAAGTGACAAAGGGTAGCCTGGGAACAGAAGGTATGAGGAACAATTTGGAAGATCCACTTGGACTGCTTTCTTAGTGCCTGAGAAGATTACTGAGTTCAATGAGGGCATGACGCCCTGGATCCCAGCACGGGGCATGGCACAAAACAGATGCTCAGTGTGTATTAAACAAACATGTGAATCAGATAGTTATGAAAATCTCAAGATCTTTTTCTACTGAGAGTTAACTCAGGGAAAACCCTATCAAATTATAAGTTCAAAAAGACAGAGAGTGTGTCTTACTCATTTTATAGCGCTTGACAAAATTATCGGTAAATGGTATTTGATGAAATGAGTTGGCCCAGAGCTCTTCTAGTTGGAGAGAAAAGGGAGGCAATCAATGCAGGAGCTCGTCATAAAGGTTAAAAGAGTCTATATGCATATTACAAATCAGTATTTCTTGAACAATCATTGACTGATCTATTGATGTCATGTGAGCAAACATAGCAACATCTTTAACTGGCAATGATACTTATTTCAGTGAAATAGCATTATTCAAAGCAATGGGTTTATGGACATTAATTTGGTGATTTTAGGACAAAACACTGAGTCATTCAAAATAGCAAAAAATCGAATTGCCGTAAATGTCTAACAATAGGGAACTTGTTAAATAGACTATGATGCAGTCATGCAATTACGTTCTCAGTTAAAATCATGTTTTTAAAAAATATTTATTGCTGTGGAGAAATTTATGTACGTTAAATCAAAAAGATGTGGTAGCAGAAACTATTGGTTTCCTACCCACACCTATTTGCTACAGACTTCCTACCCATCCCATTTCTTTTCTCCTTCCTAAGAGCACATTTTTTTTGAGGTTACTATCTTTTTCTGCATAACCGTGTGCTTTAGGGGAGGCAGGGGCCAGGCATGACCAAAGAAAGCAATCCATGGTCACCATGAGTTCCCCTTGCCAATGTTAGGTTGAGGCATAGGTAGGTATGTGGTTTATTTCAGGACAGTGAGATGGTTTGAGGTAGGAAGGCTTCTGGAAAATTTTTTCTCCATCTTGAAAGGAAAGCAAGGTCCTGCTTCTGTTAAATGTTAGTGAGTAGGCAGGTGATGTCTGCACTGTGGCAGCCACCATGCTACAGGCTTTAAGCTGAGCTGGCATGCAGCAGAATGCAAAAAGATGGGAAGGCCACTGATGGTTGGCACTGCTGATGTGCTGATCAGTCAATCTTGCAGTCATTGGCAGTAGGTCAGTGGCCAAAAGTCAATTCATCAAAAGACTCCCACTCTAATCAGTTCCTCACATGGCCAACTTTCCGAATTTACTCATTTATTTTAACTATTTAGATACAGCTGTCTGATTTCTCTTCTTAATAGCCTTCTAAGAAATATTAAATTTGTCTCAGTCCCCATTCTTTGTTGCTATAACTTAAGACTGACTTTTGATGAATTGTTCCGCTTGCAAAGTCACCTTATCCCTGGATTTATTTTATCTCTGGAAGCACTTATGTCTTATTGTTTAAGCCAAGTGAATACTAAGTCCAGAATTTTTGTAACTGGCAACTAAAAGTATACTAATACATGTGCGTTGAGTGGATTAGAGGAAGGCGGGGAGAGAGAAAGAGAGAGAGAGAGAGAGAGAGACAATGATCCCTAATGTATTATTTCTGGGTTATAGGAATGGAAATATGGCTGATTTGTATATTTATTATGTTCAGCTTTGCACTTTCCTATATTTTCCAATTATAAAAATAATGAACATATATGCTATTATGAATAAAGTGGAAAGTTCTTTTTAAAAACTGGGTTAAGTTCTATAAATGTTGTCAGTACTAATCTTAAAGGATTGTAAGATCATTGAGAATTAACATCCAGTTAACTTTTTAGTAAAATGTGAGTTGGGCAGAGAAAACTTGCCAATGGAGAAACAGTTCAATTAATTCTGGAAGAGTGAGTATGCGTAGGATGAGTTGGAAGAAGTGAGGGTCAGGACTTCTTGATCCACTGTTTCTGACTGGGTTGAGGAGGACTTGAGAAACACTTTTGTTAAGATTTTGTCTCTTTGCTTTATGTGTTTCAAACGTAATTTTTCATCCCTGCAACCATCTTGGAAACAGGTATCTCCATTTGTAGAGGTAGGAAAAAAACTCAAAAGCTCACACAATCAACAAATAACTGGAACTGTGATTCTAATGCAGGTCTGACGTAAAACACCACATGCCACATGTCTCGCTGGTGAGCTTCCTGGGACTGAGAACTCATGGAACCTTATCGCTGGGGAGAGCAGACAAAGACCTGTTATGACTGTAAGTGATCAAAACCCAAACCAGAGGACATAAGCAAAACTGGGAATGTATTGCCTTATGTGGCTAGGAAGTAATAGAGTGGAAACAGCATCAGGCATGGCAGCCTAGACAAAAGGTGCTAAAACATTCCTTCTACAAAGGGAGGGAGTGTCCTGAGCCTGCAAAAGGGAGCCTAGGAAAAGCGCCTCTATGATGCTGCTGCCCACCTCCTGTAGTCCCCAAACCTGGGTCCCAAAAGCACAGCTTCTCAAAGTAAAAGTGTAAATAAGGTAAACTTTTTCCAAAAACCCATAAAAAATTTTGTGAAAATATGCAACATTTTGTTATTTGCTGTTTATATATCATTATTGTTTATATATTGTTGCTGTTTGTCCTTAAAATATCATATTGCGTAAGCAATCGGGACACAACTAGTTGTCCTCCAGAGTAAAGGGCACTGGCCAGAGGCTGACCCTTGAGTGTAAGGCTTTAATTAGCTTTACACTAAATGCCTGTTTTCCACCCTGGGTAGAATAGTTATATTTTAGCACTTACTGTTTATTCAATGACTGAAAGAAAAGGAAGCATCTATTTTCTTTTTTCTCTCCTTAGTCCCTAGATCTGGAGTGGGCAAATTTTCTGCAAAGGATTAAATGGGAAATATTTTTGGCTTTGCAAACCATATGGTCTCTGTAGCAACCACTCAACTGTGGCTTTTCTCATAGTGCAAGAGCAGCCATGGACAATATGTAAACAGATGAGCATGGCTGTATTCCAATAAAATTTTATTTTCAAAAACAGGAAAGAAATCAGGTTTGGTGTGCAGACTTTGGTTTGCCAACCCCTGCCTTAGATCACTTTTTTAAAAAAAATCCGCTGACTAAGAGCACTGTTTTTAAAAAACCCATGACAGAGCAAGAGAATTTCAGATTTTTTAAAAATATGAGTATATTTCATTTTAGTGGTTTTTGATGGTTGCCAAAGGAATCGTTCTGAAACAGGAATTATTGTTACCTGTTTTGTGCTTCTGTTCATTCCAGAGGAGGAATAACTTTATCAAAGCAAGCTTAAATATTTTAAGTTAATAAAATTATTTCAATAGAAAAGTAAATCAATGTTTTAAAATCTTGCATTTTAAATGTAAATTTGATTAATAAAAGCTATGTAAACTGAACTGTGACTGGATGAAGGAATCATAAATTTTGGGAACCAGAAAATTATATTTTCTTTACTGTGGAGGGAAAACTTATGAAATAATAGAGTAACCACTATTTTAAGTCTCTGGGAATTTCTGCCCAATGACAGATGTGGAATTCAAAAATTGGTTGCAGATTGTATGACTAGTTTTTTTTGAGGGGGTAGTGGTGATATTTTCTTTTTACACATTAAAAATAACTGGGTTAACAGCTGTGGCTGGTGTGGTGGCTCAGTGGATTGAGTGATGGCCAGTGAACAAAAAGGTTGCCAGTTCAATTCCCAGTTAGGGCACATGCCTAGGTAGCGGGCTAGTCCCCAGTAGCGGGGTGTGTGAGAGGCAACTGATGTATGTTTCTCTGGAACTTCAATGTTTCTCTCCCTCTCTTTCTCTCTTCCTTCCCCTCTCTCTAAAAATAAGTAAAATCTTTTTAAAAGTCCTCAAATATATAAGCTTAATCATATGTACATAGTAACCTTGGAAACTAGAAGTGCTTGGCATTATGATCAAACAATAAGTCCCTATTTTTCCTCCCTCCAGCCCCTGGAAATTACCAGTCTATTTTCTGTTTCTACAGTATGCCTCACAAAAGTGGGATGATACAATATTTGCTACTTTCTATCTGGCTTATTTCACTTAGCATGTTCAAGTTTCGTCCATGTTGTAGTGTGGGTCAGAATTTCATTTCTTTTTAGGGCTGCATGCCATTACACATCATATATACCACATTTTGCTTATCCATTCATCCATCAATTTACATTAGGTTATTTCCACATTTTGACTATGTGAATATTTCAGTGAGCCTGCCTATACATATATCTGTTTCATGCTTGCTTTCAATTCCTTTGGGTAGGTATACAGAAAAAATTGTTGGATCATATGACAATTCCATTTAATTTTGTGAAGAATCATACTATTTTTTATAGCACTGTACCATTTTACATTCCCAAGCAATGCACAAAATTTTGCTCCCTTTTTCCTTCACCTTTTCATGCATTTGAAAACTAGTAAAGCTGTTACTGAACAGCAAGTGGGGTCCTGCCTGCCACCCTCTAACCAAAATTCTGGAGGCAAAAGTTTGGTAATAAAGGAAAAGAGTCTGTAGCCCTGGCTGGCGTGGTTCAATGGATTGAGCTCTGGCCTGCAATCCAAAAGGTTGCCTATTTGATTTCCACTCAGGGCAGTGCCTGAGTTGTGGGCCAGGTCCCCAGTTGGTGGTGCTTGAGAGGCAACCGATGGATGTTTCTCTGGCACATCGATGTTTCTCTCCCTTTCTTCCCCTCTGTCTAAAAATAAATAAAATATTTTTTAAAAAGGAAAGGAGTCTTTATTCAAAAGCCACACAATTTTGGAATAACTGCTTTCCACATGCATTAATCACTTAAGCATGTCAATAAAGGCTAAAAAATCTTTAACTCTTGAGTTCCCCTATCATTGCCCCCTACTAGTTTCTAATTATCTTATTTCTATAGTTTACAAACTAAAACAACAGATACAAAAGCTGCTCAGTTTTGCAAGAATGGCAGGTTTCTGCCTCACAGCCCATCCTCTCTAGGACACCCAAAGAAGAATAACCCTGCCACCCCATGCCAGGCCAGCCCTATCCTAGGCTGCACTGAGAATTTCTTCTCTCATCCAAAACCCACCCAAAATACCATCTTTGGTAAACACAGGCAGCTGCAGGACAATTATACAGACATCCTTGAGGAATAAACAATTAAAACAAAGCCAATCTCTGCCCTTCTTTTATTGTAAACCTTCTGGCCCATTAATTCTGTGAGCTCTGGAGGTATTCAGCTCCTCAGCCAGTCCCATCCTAGGCTGCTTATCATTGCCTCTGGCAACCTCCTCCTACAGCCCCTCCCTCCTCCTCCCCAGTAACCTGATAAGATCTCTCCGTGTCAAGACCACACCCATTCAGAATGGGCAATCCTAGAATCATTCTTAGAGGGACATTGAAACCAAAGGGAGTGCTTATTGAAAATAAAAAGTGCAGGTGAGGATATGGAGATATTGGGATAGTTACTCTCCTGACTGCATCACATTTTATAAGAGAATATTGCAGCAGACCAGAAGGAGATTGAAAGTCAGAGAAATGTGCTTCCACTAGCCTGGAAAGAATTGAATAGCTGTATTGTGAACTGCTTTGGGGGGCCATGTAACAAGAGACTGAAAGGGGCCTTAAGAACTGAGAGTGGTTCCCAGCAAGAAAACAGGGACCTTGGTCATAGGCTGCAAGGAACAGAGTTCTGCCAAAAAGTTGAGTGACCTTGTGGAGAGGACCCATGGTGCCATATAAGAACTGCAACTGGGGCAGATATCATTACTGTGGCCTTGTGAGACCTGGGCAGAGGATGTGACTAAGCCTTGCCTGGACTCCTGACCCAAGGAAATTGTAACAAGTATGTGTTATTTCAAGCCAATAAGTTTGTGGTAAGTTGTTAATGCATAATAGAAAAGTATTACAGAGATTGTGCAGGTGAGAGTCAGGTTCCAAGGAAGATCATCTGGTCTCGCTTACCTAATGGGAAGTCCTTGGACTCCATGGTCACAAGAGTTGTTTGAGAGAGCTTCTCATTTGCTTAAATCTGTTTAGTGGGCCAAAAGAGTTGATCAAACTCCAGTTTTTGTTTTTTTTGACCCCACCACTTCCTGCCTTGATTGGGAGGAATCAGCATGCCAGACTATTTCCACTAGTGCACCTAGAAGGGCACGCACCCTGAGTCATCTATCTAACAAAAGGTTTGGTCACTTCTAGTTGTCAACTCAGAGACTACCATATTTTTCAGACTATAAGATGCATTCCCCAAATTTGGGAGGAAAAGCAGTGCATCTTACAGTCTGAATGTAGCTTTACATTTATATTGGTGAAATATTATGTTATTTATGTTATTAAATATTTTACCACATTTTTTCCTTCAAAATTTTTTTTTCTATTTTCCTCCTCTAAAAGCTAGTTGCGCCTTATGGTCCGGTGCATCTTATAGTCCTAAAAATACAGTATTTCCTCTTGGGAAATCCCAGAGCCAGAGCTATGTAAGTACTAAAGGACTCACTCCAGCTAACAATACTAAATAAGTGAGGCAGAAGCAACAAATCACTAGCCATATGAGTAAAATCATTTGGTAAAAAAAAAGAACACCAAGCTGACAATTAAGGACAAATGGACCTTTATAAAATAAGGAGCGGGGGAGAATTTGGAGGAAAAATTCTAATTCATATTCACAATGAGGCTTGAAAGGATATTGCATCAATTAAAAAATGAAAACAAAGCCCAAACAAACCCAGGCTTTTATGAAAAATAACAGCCTGAAAACAAGAAATAATTATTTGAAAAAAATTTAAACCACAGTTGACAAAATAATCTAAATAATGACAATGAATAATAAACAATTAAAAGACTGAATGATATGGAGACAGCAAACACAAGAGTGAGAGAGACTGTGAGAAAAGGTAAGTGTCTTGGAGAACAGATTTGGAAGGCTAGTTTAAAAATAATCAAAGTTCTAAATGCAAGAAAAGAAAACAAAAAAGGACAGTTAATGAAATAATGGAAGATAATTCTACAGAGCTGGAGAAAAAATTTTGTCTGTAGATTAAGAAAGTTCAACAACTAAAGACAACATTATTTTTCAAAAGCCCACTTCTAATATCAGAAACTGTGATGGGTGTGAGATTTTACCATAATTATAAGTTAACAAGGAAAAGGATTATAACTCTGGATCCTAGATATTCAAAGAATCAGAATGTAACAATGTACCAGCCGAATACACTTTTGGGTAATTACTTGTGAAAATAATGAGTTACTGTATTTTGCTGTGTATAATGCACACCTTTTTGCCCAAATTTTTGAGAGAAAAATAAGGATGCACATTATACATGGGTAGGACTAATTCTGTATCTATTAAATGTTTTAAATTCTTATGTTATACTTATGTGTTAAAAGTGTAACTCTAGAAAGCAATAACTATATCTGTATTCAAAATAATACCCTGGAATATGTAATTGGTTTTGTTTCTAAAAATAAATAAATAAATTAATTAATTAATTAAAATGAAATATTTTTTTTCCTGAAAGTTTGGGCCAAAAATGTGAGTGTGCATTATAAATGGCAAAATATGGGTAAATAAAAACTGAATCAGAGTAAAAATCACAAGAAAGGAAAAGATGCAATATACAAGAAAGGGCAGTAAATAGTAAAAATTCAATAAAATTCAGAGTTAAATTGAAATAAATTTTGATGAATAATGTGTGATGCAGTTAAAAGTAATCTTGAAAAACATCATAGTATCAGAAAATAATTATTAAGGCATATGGAAAATTGGGCACATTCTTGAGGAAAATGTGGGAAAGGAAAGAGGAAGGGAGGAAGGGAAAAGTAAAAGCTTACCAAAGGTTCCAACTGAGATAGAAAGGAGAGACCATAGCTATAATGTAGACTCAGATTTCTATGTTAAAATATAATAATGACCAAATAGAATTAAAGTAATATGTAGACCTGACTAGTTAATAAAGAAAAAAAAGAACATATGATAATTGGTCTAATGAAGGATAAAGAAAAAGAGAAGGAAACAATAGTACAGGAGGGAGAATTTCTGCGAAGTTCCTCACACCCTGACCTCAGCCCTACCCTTTCAAGCTTTCTGTCCAGAGGAACTGGCTTTGCCAAATGTACTTATGGATAGAAGCACTGGGTGTCAAAAGAGGTGGACTCATGGTTGACTCCATCTCATCCATCTTTCTTTTTGTCCTGCCTCGTGTAGGTAAACTGACTCTGGGCAGGAGGCCCTGTCCACACTCTCTCTGCATGCTCTACTGAGTATGCTCATCACTGCTAAAGGAGAATCAAAAGCAAGCAGGAATCCCACCATTCAGATCTGGGCATGAGGGGAGTGGGTGTACTTCCTGTACCTCATGTCCAAACTGTGTTCTGGATATAATTTTTCCAGAGCTCTGTATTTAGGTCCACGTGTAGCTGGTAGTTATGTGGACACTGTTTTCTGTTTGCCTGCTGCGCACAGCCCACGGGAAAATGGACTATTGGCTGGACAGATGATACATTTGAGGTTCTTTGATCATAATAACATAATGGTTAGACTGATAAAATTTAAAATATGTCTTAACAAGAATGGTTTCAGCAGCAGAATTAACACCAACAGAAAGTGGACATGCCTTGACTGTGTTACAACATAGTAGGTGGTGCAATAAGTACTTTTGGGGGGAGGGAGAGCAATTGAAATGATCACAAAATTTAAAAAGGGTACACACTCTGATCCAGACATTTTTCTTTCCTAATTTACGTTTGAGGGAATACTTGGTCCTGGGCATGCAAACATTCAAAATGTTCACCTCAGCATTTCTGCAATAGGGAAACATCACTGGGTCAACCCTAGGACTTCATCAAAAGTGGACATGTTACCAAACCAAAGTGGGGATTTGGCTGCCTGCTGTCACCAATAGGCAAATTTTAGATGCAGAGGCTGGTGAGAGAGGAAAGAGGTTTTATACAAATGCTACAGGATCTGGGAGAGCTACAGGATCTGGGAGAATGGCAGACTCTTTCTTGTCTCAAAGCCCACCCCCTCTGGAAAAGCCAAGGAAAGCCCAATTGTCCTCAGCCAGACCAAAACCAAAGGCACTGTCCAGAGTTCCTTGTCCCATTTACAGCACCCTTTTGGGAAACACAGACAGCTGCTGAGTGGCCAACCAGGCAACTCAGCTTGCTTCCAGACCCTGGCCGGCTTCATTCACCAGGGCCAGAAGGTCCTGGGAGCACACTGGCCAGTGTGTTCGCAGCGTGGGTAAGAGCATATCCCTTCCTTTCGTGAGGTTTATATTAGTTTCTGGTGCTGGATGAACCAGGTGCTTTCTCAAAATGCACAATTAACTCCCCAAACTTCTGGGCACTGCTGAAGGGTCCAACCTTGGGGACCAATCCCTTCTTTTCCCCAGACCAGATTGACAGGCTTCTTCAACCCAGCACCTCCCCCTGTCACCATTCTGACCACTAGGGTGCAGGTGCCTGCCTTTTCCCGGGTCCCATCCCCAGTCAGGTACCAGAAGCAGGTAGCAAAGCTTTTACCCCTATCCAATTATCTTGTTAGTCTTGTGCTCTCTCAGTGCAATATATCCTCCTGCTGCCATCTTGCCTGGGAGGAGGGGTCTTTCCCCAGAAGCTGGATGTTCTGCACCGCGTGAAGAGCGTTTCCACGGACGGGGGCTCGGTTATGGGGACAACACGGCCTCACCAGCTGCCGTGGGAATTTCGCGATCTCCTCCGGTGTCGCGTCCCGTTCCTCACCCTCCACCTGCTCTCAGCGGTCTGGCTAGGCTATGGGTATCAGATACACAGGTTAAGCAAACTATAGTGTATTCCATCAGTGGCTTTAGTCAATCAAAAGAATGGCGGTTGACCTGTACATGTTAATCTGTAAAGTTATATACAATTAATTTTAGAACATTATATTATGATCATAATGGATGTGCCTGTGTGTGTATGTTTAACCTGAAAAAGAGGTTGGGAGTAGAAAGTAGAATTCACATTCTTCTCTTTGCATTTTTGTATTGTTGAATTTCCCTCGATGAGAATGTTAACTTCTATTAAAAAATTGAAGATAGTTTGAGAAAAAAAGGTGTTTTCTCCCTATTTTCTGCAAGGAAATGCTCACTGGGTACTTATTTGACTTCCTTCATCCCTTGCTCATCCAGTCTTAGCAGCGTTATAGATGTATTTTCCTGCTTGATTTGTACAGAATATATACTCCCTTTTTGCCACTTTTATGAACTGCAAGAGTAATAAGCCCATGGGTTCATTCTAGTTATTTAGTAATGTTTAAATTCCCCATGTTACAGACATTATTTATTGTCATCTGAAAATCAGTATAGCCATATATGTCTGTAAAACTATATACATATTTAGAACAAAAAGAACATGTAATAATTGGTCTAATCAAGGAATGGAATTGGTCTAAATGAGAATTTATTGCTTCCAAAAGGTTTGTAAAGCTTTATAAGTATAATCACAAAACATTTAATAAAGTACTAAAAGCTAAGTAAAGACATGCTACAACCATTTTATGAGTGGAAAAGTGAAGTAGTGTGAGCTATGCACATGCCAGCAAAATCGAAGAGTCAGGAATAGATGTAAAATTTTCTATTCTTTTTTTTTTTTTTTACCCACCCACCCATCCCTCCTCACCTCCCTTCCATTTCCAAGCCCCGTAGTTTTGTCCATGTGTCCTCTATATTTG
>CM052538.1:97000272-97024294 GCA_028533065.1 Trachops cirrhosus | reverse complement strand
ATGAGCTCCTTCTTTCTTTCAGCTGCATAGAATTCCATTGTATAAATGTACCAAAGTTTTTTGATCCATTCATTTACTGATGGGCACCTGGGTTGTTTCCAGCACTTAGCTATTGTAAATTGTGCTGCTATGAACATTGGGGAGAAACATAGTACTTTTCTTCCTAGCCTTAATTCTTTGTTTTCTTCAAACTACCCCCTCAGCACCCCTCCCCCACACACTTCATTGTTGGGATGGGGGAGCTGGAAACTCCTGCAGACCAGGGCTCTGATGTGCAATAGGCCTCCAGCACCCAGGCTCCTTGATGTCTGTGAGGATGATGTGGTCTTCGCTGGAGGTTAGTGATAGTGGACAGGAGAATGGGGAGTGTGCCAGACTGCAGAGGAGGCTGGTCTGGAGCAGGAGCAGCTAATAATGGCACCAAAACTGTGGGGGAGCAATTCTGAATTCTCAAGCCAGTAGATATTTTGTAGCTTCAGAAGTACCCCAAGCAAAATTCTCAATGCTGTCTCCTCATTCTAGGGTTTAGGAGTATTTAGGTATTTGCTCTCTAAATCGCATGGAACAAAATCAGTTTTTCTTTGGATATATGTTTTTTGCAAAGCTTATTTTTCCTCAGCCTAGTTATCTGAACTTAGATATGCTATGGTTCTCCTATATGCATGTTTCAACTAACAGATATTATTTCCCTTTGGTCTTTCTTTTATTAAAAAAATAGAGAAATAAAAAATTTTGAAAATGGTATTTAAAAAATTCCATGGTGCACTTCCAACACGACACCTTACATCACTTTTTTCTGTACGACTGGACTAGGACTGGTGTTTACTGACTACTGGCTGATTTTTACATGTGTGCCCAGAAGAAGACGCATACAGAATGAGAAGCAGGGTCTAGTGTGCTGCTCAGCTGGCACTGTGCTGGAAATGAGAGCTGCCAGTTGAACTGGTAATGTGCTTACCACAAGTCCATGAGTTTGAGGTGCTGAGGCTCCTGGAAGCAAGCCCAGGCTAAGAAAAGAAGCAACCCAGTAAATAAGCTTTACTTACCAGTTGGTTGAAGAGATTCTGAATCTACCACTCTGCTTTTTCTTCTTTTTTTTTCTGTCAGCTTTTCAGTGAACTTATATCCCAAGAAAAGGTTTCTGTAAATAAGGATTGTTTTCCTAGAAACTCTCATAAGACATTGTAGGCACAAGTAATAGGACCCAGGGGCCCCAGTGCAATGAGATGGTGATCAGTGGATAGGACAGCCTAAAGTCATAGCAAGAAGTGTCTCAGCAGATGTGACAGGGGTGACAACATTGAGACCGGGGCAGTGGAGCCTGTGGTCACACTTTGTGCAGGCCCATGGGAACCTAGGGATGAAGCTGTCTCTGACAGGCATTACCATGCTCAGCACAGGCAAAATGCCACATAAAGGAAGTACTAATGAACTCTGTAGACAAGAAATACTTGGGGCAAAAGGACACAGTGCAGAAATAGGTGAGACCAAGAAGCAGCAAATTATTAGTGGCAGAGGATAAGATTTTAGTATGCCCTCCTAAAGCTTATAATCTAGTTGGGAAGACAAAACTCTCACCCCTGGAAACTAGGAAATGATAAGAAATAGGATGTGTTCAAGCATAACTGACCCTTGAGATTATATTTGGCCTAATTACAGCAGAAAGTGAGTCTCCTAGAAATGAGGAGAGCTGGATGCCAGTAACAAATCCTTCTTACAAACTCACTGAGCCCTTGCCATATCCCGTGGAGCATATTAGGGGTTTTCTGCAGTATGTGGCTAATCCTCACAAAGGTTGATAAGGAAGGTTTTATTTTCTTTGTTGTACAGAGGTGAAAAATGGAAGCTCAGTTAGATTAATTACCTGCCCAACTTCATACAGTTATCAAGGTGACAGTGAATCAAGGGCAGTTCACAGATCTATCTGTTCCCTAAGAACAGTGGGAGCATGAAGGCGGTACAACAGCAGGAAACCTGGAGATCTAAGGCAAGGAGTTGGTTTGGTGTGCAGTTTGGTAGGTGAGGGGAAGTCACTGGTGGTGTTTTTGGGAGACAACTAATATAATTCCTTGTGGCTGGGTTAATTCATCAGGAAGTGAGAGGGGAAGAGCCTGAAAATAAAGGTGATCTAGCTAAGGGTTCTGATTGAGTAATCTAGGCCTTGGGAAGAAACTACAGACCTTGGCGACTTGTTTCTAGTAAGGACCATAAAGCTTAATGAGACCTGGAAGACTCTCTCAGGAAGCGCTGTCTTCTATTTGATGAGCCAGGTTCTGGTAGCCTGGGACAAACTCTAAGTCCAGGTCAACACCAGAGGCTAGGGATCCCTAAACTCACCAAACTGCAATTGAAAGCCAGACTCAGAAACTGATTGCAGGAACAGGCCCAGACATAGGCATTGGGTGGGATCAGAAAGGCTGGTGGTAAAGATCTCTCAGGGATACTAGAGTCATCAACACATTAAAACAGAAGATTTCTTTAGACTGGGACTGGGGCCTCAGAAAATATAGGGAGCACAGAATTGAGACACAGTCAGGGATTTCATTTGTCCTTGCTCCAAGCAAGTAAAACAAGGAAGCAATCAGCAACCAGCCTCTTACAATTATAGTTGAAACTGAACTGTATTTTAGTGTCGTCTCAATCTTTAAAAGTGCTTAGGCTCTATTTTACATATGCGATATGCCCTCAGCTGGAAGAGTCAATAAGTTATAATGCCCAATAAGTTACAGTTCTTTTTTCAACTCCACCTGTACTGTTTTATTTTTAAAAAGAAAAATCAGAATCAAATATTGCAAAATGTTAAGATATGACAGAGCTAGATAAGAATAGAATGTCCTAATTTTTATTCTGGAGTGTGTATGTGTTTGAGTGAGTGTAAAATTGTCGAATGTTAAAATGTATCATTAATTTATTTTCCAGTATCAAGGTTAGCATATAACCATGTGATATATGTCAAATGAATTTCATGGCTATAGTCCAAATGTAACAAATGAGGCATTTAAAACTATCCATGTATTGATGATGCCAAATTTTTCATTTTCTTCCATTGTATAAATGCACCATATCTCAGCTCAAAATCAGTCTATTAACATTGAAAACATTTTGAGCTGGAATGAAGGTTAGCAGTGAACTTTGTGACCTTATGTGATATTAGTCATATTTAGCTATTAATATTGGCTCTGAGTAATGAGAAGCCAGTTGAGACAGGAGCACTACCCTGGTGGTTACCAATCAACCAGACTTCAGAGACCATAGGAAAAATGAAGAGCGTGCACAGTCAGGCTCTTTAAACTTCAAGGTTGTCTGCTACAGAGCTCCTCCTTAAAAAACAAATTTGAACATTTTGGCAGCTATTCTGATAAATTACACATAAAATACTCCAGTAAAATCTTTGTTATAGGTAAGAAATTCTGTTCAGTGGATTTGAAAGAAAACTGAAGACTGAAAAAATGATGTCTCTGCCCTTTAAATCTCCAGAGGGATGAGTCTGATGGGTTTCCCAGGAGCCTGGTGTGTTGATTGCCATGAGACTGGGGGAACAGGCAGGTAGAAGCTTATCTGCAGTATTTTTAAAATTAAAACCCAAATAAATGTCTCAACTAAAAATGTTGTAGGAATACATCAATATATTCAGATGAAATTTATATTATTAAATAAATTATATTGGTTTTAATACCATACAAAATATGACATAGATACTTTTGGATTCACAATAAAAAAGAACAGTTAATGGTTTTTCCATATGGGACATATGAAAATACTTCTCTAAAATTCTTTTGTTATGTTTTATGAATATTCTACCTCTAAATCATAGACAGTATGGAAACTTGATATCATAAATGGAATATTTTTCATCTCTATTATTTGTTAGACATAAAATAAAATAGTGATGTCTTTACTGTAAAATAATCTAACTTTATGAAATTCAAAAGTATTTAAGTGCTATTATTTATTAATTTAAAAGCATTTCTCATGTGAACAATTTAATTTCATTAGCATTCTTAAAATTGTATATATAATTTTATAATATTAATCAAAAACATAGAGAAATACTAGATTTACTTCAAATGTCAAAAGCTGAATATCTTCCACTTCCAAATCAAATGAGTTTTTAAAAAGTTAGTTTCCTAGCATCTCAGCCTATGGTAACTTCAAGAAGAAATATATTAATTACAAATTAATACACAATTATAGTAGAAAACAACTGTAAATTGTGAAATCTTAATCTTAGAAACTCAGGACTAGAGATTAACCGTCTCTGGCAGGACAAGATATTCAATGACTTTTCCAGAGAAGAAAGAAATTAGCGGTGGCCTGCCGACCCCAGAAATTCTTCCAAGTAATCTAGAACCCTGAAAATTTGTCCATTTGAATTGGGAGGGGTAGTACAGTTATACTGGTGATGAGAAATTTTGCAACCAGTTGTTTGGGATATTGTAACAAATTGTTCCTTTTTTTTGTCTTTTGGTTTTCATAACTACCACATCATGTGGCCTAGGAATATTTAAGTAGTTGTAGCAAAGGGAATGGGTGGGCCCAGCTAATACACTTTTCATGTAGCCCACTGAACACTTCATACATGACTAGGTTCATTTTCAGTGACCTCTTGAACTAACACTCCCAACTCCAGTGGAATTGCTCAGAAAATGGGAGATGGTTCCACTTCCAGAAAAGATCCAAATAAAGATCTTTGGGAGTGACTACAGGAATGAGCAATGGATGTTAAGTTTTTGAAAGGGCTATAAGATATATTGGTTTCTGTCTAGGAAAAGGATACAGGAAGAGGCAACAATAAGAATTTGCAAATAGCGGCAGGGGTGTCCAACCTTTTGGCATCTCTGGGCCACACTGGAAAAAGAGTTGTCTGGGGCCACACATTAAATACATTGCAACATGTAATCACAAAAGGTATCTCAATGTTTTATGTAAATTTACGAGTTTGTGTTGGGGTGAATTCACAACTGTCCTGGGCTGCATGCAGCCTGCCGGCCACAGGATGGACACCCCTGGTAGAATCTTCACATATGAACAATCTCATTTCATCAGCAGTCCTTAAAGTGTAAAATTTAATAACAATCATCAAAGAAGAAAAGAAACACTAGATTTTTTCTCTCTCATTATGATTGTAAAATAGGGTTAACCCTGGGGTACATTAGTGGAGGCTTTGGGCTGATAGGGTTTTATCCCTGCAATTCTCAGAGACAGCAACAGAAAATTAAACCACAAGCTAGTCTTGAGGTGAGTGTTTTGCCAGGAACACATTTGTAAAGAACTATTAGAATTTACTTCCAGTCTTCCTTTGTAGCAAGTAACAATGTATGTGTTTTGTTTAACCTCTTCAGATGTTTTGAAATGTTTTGATTTTAACTAGCTAGTTTGCGAGTACTTTATTAATGGCAGTTCATATCTTAGATCTCTTAATGACTTGGCCTAAGAACAAAATTAAACTTTCTGAATTTGTTTTCTCTAAAACATGTTCACTAAATACAATTGCCCTTTCTATCAAATAAGCCCTTACTGGTTTGTAAGTCTGAAGTGATTTCCCCACCGCCTCTCATTATGGTTGTTCCATGACTCTTGACATTGTCTAAATCATCTTTGGCTGAGTGCAAGAGGTCCATGAGGAAGTCAAGATCGATGATAGACTTCATCTCTCTTGAATTTCAATGCAAATGTCTGTTCCCCTAATCAAAGGTTAAAAAAGGAAATCAAATTAGCTTATTTCAAAAGCTAGCATAACTGAACTGACAAGAAAAATGCTTTCTGCATGAGAAGCCTTTAATCAATACTTTAAGAATGTCACTGGGAAGAAGGGCTCATATGTGGTCAGTTATAATCTGCAAATCAATATGTTCTTTTTAATAAGTATTTGATCACAGCAGCTCAATAAGCATTGCCCATAAGAATTTTTCTCTTTAAGCCAAAATGAAGTAAACTTACAGTGTAAATATAATGTTCAGGGCATAACCTAAACTTATGAAAAAATTCAAGGTCAGGTCTATTTTATCTTTTAATCATTTGATATTAAATATTGGGGGATTCTCTTTAGTAACTTGTCTCAATACCAGTCCTCTATGTAATTCAGTTGTTCAACAGTAAAATGTCAGAAAATAGATTACTTAGTAGAGGTAAATCCAAGTGCAATTTTTTAATTCAAGGTTTAGTTTGGCTATCTGAAACTTGTTAGTCAAATATCATATATGCAATATAGCTTCAACTTTGGCAGATTTTAAATTCAATTCTACAAAAATATAGCCATGTGGCAGTTGACTTTTTATAAATAAGTATAGTCATTGTATTCCATCAAAAGTCTTATCACTTAAAATCTGGTGAGCATTTTCTATATTCACAGTAGCACCCACACATGTTGACGGGTTTGCTTGCATTGCTACCTACATTACCTGGAATCTTCCACCTGGAATCTAACACTTATTGGATGTGTTACCCTGGGCACAATCACTCTTAATTTTCTGTACTAGGAACTGTGCATGTTAATGGTGTCTACTTTTTTCTTTCCACTCATTTCCTCACCCCCCTTCCCATTAGCAACCATCAGCTTGCTCTCTTTATTCATGGATCAGCTTTTGTTGTGTTGATTCATTTGTTTTGGATTTTCTGGCTTTCACATATAAGTGAAATCATACAGTATTAGTCTTTCTCTGGCTTATTTATATGAATGGTGTCTACTTCAAAGGCCGTTTGGTGGGGGTCTAAGGATATGTAAATAAAGATGTTAGCATAGTGCATGGCCCATTGTAAATGATAAATGGTAACTCATTATTAAATTCTGGTGGTGGACATGTAAAGAAATATAATTTAACACACAGTTGCTGGTTTTAACAGCACAATTATATTCAGTAGAATATAAATAAAATATTTATAAAATATTCAGTAGGAATAAGAAATAAAATATTCAGTAGGAATAAATAAAATATACCTTTGAACAAATCATCAGACCGGTGGAGACACTTAACCATAGTCTATAATTTTACCATGTATCCTTGCTTTCTTTCTTTTTGCCATCCCATGAGATAGTGGAAAAAAGTTTTTTTAATAGTCCTAATGAAATATTAATTTTAGAAAGGCCTCATAATAGCTTATCAAAGAAGTCCAAATAAGCAAAATATGCAAAGTTTGTAGAAATTGGTCTTGCCCTGGCTGGTGTAGCTCAGTGGATTGAGCATGCATGGGTCTGCCAACCAAAGGGTTGCTGGTTTGATTCCCAGTCAGGGCACATGCCTGGGTTGCAGGCCAGGTACTCCCACCCCCCATAGGGGGCATGTAAGGGGCACCCATACATTGATGTTTCTCTCCTCTTCTTTTTCCCTCCCTTCCCCTCTCTCTAAAAACAAATAAATAAAATCTTAAAAAAATGTTACTAAAAAAATTGGTCTTAAGTTTCTGCATATAACAAAGTTATTCTAAATACTGAATACATAGCTTTTCTTTTTTATCCTTCCACAAGGATAAATTTTTATTCTTTATAAAACTTAAAGAGGTTTTACAAAGCAGATTTCCTAAAAATCCTTGAATTTCTTAGCCTTGATAAGCATGATCAATGAAAATACAAAGTTGATTTCCTCTGCATTTGAAAAACTAAGGATCATTCTCATGTTTCTGAGATCATTTTGAAGTTGTTTCTGCATAGAGTAGTTTCTTCTCCAAGTATCAGTAAAACAGATAATGAAAGCCCAGGGTAAACTTACACATCAAAAGCCTGCCACTTGACAACATTAAGAAATCTCTTGCTGCTTCTGCTGCAGCTCACTCATTTAATTATTTTAAGGTGACCATGTCAAGGTTTCTAGAGAGTATTTTTAGGAGATAAGTGCTCTGAATGTTTGCACTGTATTACTTAGTATAAAGCTATTATTCTTCAGTATTAGAGATGGTGCTCCAATGAATTATAAAATATGTTAATTAAAAGAATGTTTTTAATGGAATTCTTTTCTGATCTATTAGGCTACCCAATCTAGAACCATGCATACATTGGAATTATGATTTTATTTAAAACAAAGAAAAATAATGATGCTGGCCAACATATGTGGAATCATTTCTACTTAACAAATTGCTCTATTTAATCATTTCCTTATCTATTGTTTGATTTAACTTCCACAGCTACCTTAAAAATTTGAGCCTCTTTTCCTCAGTCTTGAGGCCCCCTTGCTCAGGGTGAGTCTGAAGGCTCTTATGGTCATTACACTGGGCATTACGTCTCCCAGTCTTGGTTGGGACCTCAGAATATTTTTTGTGGGAGGACTGATTTCCATTCCTCAGAATGTTTCCTCCACTCCTGCACCAAGGTAAGCAAGAATCCTCTTTGCACTATGTTCTAAATAGTGTTACCCATAACAACAAAGACATTTTTATGGTGTTGAAAAAATATAAATAATGGCTATGCCACTTCATTCTGCAGTAAGAACTAAATAAATGTTTAATTTTTTTTCAGAAAACTATTCCCATGATCCATTTTTCTGACTGCAAAACATCAAGCATTACTGAGGAATTCTAAATAGCATGCAAATCATTCTGTGGTATTGCCTGTTTATATAGGCTCTTTAAATCCCAGAAATGATTTAATATGCAAACATGCCCAGTGCACCTACCTCAGGCAAATTCGGTGATTTCCTCTGCTGAATGTTTTATGATTCTTTCCCCTCTTCCAACTGGGCTGTGCTTCTTTTTTTTCCTCTCCTTGTTACTGATCCTCATGTCTTTCCAGTAGCTTATGTTTATCTTGTGCATCAGATATGCCTCCCAGTGATTTTTTTCTTCTGTCTGTTTTGCTAGGTTGGTATCTGGAAATGTAATTAGGCAAAGTGTGAGTTGTCTCCCAGAAGTGTCCTTCCTTCCTACTGTGCTGAGGGTTGGGAGAGCTCATGGGCTTCAGAGACAGTTTTGCTACTAAAGTGTAATTCAGAACTGAATTTATTATGGAGAAAAACTTGTATCTGGTGAATAAATATTATGATTGGACTGGATGCCACACATTTTCCCCTTTTCTTATTTTTAGTGTTAAAAGGAAGAATTTAGGTAAAAATCTTTTATTTTTTAACATATTTGACTGATGATGCAATTACAGTTGTCCCATTTTTTCTCCCCTTTATTCCCCTCTGCCCTGCATCTCTCCTCCCACCAGCATTCCCACACCTTACTTCATGTCCATGGGTCATACATATAAGTTCTTCAGCTTCTCCATTTTCCATACTATTATCAACCTCTCCCCATCTATTTTGTACCTACCATTTATGCTTCTTATTCCTGTATCTTTTCCTCCATTCTTTCCCCTCCCCATCCGCACCGATAACCCTCCATGTGATCTCCATTTCTGTGATCCTGTTCCTGTTCTACTTGTTTGCTTAGTTTTTGTTTTTGTTTCTTAGGTTCAGTTGTTGATAGTTGTGAGTTTGTTGACATTTTACTGTTCATATTTTTTATTGTCTTCTTTTTCTTAAGTAAGTTCTTTTAACATTTCATATAATAAGGGCTTGGTGATGACGAACTCCTTTAATCTGACCTTATCTGGGAAGCACTTTTTCTGCCCTTCCATTCTAAATGATAACTTTGCTGGACAGAGTAATCTTGGATGCAGGTCCTTGCCTTTCATGACTTTGAATACTTTTTCTCAGTCCCTTCTTCCCTGCAAGGTTCTTTGGAGAAATTCGCTGATAGTCTTATGGGAACTCCTTTGTAGGTATCTGTTTCATTTTCTCTTGCTGCTTTTAAGATTCTCTCCTTATCTTTAATCTTTGGTAATTTAATTATTTATGTGTCTTGGTGTGTTCCTCCATTGGTCCAATTTCTTTGGGACTCTCTGAGCTTCCTGAACTTCCTGGAAGTCTATTTCCTTTGCCAAATAAGGGAAGTTTTCCTTAATTATTTTTTCAAATAAGTTTTCAATTTCTTGCTCTTCCTCTTCTCTTTTATGGCACCCCTATGATTTGGATGTTGTAATGTTTAAAGTTGTACTAGAAGTTCCTAAGCATCTCCTCACTTTTCTGAATTCTTGTTTCTTCATTCCATTCTGGCTGAATGTTTATTTCTTCCTTCTGTTCCAAATCATTGATCTGAGTCCCAGTTTCCTTCCTTTCACTGGTGGTTCCCTGTATATTTCCTTATTTCACTTTGGGTAGCCTCCATGTCTTCTATTTTGCAACCATACTCAATCATTTCTGTGAACATCCTGATTACCAGTGTTTTGAACTCTGCATCTGATAGGTTGTCTGTCTCCTCATTGCTTAGATCATTTTCTGGAGTTTTGATCTGTTCTTTCTTTTGGGCCATATTTCTTTGTCTTGGCACACCTGTTATGTTCTAAGTGGAAGATCCTTAGGTCTTCACCAGGGTGGTGCACAATTCCCTGCATTGTGGCGCTGTATGTGGGGGAGGGGTTGGAGAGGGAACAATGCTGCTTGTTCAGCTCTTGGCCCACTCTCAGTCACTTCTCCTGCTACCCAAAAGCAAATTGGGTCCTTCTGGTGCAAAGTCTCAAGTGGGTGGGCTTTTGTATGTTTTAGGACCCCACTGATCTCTCCAGAAAAGCTGGATGTTTTTTCCCACCGCAGTAACGCCTACAGACTTTTAAAGCCAAAGGGTTTAAGGTTTTAAAGGTTTTGAGACTTTAGTTTCCCCAGCTGGACCCCTGGGTTGTGCAGTCTGTCTCACTCCCCAGTTGTTCCTCCTGTTTTATGCACACGTGAATGTGGGACTACCTGGTCTGCCAGCCACCACCTCACCTCCCTTTAAGCTTCTGCCTTGTCTCCTGTCCTCTCCACCCCGGCTGCTCATCTCTGCCCCTCCTACCAGTCTGGATAAATGTTTCTTCTTTAACTCATTGGTTGTCGGACTTCCATACAGTTCTATTTTCTGGCACTTTTGGTTGTTTCTTTTGTTTTTAAATTTGTTTTTGTCCTTTAGGTTGTGAGGAGAAGCAAAGTGTATCTACCTATGCCTCCATCTTGGCTGGAAGTCTCTTTGCTGTTTTCTACTTTCTTACCATCTCTCTGTAACTCTGTAATTGAGTGTGGATTTTTAATTGTAGTGGGGTAAATTTTTAATTAAGAGAAAATAATCATGGATAAAAGTAGATAAAGGTAGAGATTTAAGAGGCACTTGGGAAACTTACAGGAAAATCCCCCCAACAGTCATCATTTGTTAATCTTAAGTATTGATTTGTTAAAAGTGAATCTCATGTTTTATCTGGCATCTTTATGGACTATGTTTATTTATTAATGAATTTTCCTAAAGCAAATGTAACAGGTACATAAGGGCATTCTGAAAATCACTCAGCTATATGGCTGTGGATATTTATTACTAGTATTTAGAGAATGCTTAAAAGTGGAGAGTTGTAGGAAAACAATAAAAAATATTCAATTCCTTAAGATACATGTATTCCATGAATCCTTTATTCAAAGGATTAAGAAGAAAATACATGTTTGAGTTTGTAGTGAAAAATAATCCTCCTCTGCGTCCTTACCAGAATTGTTCAGAATAGTTTTCTTTTCCTTCATAGGACATATGTGGCCATGAAGCCATGGTCCTAATAGGTGGGCACATGTGTCAGGGGTTTGCCTCAGGAGCTGCTCCTTATAAGACGTGGTCAAGAGAAAATGTAGAGGAAACTGATAACATTGTGTTCTTTCCTGGACCTTTGCACCCCTGTCACTTCCACTCTGGCAAGTAAGTGCTGGTAGGCACCAATGAAGTCCATAAGCGACACCTGAAGTAGGAGCACAGCCTGCAGTCAGAAACTGTCACTGAGAGTGGGATATGTGGCCATTTTATAACCAGCTCCCTTACTCTACAGATTGGGAAACTGAGGCCCAGAAAGGGTGACTGACTCATCCGTGGTCACCTGATAGTTACCAGAAAGGTTGAGACTCTGCCCAGGGGCTTTTCACCATTCAATTCTGAGGACCGAGGAGCTATCTGAGGTTTATCTAATCTAAATTTCTCTCTGCTTAAGACTATACTGGCACCCTGGAAAGAGCAGTCACCACTGGCTGGGCAGGGAAATCTGAGAATCCACTGGGCAGCTGGAAGGGTGAATCAGTTACATTTTGTCATCAGAATTGCCAGGAAGTGAGTGTCAATGTAAAAAGTGTCCAAACCTGTAAGAATTTTTATGAGTTTGTTTGAGCTAAATTGATGATAATTGCTGGGAAGAAAAACCTCAACTGATTGAGGAAATGCTCCAAAGAATGGCAGTTTAGCACCTTATTTTATATATTACAAATATTATAGAAATTATAAATATTATATATTCCTCAAAAGAGGAAGTGTAAGTGGGTTACATGAAATCCATTGGTGATAAATTAGGGAGGCAGGAGGAAGCAAAGCAGGGAAACCTCCATGATTAGATAAAAAGTTAAATGACAACTTTTACACAGGTGGGTACAGGATACTTAACAGTCAGTAATTAACATGGTAACAATAACAATGAGGGGATTTGTGGTCTCCCCCTGGTGCAGTGCCTATGTTTTGAGGGGTCTAGAAAAATTAAGTTTGACATTCCAAAGGTGTGTGATTGCAGATGTGATAAGACAACAGACAGGCTCAGTTAAGGTAGACCCTGACCTTTTTTAGGGAAAAATACCCACTTAGGCTATGACTACCCACCATGAGCTGCCTTTAGTTAGAAAGCTTTAATTTCAGAGCATCCTGTGTGGTTACTTTAAGTCTCTGAGTTTGTAAGGCCGCCACGCAGGCCTGTCCTGAGCTTGTCAGGTTTCACACGTGGCCCCTTTTCTTCCACATGAAGAATACATGTTTGAATAAAATATATTCATAAACAGCAAACAAGCATGTGCCTATCAATCATGAAAACAGTATGAAGTATGAAGATAGTATACAAGGGAACCAAAAAAAGCTGTTAATATTTTGTGGAGGGCAGGCCCCTTGTATGGCTTCCCCTGCTGGAGTGTTCTAGGAACCCAGTGTACCAGCTAGTGTTGTGAGAGGCTGTGTTTGGTTTCAGTAAATTGTTTTTTGAAGACTGTTTTCAATGCCTTCCCCCATTTCATGATGGGGGATTTACTAGCACTGCTGTCCACACTGCACTGAGTGTTCAGCAGTTTTTGACCAAAATCAGCATGACCCCAGTGCCCCACCCTCCCTATTCACTGGATCCTGCCCCAAATGACTTTTTCTCATTTCTCTGATGAAAGAAGCCCTCAAAAGGAAATGTTTTACTGATGTGAAAGAAGTGAAACAACAACAAAAAAGTCTGAAGCACTAAAAGGCATCATAATTAATGAGTTCAAAAAGTATTTTGAGTAGTGGAAAGAATGTTTCAATAGGTGCATTGCATCAAATGGAGAGTACTTTGAAGGTGAATGAAGTTTAAACATATAAGAATAAATACATTATTTTTTATAAATAAATTCCATTTGTTTGGTGCGCTCTCATATTCCAGTGAGCTCTCAGTGGTTCCTCTTAACTTGTAACCACAGGTTGAGGACTTGAGTTCTAGCATCCATGCTCATCCTGGGGTCTTGCTTGATTGGTCTGCAATACCTCATGGAGGGCTATATTTTCTGATGTCTGGTTGGAAGCCTACCCTGCTCCAGGCTGTTACCTTTCTGCTCTCAATTTTTCTTTTCTTTTTTAATTTCAGATGGCACCAATGTGGATATTTTCATCACGCTGTGTGTTTTGGAGGGGAATTGTGTATGCTGGTTCCTGCCCTTCTCTTCTTCCCTCTTCATCTTCAGATAATTTAGCAATTCAAGGTTATTTCATTATCCACCCCTAACTGCCTGGAAACTAAAGAAGGCTGAGGAGGAGATGGCAAAATGGAGGCCTTTGGGCTTATTTGCCCAGCAGACTTATCTTGGGTGGCTTAATCAGTGTTTAAAATAATTTGAGGCGATATTTTAAAACTGGTGGCCTTGTACAAAACCCTGGATTTTGGGTGTCTTTTTAAATAAGAAATCAGAAAATCTGTCCACACTGGACCCAACTTCCCCTTGGTAAGAATTGTCAGGACCTGACTGGCTTCTGGTCCCTGTAGGCCAGCTATGCATTCTCTCATTGGGGGTCCTGGCACTGCAGGCAGCTGCATTTGCAGCCCCATTGAGGAGGAAATGAGAAAAGGCCACCAACTCATGTCTCTTCCAGAACTCATTTATTCTTTTATTTACCTATTCACAAATACTTGTTGAACGGTGAATGCCAGGGTCTATTCTAATCCTGGAGGATTGAATAGCAAATCAGATAGATGATATTCCTGCAATGGAAGTTAACCATCCAGGGAAACATTAAACAAATGGTAATTACACAGGGAAACTGAAGATACTAAACTGTGCTACACACATAATTAGAACAGGGTGATCTGAGAGTGACTTAAGACAGGGAACTGGGAAAGCTTTTCTCGGGGGCTGGCATTTAAACTGAGTCATGAACAACAAGGAGGGTTTAGCTGTGGGGCCGTCAGTGAGGCAAGGGCTCCAGGCAGAAGCAGAGCTAGTGTAGAGGCTCCAATGCTTGTTGGAAGGTCTGAATGAGGCCAAGTGGCAAGAGAATGGGGACTAAAGAGGAAAGTGGCCAGGCTGCCCGGAACCACTTTCAGCCCAGTGAGGAGATTAAAATTTTATTCTAAATTGGATACTAATCACTGGAGAAATTTATACAGGGGAGTAATGTTTTCTTCAGATAACTGAATGTGCAAATTTCCTTTTCAAAACAGCGAAATTAAATCCTAGGGGTCTAAAAGAGGGAAGTACATCTCCAGATGCTTTGGTTTTACTAAAGGGAATGACATACTCTGTATAAAAGTGTATTTGTTTCCTGGGGCTACCATAACAACTTACCACAAAAAACAACTTACCTTGGTTGTTTAAAAAAAAACAGAAATGTATTTGCTCACAGTTCTGGAAGCCAACAGTTCAATATCTGTTTATTGGGCTCTCAGGGAGAATCTGTCCCATGTTCCTTCCAGCTTTTAGTGGCTGCAGATGTGCCTGTGGCTAGCCATAGATACATGTCAGAGACAGAGTCAATGCAGGTAATTTATTTGGGAGGTGATTCCAGAAAGCACTGGGAGGTGAGACAATAAGGCGAAATAAGACAGAGAAGGGAAAGAAGAAAAAAAAAACGTGTTTATTGAGCACATTACTGTTCCATCTTACTGAGGAATGCTGGAAGATCACAGAACATACCTGGAGCTACCTCACCCAAGAGGTGTGATGGCTTAGGTTTTTGTCCTAATTCCCACCAGTCATTGGTTGAGAGCTGCTCTTGGAGGAGTTAACTCCCTGGCATGTCTGTGCTGTCCCTGCCAGCTGGTGACTAGAGAAAGCCTTGAGTGAGAGCAGAAGGAACTTGCAGTTGGGAGGGAGCCTTGTGTGTGGGGATGGCATACAGAAGTGAACACTGAGGTGCTATATATAGGCAGGGCACTAACATCTGCAGTAGTCAACAGGGCTTTCAGCATTTCTCTTGAGACTGTTTCATTTCATATTTAAAACTAGTGGATATATTTCTAAAAATATTTCCCAAAGAGACAAGTAAGAACATTTATAAATATGCTGCTAAATAGATGATTTCTTTCAAATTGACATTTATCTATCAGAACAGAGAACTTTTAATCTATAATCTATGAGTAGTCTGTCCATTAGGTGCATGTGAGCCTACATCTAGTAGATTCTTGCCAATTAGCTGCATCTAAGCATGTACTTATTTGGTATAATGTGTAGTGAGAATGTAAAACAGAACAAGATCTGACCCCCTTGTTCAAGAATCTAGTTGTCAAGACAAAACTGCATATATCATTTTCATAATAGCTATCATAGTACAGGTTGATGAAAGTGAACACTCATTTTTCCCCTTCATTAAACATTTATTATGGCAGCACTATTCCAGGTACCAGTGATGCAGGGTAAACACAGCCAAGGGGAATCTCTGCTTTCGTGGAACTCACATTTTTGCATGGAATTTCTTAGCGTGACACTTCAGTTCTCTCATACTGTGTTTCAGTTGCCAAATTTCCTGCAATTTCCTTCAAGGTTTTGATGCTTAAGCAACAATTTTGGTTTAGGCCAAGTTTACATAGCTTGTGAATGGCAGAGCCATGTCAGATGTAGCCTATGTGGTTCTGGTGCCTATACTTTGGCCTTTACTTCCATGCTTGCCAGAAACTGACAACATACAGGAGCCTGAGCCAATCCATTGAAAAGAAATATGAGGGGGGACCCAAACAAACCAGAATTTATTTATAAAAAGTTGTATATTTATTATCACATGTTTAAATTTTAGTCACCTTCAAAGTACTCTCCATTTGATGCAATATACCTTTCGAGATTTTTTTCCACTGCTCAAAACAGTGAACTCATTGATATGGTGCCTTTTAGTGCTTCTGATGTTTTTGTTTCACCATTTCCACATCAACAAAACATTTCCCTTTGAGAGCCTTTTTCATCCGGGGAAACAAGGAAAAGTCCTTTGGGGTAAGATCAGGTGAATAAGAAGGGTGGGCATGGGGATAATATTGTCTTTGGTCAAAAACTGCTGAACACTCAACATGGTGTGGGCAGGTGCACTAGTAAATCACCAATCATGAAATGGGCAAACATGTTGAAAGAGTCTTCCAAAAAAATTCAGTGAAACCAAATGCAGCCTCTCACAATAATACCAGCTGGTACACTGATACAGATGGGTTCTGATAACACTCACCTAGTGGGGAAAGCCTGTACTATAAGGGGCCCACCCTCCAGAAGATTATTTTGGGTTCCCCCTCATATTTTCCATGGGTTGTTTACAACACTTTCTCTTTTGATGGCAGAGTAGGCTGAATAATGACCTACCTTTTCCCACCAAAGATGTCTGTGATCTAATCCCTTGGATCTGGGAATATATTATTTTTCATGGCAAGAGGAATTTTGCAGATGTGACTAAGTTAAGTGTTTTGGGATGGGGAGATTATCTTGAATGATTTAGGTGACCCCATTAACCACAAAGATCCATTTAAGAGGGGGCAAAAGATGAGAGAGGACAGAAGATGCTACACTGTTGGCTTTAAAGATGAAGGAGGCAGATGAAAGCCAAAAATGTGGGCAGCCTCTGGAAGCTGTCAAGGTAAAGGGAAGGAACATTCTCCTGGAGAAACCCTATGCCCCTGCTTTAGACTTCTCACCTCCAGAACTGGAAGATAATAAAATTGTGTTGTTCTAAGTCACTACGTTTATGGAATTTTTCACTGCAGCAGTAGGAAATGCATATAGGCAGTATAGCAGAAAGGTGTCTTCATCTGTGCAATGAGTTTTGGACTAGTTTATCCCTAATGCTCTTTCTGGTATGTGGTCTAAGCCCACTGGGGTTCCTCAGCAAGGGGGCAGATAGGAAAATCAAGTCCCACAGAATTGACTGGGCATGCTTGGAGTTTTGAGTATTCTATACTTGGATCATAAGAGTTAACCTAGGGAACAAATGCTTTCAGTGATCAGTCTGAAATGCAAGCACCAGTTTACTGGCAGCCTTTTAAAAGCACATGACTCATTCAGAAATACAACATTTGGTCAATGACTACGTCAGACTTTCAGGTAAATTTAATCAATGGAAAACCACTATTTTATTTTTCTCCAAACCTGAATTTCATATTACATTTCATTCCATTAGCTTTGATAGAAAGACACAGTTGATAGCAAGTCATATGGACAGGCCCTCCTGGGCATAATGTAGTAGTCACTTTAAATCACTTATTCACTGCTTGATTTAATGGCATTCAGAAAAGTGGGTAGCCATTAAGTATTCAAATATAAAGCCTAAATAGCAGAACACTCAAAACATTCTATTTTGGTTATTTAATCCACCTTAATTAATTAGAAGGCATTTGACTGCCTCTCAGCATCTCTAATCATAACACTCATAGTATTTGTTCTTAACACAATACAGGGAGACTGGCAAGTGATTCCTGGGGGTGGAGATGGATGGGTGACAGAGTCTGATTTTGGAAGTCGACATGCCCAGAGGCAAGCCCTTGTAGTGGGCTCCCACTTAGTACAGCTGTCTTCCTGTGATGCAGGAGATGATGCTCATCATTTTAGATTGACAGATGTTTCTTGATCACCTAGTAAATGTCAGGGTGGTCATTAGTGCTGTGAGGATCAATTAGGCTCAGACCTGCCCTGCAGGATCCTCAGCCTCAGAAGGAGGAGCAGAGGTCCTAACTCTGGAAATGTGTCTGATGGTCTTGAATTAGTTCCCACTGAGGAGTTATTGTGGCTCAGAAATATGCTGATAAGAAAACTAATTTGACACTAAAAGCTGGTTTCTAGTGGTTCTTTACTTACAGGAGGTAACAAAATAGGTTTTGAAGTTGGAGAAAGATGCAGGCGTGAGGTATTTCCTGGTCACTGGAAAGCACTGTAGTGATGAGGGGAACTGTAAAGGTGGTAGAACCCAGTCACCAGAAGGACAGATATGGCTGGTCTTTGCATGCTATTAGATTACTGCTGGGCACCATTTAGCTCATGACAATGTGCAGTTTGAGCATGTGAAAAGAATTTATATCACACAAGTAGAAAATCCAACCATGAATAAAAGATTGTGTTGGACACACATTGAGAGTGAGATTCGAACATGTCACAAAGGAAAACTGATCAGACCTTTGTCATCAACAGGGAGAAAGGGGTGGCTGAATTCCCCCAGGTTTCGCTTTACTGAAGCACAAGATGCTATATAACTTAACCCAGTCTTATTTTTATCGTATGTGAAGGGTGCATTGGCCATAGGAGTCTTCTTTCATGAGGTGAATGCCCAGTATTAGTGAGAACACTGAAATATGAAGAGATTATCCTTACTCCACATTGCCTCTCTTCTCCTACCAGGGTTTGTTAGAGTCACAGAGTGGTGGCCAGTCTACAGCCTGCATCAGGGAGAGCAAAATTCACGGAGAGCAGAGTCTGTGTGAAGCTAGTACTTGTTCCTGGGGGATGACAATGTGTAAAGGCCTGCTCTGCCCTGGAAGAGCTCACGTCCCATGTCCCTATAACAATTACCAAATAAAAATTCAAAAGTGAAATATCCTTCAAAGGTTACAATCACTCCTGAGAGGATTGAGGGCAAAGGGTTCACTTAACTTTTTTAAAGAAGTGGGTCTTGGCTTGGATTTTGAAAAAATAAACCAGAAGTTATTGGGTTGGTAACTAGGAAACCCCATATACCTCTTTTTGTGTGTGATTTGTACACTAGTTCCTTACTAGTGAGGCAGCAGATAGTTGTGGGAAGAGTACAGACTTCCAAAGGTACAATGCTTAAAGAATGGACATGTTCATGACTTTCTCATGTTAGTCATGGGAAAGTTGGTGGGGTAGCTCATTCCATGAAGTCCATCAAGGACCCACATTCCTTTCATCCTATTCTTCTGTTGTCTCTTAGGGCAGGGATCTGCAAATTATGGCCTGCAGGTGGGCTTTGTGAATCCATTTTGTAGGTTCACTGTCCTTCTCATTTGTTAGCATGCTGTCTATAGATGCTTTCGTGGGTAGACATGATTAGCTGCAACTATAAGTGAAGGACCAGAAATATAAAAAATATTTACTCTCTGGCTATTTAAGAAGAAATGTCCTGACCCCTGCTCTGGGCCATTGTCCTCATCTGTGTGGTGGAGGCTGGGTTATAGCCATGTTCCAGCTCACTGAAAAAGAAGAAAAAAAATTTGAGGGGCAACAGTTTTTTTTTTAAATGAAAGTTGTACACATCACTTCAGCTCACATTCCAGTAGGGGAACTTGGTCATGTGGTTGCATCTAACAGCAAGGGGGTGTGTGTTATAAATTCTTCACTTAGGCAGTCAGATGCCCAGATTGAACTACATTATTTTGGAATAAAGGGTGAATAAATTTTTATGGAAAACCAACGGTGTGTCTGTCACACTAATGTTCAGTATGAACTTCCTGCCCCTTCTTTCCAGGTGTCAAACCCCCTCAAAACCCCTAATTTCTGTTCCTCCACCAACCACAATGTCCTTTAGCTTCTGCTTCTGGCTTTCCAGGGCTCCTCTGTTTTTGTTTCTTGTCTCTATTGCCATTTAGTTCTCATATAATCTTAGAACATGAGGTTGGGCTCTTTTAAAACAGCTTGTGCTTTACTGCAGGGTTTCTCAACTTTGGCAATTGACATTTTGGGATGAACAGTTTCTTCATGTGGGGGCTGTTCTGTGTCCTGGAGAATCTTAAGCAGCATCCTGTACTCTACCCAGCTGATGCCAGTAGCTAATCCCATTGAGACAAAGCATGACGTCTCCAGATATTGTCCGAAGTTCCTTGTGGGGTTGGGGATTGCTTGCAGGTGAGAACAATTGATTACTGGGTGATTTTTTTTTTTAAAAAACCTAGTCCAAGAGGCCTAGTCCAAAAGCCTAAGAGCAAGGCTCTCTACCCTTTGTCTGTCCATGTGCTTAACAATCACCAATCGTTTGGCTCAAGGAGGGTTTCTCTTTTATAATGATGACCCTTTCTTGATTTTACAAAGCAATGCTGTTCAATTAAAGTTTTCTTCAGTATTCAGCACTTAATAAGTCTCTATGTGTAAAATCTTTTAACTCTGAGGAGTTCTAGGTAATTATTTTGCCCAAGTAATCCCATAAATGCCAGCATCTATTCAGAATATCTGAAATGATCAGATCTAGGCTATGGATTAGGAGAGACTTTGAGAAAAAGATGAGAGGCCATTTAAGTTAGTCATCAAAGAGTGGGGTTGGGAAGAATGAAACTCAATGAGAAACAATAAAAGAGGATGTACTAAGGTTCTTGTTCTCATGTCAAGAAAACACCCAGCCATGTTGTTATGTGCTACATCAGCGGTCCTCAACCTTTTTGTCACTAGGGATCAGTTTCATGGAAGACAATTTTTCCATGGACCAAGGGTGGGGCCAGAGGGATGGCTTTGGGATGATTCAAGCACATTACATTTATTGTGCACTTTATTTCTATTATTATTACATTGTAACGTATGGTGAAGTAACTACACAGCTCACCATGATGCAGAATCAGTGGAAGCCCTGAGCTTGTTTTCCTACAACTAGACAGTCCCATCTGGGGGAGATGTAAGACAGTGACACCCAAAGTGTGTTGCTTATATCCAGTCTACTCCATAATCTCATTCTGGCAGCTGTCACTGCAGAAAACCCTGCTTTAGAAACACAGGGTGCTGGAAATGGAAGTAAGCTATTTAGCACTTCTGTGGCAATTTCGGGATATTCTACCTTGACTTTAATCCAGAATATATGGAGATTTGAAGTTGTCTCAAACATACTTTTAAGGCCAACATCATTTTTGATCTCAAGCAGTTGATCCTCGTCTAGCCTGGACAAAGTTCATTCACACATGAGTTGCAGATCTACTTCTTCATAGTTTGGGGGTCTTTGGTGGTTGGGAAGTAATGTTCAAACTCTTCTGAAAGCTGAGACAGATGATCATGCACCAGCTGAGAGAAAGAAGGCCCTGGCTCAGCCTCTTTCAAAATCTCTACTAATGTTTGAAACATGTCAAAAATCCCAGTGTTCACTCATCACTCCTATAATTCCAGTTGGGCTTTGAATGCAGCCACTTTATCTGTAAGCTTGAACACAGTTGTCGTTCTCCCCTGAAGTGACTGATTGAGTTCACTAAGGAGGTTGAACATGTCACACAAGTACACAAGTTTTGTGACCCATTCTGTGTCACTGAAATGTATTATCAGTGGTGACTATTTTTCTAAAAGAAATCTCTGGAGCAGCTCTCCAAATTCAAAAACAGGCCAGTATCTCCCTTTAGAAAGCTTTCTCACATCTGTGTGTAAGAGAAGACGTGTGTGTGCTCTGCATCCTTCTCCTCACAGAGCTGCATGAACAGATGTGAGTTCAGGGCATGTATGTTAATGTGGTTGATAATTTTAATCACATTCTGCAAAACGTTGTTAAGTTCAGGTGACATTTTTTGGCTAGCCAGCACTTCTCTGTGGGTGACACAGTGCGTAGACTCACATTCAGAAGTGATCTGTTTGACCCAAGTAGTCAAACCAGAAAGCCATCTAGTCATGGCAGCTGCTCCATCCATGTATATACTGACACAAAATGACCAATTCAGTTTTCCTGATATAAAATCATTCAGAGATGAACAGTTCTGCAGCTGTGGTGTTGGCTGGCAACAAAAATGCACATAACCTATCCTCATACACATCCTCCTGATAAATATATCACACAAAAACAAGCATTCTTGCCTTGTTGTTAACATCAGTAGACTCATCAACCTGGATTGCATACCGCAGTGACTCATTAATCCTCTCTAACAATTGTGCCTCAATATCCTCTACTGTTTCATCAATTCATCTAGTTATGGTGCTAGCCAAAAGAGGAACATGTGCCACCTTTTGAATGACAGATTCTCTTCAAAGTTCACAACAAATGTCCTTAGCAGCAGCCAGGATCAAATTTCACCAACAGTAAAGGGCTTCTTAGCTTTAGCAATGCAGTTAGCCACTAAAAATGATGCTCCTAGTACAGACACATTTGATGAAGTGAGGCCCTTCAATAATTGCTTCTGTTGTTTGTGTTCACATTTTTTTCTTTTGAAAAACTCCCAAAGCTTGTCTTTTAATGTAGGGTGCTTGGTGTTCATGTGGCAAAGCACTTTTGAGAGTTTCATGGCTTCATGGGACAGCCAGTCGCCACGTATTATACAAAGAGTGCTTGGAGAATGTGAACCACCTGTTGCAATAAAGCCATAATTTAAGTAGGATTCTTGGTACTTTCTTTTCCTTTTTTTTAGTACATAATTGATTTTATTTATTTTTTAAAGTATATTTTATTGTTTATGCTATTGCAGTTATCCCAGTTTTTCTCTCCCCTTTAGTCCCCTTCACCCTGCACCCCCCTCCCACCAGCATTCCCCCTCCTTAGTTCATGTCCATGGGCTGTACATAAAGTTCGTTGGCTTCTCCATTTCCTATACTATTCTAAACCTCTCCCTGACTATTTTGTACCTACCAAATTATGTTTCTTATTCCCTGTACATTTTTACCCCATTCTCCCGCACCCACTCCCCACTGATAACCCTCCATTTGATCTCTATTTCTGGGATTCTGTTGTTGTTGTTGTAGTTGTTTGCTTAGTTTTTGTTTTTTAGGTTCAGTTGTTGATAGTTGTGAGTTTGTTGTCATTTTACTGTTCATAGGTTTGATCTTCTTTTTCTTAGATAAGTCCCTTTAACATTTCATATAATAAGGACTTGGTGATGATGAACTTCTTCAACTTGATCTTATTTGGGAAGCACTTTATCTGCCCTTCCATTCTAAATGACAGTTTTGCTGGATAGAGCAATCTTGGATGTAGGTCCTTGCCTTTCATGACTTTGAATACATCTTTCCAGACCCTTCTTGCCTGCAAGCTGTCTTTGGAGAAATCAGCTGATGGTCTTATGGGACATTTTTTGTAGGTAACTGTCTCCCTTACCCTTGCTGCTTTTAGGATTTTCTCCTTATCTTTAATCTTGGGTAATTTAGTTATGAAATTCCTTGCTGTGAAAGGAAAGGGGGGATTCCTTTCTTCTTGGATCCAACTTCTTTGGGACTCTCTGAGTGTCCTGGACTTGGATGTCTAGTTTCTTTGGCAGATTGGGGAAGTTTTCCTTTGTTATTTTTTAAAATTTTTTATTTTAGTTTATTCAGTACAGTTTCTATCCTTTATTCCCATTCCAGCCCACCCACCCATCCCTCCCCTCCTCCCTCCCATCTCCAACCCCTCTAGTTTTGTCCATGTGTCCTCTATATTTGTTCCTGTAAATGGTTTTAATTTGCATCTCTCTGATAGCTAGTGATATTAAGCATCTTTTCATGTGTTTCTGGATCCTCTGCATGTCCTCCTTGGAGAAATGCCTATTCAAGTCCTTTGCCCATTTTTTGACTGGGTTGCTTGTCTTCTTCAAGTGGAGTCGTGTAAGTTCTTTATATATCTTGGAGATTAAACCCTTGTCTGAGGTATCATTGGCAAATACGTTTTCCCATACAGTTGGTTCTCTTTTTATTTTAATACTGTTTTCTTTAGCCAT
>CM052538.1:96966272-96999772 GCA_028533065.1 Trachops cirrhosus | reverse complement strand
TACGGCAATACCAGGCTGTTTTGATTACAGTGGCCTTGTAATATAGTTTTATATCAGGTATTGTGATCCCTCCTACTTTACTCTTCTTTCTCAAAATTGCGGCAGCTATTCGGGGTCGTTTATGGTTCCATATAAATTTTTGAAGTGTTTGTTCTATGTCTGTGAAATATGCCATTGGTACTTTAATAGGTATTGCATTGAATGTGTAGATTGCTTTGGGTAGTATGGACATTTTGATGATGTTAATTCTTCCGATCCATGAACATGGTATATGTCTCCATTTGTTTGTATCCTCCTTGATTTCTTTCTTCAATGTTATCTAGTTTTCTGAATACAGGTCTTTTACCTCTTTGCTGAAGTTTATTCCTAGGTATCTTGTTTTCCTTTTTGCTATATCAAATGGGATTTTATTCTTGATTTCTGCTTCTGCTGTTTCATTGTTGGTGTAAAAAATGCCTTGGATTTCTGGATATTGACTTTGTATCCCACTGTTTTGCCAAATTCATTTATTAGGTCCAGCAGTTTTTGGGCCGAGTCTGTAGGGTTTTCTATGTGCACTATCATGTCATCTGCAAACAGTGACAGTTTTGTTTCTTCCTTTCTGATTTGGATACCTTTTATTTCCTTTTCTTGTCTGATCGCTCTGGCTAAAACTTCCAGTATTATATTGGATAGAAGCAGTGAAAGTGGACAGCCTTGTCTTGTTCCTGATCTTAGTGGAAAAGATTTTAGTATTTGCCCATTGAGTAAGATGTTGGCTGTCAGTCTGTCATATATGGCCTTTATTATGTTGAGGAATGCTCCCTCTATTCCCACTTTGCTGAGTGTTTTTATCATAAATGGGTGTTGTACCTTATCAAATGCTTTTTCCACATCTATTGATATGATCATGTGGTTTTTGCCTTTGATTTTGTTTATGTGATGTATTACATTTACTGATCTGAGAATACTGAACCATCCTTGCATCCCTGGGATGAATCCCACTTGGTCATGGTGTATGATCTTTCTAATCTATTGTTTGATATGATTTGCCAATATTTTGTTGATGATTTTAGCGTCTATGTTCATCAGCGATAGTGGCCTGAAGTTTTCTTTCTATTGTGTCTTTATCAGGTTTTGGGATTAGAATGATGCTGGCCGCATAAAAAGAATTTGGGAGTCTTCCATCTTTTTGGATTTTTTTGAATAGCCTGTGAAGGATAGTGGTTAGCTCTTCCTTAAATATTTTGTAGAATTCTCATGTGAAACAATCTGGTCCAGGGTTTTTGTGTGTGGCAAGTTTTTGATTACTGCTTCAATTTCATTTGCTGTTATTGGTCTCTTCAGGCTTTCTGTTTCTTTTTCATTGAGTTTTGGAAGATTATATTTTTCTAGGAATTTGTCCATTTCACCTAGGTTTTCAAATTTCTTGGCATACAGTTCTTCATAGTAATTTCTTACAATCCTTTGTATTTCTGTGGTATCCATTGTAATCTCTCCTCTTTCATTTCTGATTGTGTTTATTTGGGTCTTCTCTCTTTTTTTCTTGATGAATCTGCTTAAAGACTTGTCAATTTTGTTTATCCCTTCAAAGAACCAGCTCCTGTATTCATTGATCCATAGAATTGTGCTTTCAGTCTGTATGTCATTTAATTCTGCTCTGATCTTGGTTATTTCCTTCCTTCTACTTGCTCTGGGCTTTCTTTGTTGTTGTTCCTTCAGTTCTTGCAGACGTAGAGTTAGGTTGTTTGTTTGAAATGTTTCTATGTTTTTTAGGTAGACCTGTATTGCTATGAACTTCCCTCTCAGGACTGCTTTTGCTGTGTCCCATAAGTTTTGGGTTGTTATGAGTTCATTTTCGTTTGTTTCCAGAAACTTTTTGATTTCTTCCCTGATTTCTTTCCTTACCCATTCATTGTTTAATAGCATGCTATTTAATCTCCATGGTCTTGAGTGTTTTGAGTTTTTTTCATTGGGGTTTGTTTGTAGTTTTAGTCCCTTGTGATCCGAGAATATACTTGGTATGATTTCAATTTTCTGGAATTTGTTGAGCCTTGTTTTGTGTCCTATCATGTGGTCTATCTTTGAAAATGTTCCATGTGGATTTTAAAAGAATGTGTATTTGGTTTCTTTGGGATGGAGGGCTCTATATATATCAGTTAAGTCCATTTCATCTAGGGCATTGTTCAATGCCATAATATCTTTTTTGATATTTTGTTTGGAAGATCCGTCCATTTTTGACAGTGGGGTGTTAAAATCACCCTCTATAATTGTGTTGCTGTCAATATCTTTCTTGAAGTCCTCTAAGATTTTCTTTATGTATTTGGGTGCTCTTAAGTTGGGTGCATATATATTTACTATGTTTATGTCTTCTTGGTGGATTCTTCCCTTGAGTTCTATGAAGTCATCTTCTGGGTCTCTCTTTATGGCCCTTTTTTTGAAGTCTATTTTGTCTGATATGAGTATTGCTACCCTGGCTTTTTTTTTCCTGTCCTTTTGCTTGGAAAATTTGTTTCCAGTCCTTCACTTTCAGCCTGTTTAGTTCTTTGCCACTGAGGTGGGTCTCTTGTAGGCAGCATATGTGTGGGTCATGCTTTCTTATCCATTCAGCTACTCTATGTCTTTTGATTGGGGCATTTAATCCATTTATGTTTAAGGTTATTATTGATAGGTACTTATTCATTGCCATTTACGTACCTGTGCTCTCTCTCTTTTTTCCTTCCTTTCCTTAAAGCAGTCCCTTTAGCATCTCTTGCAGAGCTGGTTTGGTGGAGGTGTATTCTTTTAGACTTCTTTTGTCTGGGAAGCTTCTTATTTGGACTTCTATCTTGACTGAGAGCCTTGCTGGGTAAAGTAGCCTTGGTTGCAAACCTCTGGTTCTCATTACTTGGAATATATTTTGCCATTCTCTTCTGGCTTGGAGCGTTTCTGTTGAGAAGTCAGCTGCTAGCCTGATCGGGGTCCCTTGTACATTACTTCCTGTTTTTCCCTTGCTGCCTTTAAGATTCTCTCTTTGTCTTGAAATTTTGTCATTTTAATTATGATGTGTCTTGAGGTGGGCCTCTTCGGGTTCCTCTTGATTGGGACTCTCTGTGTTTCCTGGATTTGTGTGACCTTTTCTCTCGTCAAATTAGGGAAATTTTCCATTATTACTTTTTCAAATAGGTTTTGTATCCCTTGCTCTTCTTCTCCTTCAGGTATCCCTATTATACGGATATTATTATGTTTCATATTGTCTTGCATTTCTCTTAATCCCTCTTCATTCTTTCTGAGCCTCTTTTCCTGTTCTTGCTCTTTTGGGTGCTTTTTTCTACTTTGTCCTCCAGCTCACTGATCCGATCTTCTGCTTCATCAATCCTGCTTTTGATTCCTTCTACTGTGTTCTTCAGTTCAGAAATTGTATTCTTCATTTCCTCTTGGCCCTTGTTGATAGTTTCTATTTCCTTTTTCATGTTGATGTAGTTTGCAGTGAGTTCATTTTAGCTTCCCTGTAGTTTCTGATAGCTCATTGAGAGTTCTTTGAACTTCCTGATAATCATTGCTGTGAACTCAGTATCTGATAGTGGAGTTGCCTCTATTTCATTTAGCATTCTTTCTGATGCTTCCTCCTTTCCTTTCATTTGGGGATACCTTTGGGTGTTTCTTTGTCTTCTCATTGTTTGTGAGGCTGTTCTTGCTAGCCTCAGCTTTTTAAATTGATTTGTTCTGGCTCCCTGGGTTTATGGTGTGAACTTCTGTGGTAGAATACCTGTGAGATTCAGTGGTACAGTTTCCTTCTGGTATCCAGGTGTTCACAGCTTCCACCTAGTCTTTTTATAATCAGTTGGAGGGGTAAGGCAAAATGGCTTAAGACAGCAAGAGAGTATGCTATTATATTTATAATAGCAGCAAGTAGAGAAGAGAGAGGAGAGCCTTTCACTCTGTATAGTGTTAACTGTGATCTTCCACCCCAGTAGCTACTTTTTAGAAAGGATGGAAAGAAGATAAAACTCTTGTTGGGAAGGAAAGCATTGTGAGTTGGCTCTAGAAAGCAGTGAGGATGTGGGAAGTCAGATTCTGAGGTAGGGTGAGAGTAAAGAATAGTAAATAGGTGTCGTGTGTGAGAGAATAGAGTTAACCACTATAGTAATAGCATTCAGGTAACTGAGAAGTGGGCTAACGTCTGGGAGGGATGTTATGTAGTATTTACAATTGTATGAAATAGCTATTATTTACAGTAATATTAGAGCACCAATCATATGACACAATCTAAGAGATCTGGATAACAAGAATAGGTAGTATGGAGCCTTGAGAAGTGTACTAATGGAACACAAATGAAGGACAGTTAATTAGCAATACACTATGAATGAGATAACAGGGGAAACCTATTAAATGATACAATATAACTAGCCAAGGAAAGAAGACCATACAGAAAGAAGAGGAGTACTAAAATACTATTACAATAAAAAGTGTAAGAATAATGAAATAATGATAATACAGATATGCTATTACTTGCACGTTCATAAAAAAGAAGGAAAAAAGCAGAAGATGGAAGGAAGAGGTCAATTTGGAAAGAAAGGGAGAAGGATCAACACTAGAAAGAAGTATAAGGAATTGAGCGATCTAAAAATAATAAGAATTAAAAAATTAAAAGTTACTTAAAAAAAATCAAGCAAAAAAAAAAAAAAAGGAAAGAAAATAAAAACCTTTTGTTGGTTTCAAACTGGCCAAACCAGTTTTCCTGGTTTTGCTGGCTGTAGCAGACTTAGGGGTCAATGCTGTGGCTTTTTTCCCTTCTGGTTCAGAGCTCAGTCAGCCTCTGGCCCACTGTCCCTAGGTCTAGCTGCGCGGGTCCAATGCCCCTGGAAGGGCCCTGGTACTGGATCTGCGTGCTCCCAAGCGCTCTCTCTGGAGCCTACTGCGGAGCGCCCGTGCCTTTTCCAGTTTCATGGGTGTGAACTCTGTGGATCCCGAGGGGCATGCAGTTCCCTCCCATGGCATGGCCTGGGCACTGGGGATCTCGCAGAACGCCTGCACCTTTTCTGTGCTCACGGCTGTAGGCACCAGGCCTCCCACCAAAATTCATTCTCTCCAGGTTGGGGCACCAGTGCAAGACCCGGCAGTCCTTGTCCCCATTGGCTGGGCTGCGATCTCCCCAGAGCCGGTCTGGCGCCTCTCCCCCGGGTGTGGAGTCTGGTTGCTCTTCAGCAGTCTCTCTGAAGCTCACTGTGGAGTGCTCGCACCTTTTCCGGATTCACGTGTGTGCACTCTGTGGATTCCGAGGGGCTCGCACTTCCCCTGAATTCCCAGCCTGGGCACCGGGGATCCCATAGAACGCCAGTGCCTTTTCTGTGCTCACAGCTGTAGGCACCCGGCCTTCCACCAAAAATCACTCTCTCCCGGTTGGGGCGCCCACACAAGGCCAGGCCATCTTTGGTCGCACCGCCGTGATCTCCCCAGAGCCTGCTCCGAGGTCACGAGGATCAGTGCTGCTCAGTCCTTGTTTGGCCAGGGAGGGAGTGGTTGACCCAGTTCCCCCACCCCAAGAACCCTGAGGCAGAGCCTGGAGCTCTGGGGCTGGGGCTGCAACCTCCCTGGTCCCCGAACTGATCCCTGGGCCGCTATTATCCTGAAGTAGTCTCCTTACTGTCTGGTCTTTCAATGTTCGCTACAATTTTTGATCTCCTATTTTCATATATGTTGTGATAATGTTGGCTGTTTGCTCTGTTCCTCCATAGAACGGCTAGGTTTTTTCCTGTGTGTATGGGGGAGGTGGAGTGTGCTCCCTCCTACCACGCCGCCATCTTCTCTCTCCTCCTTTGTTATTTTTTTCAAATAAGTTTTAAATTTCTTCCTCTTCCTCTTCTCCTCTTGCATACCTATGATTCAGATGTTGGAATGTTTAACATTGTCCCAGAGGTTCCTAAGCATCTCCTCATTTTATTTAATTCTTATTTTTTCATTCTGTTCCAGTTGAATGGTTATTTCTTCCTTCTGTTCCAAGTCATTGATTTGAGTCCCAGTTTCCTTCCCTTCATTGTTGGTTCCCTGTATATTTTTCTTTATTTCACTTTCTATAGCCTTCATTTCTTACTTTATTTTGTGACCATACTCAATTATTTCTGTGAGCAACCTGATGACCAGTGTTTTGAACTCTGCATCTGAAAAGTGTCTACCTCCTTGTCATTTAGATCTTTTTCTGGGGTTTTGATCTGTTCTCTCATTTGGGCCATATTTATTTGTCTTGGCATGCCTGTTACATTGTAAGGGGTGGAGCCTTAAGCATTTGCCAGAGTGGGGTTGTGGTGCTGTCTGTGGGGTACGGGTCAGAGAGGGAACAATGCCAATTGCTAGCTTACTTGGCTCTCACCCCACTTTCTATAACTTCTCTCACTTCCCACAAGCAGATTGTGACCTTTCAGGTGCTGAGTTCCAGGTGAGTCAGTTTGTGTGTGTTCTAGGATCCTTTGGGCCTCCTCTCCAATGGACTTTCCCGTGAAACTGGGAGTTTCTCCCACTGCTGCAACCCCCACAGGTTTTTACAGTCAGAAGTTTGAGGCTTTAGTTTTCTGTGCTGAAATCCTGGGTTGCGGTCTGTCTCACTCCCCAGTTGTTCCTCCTGGTTTATCCACACGGAAATGTAGGATATTCCAGTCTGCCAGCTACCACCTTGCCTGCCCCAGACCATCAGCTTGGTATTTTCTTTTAAAGGCAGATTTCCTTCTGTTGGCAGTCTTAGAGTCTTCTGCTGTCTAATCATTGGGTCTTCCCCCCTTTTCAAAGAAGCTCTCCAGTGACATTTGTTTTTTATTCATTTTGGCTAGGCTTAGCTTGTGGGCTTACCAAAACTGTGAATGAGACAACTGCATAGTGCTGGAAACAGGCACAGATGGAAGTGGTAAATAAAATAATGGACCATTCATGCACAGACAAAAATAAGTGTCAGATTCCGATTTAAAGCTGGCCACCAGATGCAGCTGTATATTTGAAGTACATCAACTCACTTGCCACTATAAAGCCTGCCACCAGATGTGCTTAATTGTCCCTTGCCATACACTGATAGGGTTTTGATCTGCAAGCAATTGATTTATTATGGTCCCTGTGCAGTTAAACCTTTCTGCTAATGTAATCTGTACTTTCAGTCACTCCCCAGCTCCACCTGTGCTAGCATCACAGCCTTAGCTCCACCTCAAATCATCAGGCATTAGATTCTCAAAAGGAGCATGCAGTCTAGATCCCTCACATGCACAGTTCACAGTAGGGTTCATGCTCCTATGAATCTAATGCTGACAGGAGTCAGAGCTCAGTCAGTAATGACAATGATGAGGAGCAGCTGTAAATACAGATGAAGCTTCTCTCACCTGCCCACCAAGCATCTCCTGCTGTGTGACCAGGTTCTTAACAGAGTTAAGAACTTCTGGGTTTTGCAGCCAGAAGTTATGGGGATTATCTTCCTGGCACTGGAACCCTGAGCTGGGAAGCCTGGTGTGGGGCTGAGGCTCCTTGCTCCTGAGATATTCCTCCCTAATTTTTATCCACCACATGTGGACATGGGACCAGCCCATTCTACATCTCTGCCCCTTCTACCAGTCTGGATGGATGTGGTTTCTTTAATTTTGCAGTTGTTAGACTTCCATTCAATTCAATTTCTGATAATTCTGATTGATGGTTGTTCTGTAGTTTAGTTGTAATTTTGATGTGATTGTACAAGGAGGCGAGCTATGTTTGCCTATGCCCAAACCTTACTCATTTTATACTTCAGAAATTCTCTGCCAAATATTTTACACTTCTTTTTTTTAAAAAAGATTTTAGTTATTTATTTTTAGAGAGAGAGGAAGGGAGGGAGAGAAACGTCAATGTGTGGTTACCTCTTGTGTGCCCCCTACTGGAGACCTGGTTCACAACCCAGGCATGTGCCCTGACTGGGATTTGAACCAGTGACCCTTTGCTTTGCAGTCTGGTGCTTAGTCCACTGAATTACACCAGCCAGGGAACACTTTTTCTTTTAAATTATGTGTTTAATTAGAATACCTTGATTTTTCAGTCCCACTTAAACACTCCTAGAGGGGTCTCTCTGCTTCAGTTTAATGCCATTTGGTGCTGCTGACATTGCCCTGTCTTGGGCATTTGTTTTGTTTTGATGGTGCACTTCATTGAGCAGAGCAGATCCATGACAATTCTGCCAGGTTGCTCTCCCTCTTGGCACCTCAGGGTGGACTGCATCTCTCTGTATGCTTATTCCTCCTCCTGTCTAGGGTAAGGGAAGGTTGAGGCAACATTAAAAAATAACATTTTCCCCAAAACTTGTCAAACTCACCCACACAAATCAGAAACTAGAGGAAACACTTCCATTAGTGAAAGAAGCATTGAGCTTCTTCCCAGAGAAGACTGGGTTGAAGTATTTTGCCAAAGTAACAGAGAAAAACAGGTACCAATAGCAGGTAGGCATGTGTTATGGTAAGAGCAAGACACCTGTTTTGCCAGCCACACAGTGTGTGGCTTGCCTTCTCTATGGTGAGTTGGGCAGACGAAGTGGGACATGTGATCATTTGTTATCTCAGTTTGTCTCTTCCAGCCTCCTTCTGGAACCCTGCTTCTCTTTTCATCACCTGTCTGACCTCAACTTCATTGTGACTCAGCTTTTCATAACATACTCCCCAGCACACACGTGTACATACCTACACCAAATTCACTTGCCAGCTCCCTCATTCAGTACCTGAGAATATTTCTTTAAGTCCTTGATCTCTTCTGTGAACTGCAAATATTGACCAGGTTGGCCTCCACAATTATATTGAGGGAGAAGGTGTTCCCTGCAGAGGATTTCTTTTACTGATTTTCCAATCTTTCTACATGCCATTCACTAATACCCTAAATTTATAGCTTCTAGGGAAATGGCACCTCTCTCAATGAGTTAAAGTGCATGAAACAGTACAGTCCTTAGCACCCAACCGGAGTTTAATAAATCATAGTTCTAGATTACATATCCAGTAAATAAAATCTAGGAGTCATTTTGCTTAAGATTAAGAAATTTTGTAGAGCCAACATTTGGGCCAATGTGCTACATCTCAGTGTTGAAAAGACCAGCATCTAAGAGGTGGCATGGAACAGGCAGTACCTAGGCTGACAGTCAGGGTTGCTTAGAGCTAACTGCAGCTCTGCTCCCTGGGGACAGGTTAACCAGTAACCTAACTTTTCCAGGTCTTGGTTTCTTCATGTGTAAAATGAGAGGACTGGCACAAATAGTGGCTAAGAACACTACCAATTTTAAGTCTATGACACTTTGATTGTTCCTGCTCCCGGATAAAGGGACACACTGGAGAAATTGCTTCGTCTGTAAGTCAGGAAATTGGAATGAGAGTGCTTGTGATTCTCTGTAAAGGTCGGTGCTGCCAACAGTCACAATTGTCATGAACTCAATAAACCGTGCAGTATTCTGCAAACAGCTGCCTCTCTTGAATGATGTTTAAGTCATACAGTTGGAAACCCAGAGGACAAGATATAATGTAAAATGCTTTCAGGGAAACATAAGTTGAAGGAAAGAGAAGGCATGATATTTATAGAATCAAAAGCTTGTTCATAACAATCTGTGCATGTTTTGCCTAAAATGAGTGTCTTTATTTTTTGGGTCTTCTTTTTCTTTTCTTAAAAGGCCAGGGGAATAGTAAAGAAATAGATTTCTTCAGAATTCAAAAAGGAAGATTTTATTTTATTTTAGTTTTATTTTCCTCCAAACACGACCTTCCAACATGCTTTGTTTAATCTCAACCTTTTCCTCTTAATAACGGATCGCTTAGCTTTCTAGTCATTGATATTTGCAGGGAAGGAAAATGACAGAGGAAAAATTAAATGGTGATGGCAGTATGTCTGTGCTTTCCCTTCAGCTACCTGCACAATGTGACCCAATTTGCAAGTTTTCATGTGTTTGTAGGGGAGATCCTAGTACTGTCTCTTCCCATTTGTTTCATTAGAAGCAGGACTGGCTAGGAGAAATTGACTCAGTGGCATATCTGTGGTTATATTACACAACAGCTGTGGAAAATTATTAAACTAACAGAGAGACAAATGGCTTGGGAGGGAATAAAGTTAGCAACTCTGGAAACCTCAATAACAGTTCATTATTGTTGGATCTTCTCCCTTGATTACTATCCTAGTTCCTAAATGAGAATCCAAATTGCAGCAAACTTTTCACTTTATTCACCTTGCTTTTGCTAAAATATTATTTTTATTTTGTGTGTGAGATCTCACCTTACATTGCCTCATCTTAATTCATTTTTTTCCTCTTTGTGCCATCATCTGGAACACATACATTTTCACTCCCATGTAGTATGCACACACACACACACACACACACACTTGTGCACTGCTTCACACTCACTGTCCAGTATACATACTCCTCACACTCATGTGCACACACTTTCACATGTGAACACACTCTCACACAGAAATGCATGCACGTATGCACTCTTGGGCTCCCAGTTTAGTACCATTTGTGTCTGGGATCTCTGAATTTCTTCCTACTTTGGAGGTAGCTGGAACTCAGTGTGTTCACTTTCGAGTACTGAGAGTTCCTATTTCTAAGAGTAACTGGTTTACTAAATGGCATTAATTCAGTGAGGAACACACATGAAATGGTTTTTTTTTCTCCAAACATGACCTTCCAACATGGTTTGTTGAACCTCCATTTTCTTCTCTTAATAATGAATCCTGTAGCTTCTTAGTTGTTGTCAGGTATCCAAACATGCAGTCCAGTCTGGATCAAAATGTGGTATATTACCAGATTTAGGGCTTACATCATGATTAAAGGCCCTCCCTTCCCTAAGAGATACACAGGCACCCAGGGTGTGGAGAGCAGAGGGGGAGTGGTTCACATTTTGTTTCTTTTATCTTCTGATTATAGCCTCTGTGTAGTTGAGATGAAGGGGGAAGTGTGATTAGAGAAAAAAGAGCAAACACCTTTATTTAGCTGTTGCTGTTGGAGTTGTCTCCTGGCTGTTGATGGCTCTGATGAGTCTGGACGAGAACCCAGAGACCACACTGTCCCTGGGCATTTGATCTACAGAACTGTGAGCTAATGAATGTCTGTGGTTTTGAGTCACCAATTTGTGGTGATTTGTTACAAAGCAATAGAAAATGAATACATTGCTAGTAGGAATGAGGGAAAAAATACTCCAGCACTCATCATCTAAGTCAGCAGTTTCCAGCTCCAACTAATTATTTTGCAAATGTAGAATGGAGCCAGGTGGTGGATTGATGCTGGTATAAGAGGGTGCAGCCAGGGATCTCCTAAAAGAAGGATTTGTAATGGGGTCCAGAACTCAGGATGTCCAGGAAATATTATAAATATGGGATGTCCTCACCCCCATAAGTCTGAACTGGGGGATGGGACACATGGAGCAGGGCCACTGAGAGTTGCTTTGCATAGCAACAGTTTTGCAGATAACCTCTTAACCTCTAGAACAGTCATTTAACATATCTATAACCTTTAACTGGTTTCATAGATATGTTAAATAGCTGTGGCCATGCTTTGAGCCAGGGAGAAGGGAGTGACTTCCATCCAGGATGTAATTGGGAGGCAACTCCCCCTGGTTACAGATCCTGCATAAGAACTTGGAGATGATTGGCTCCACACCACAGGGCCATGCCTGCCTGGACTTACTATGGCAGCCCAGAAAAGCTGGAAAAACATGAGAATGCCAGCAAGTGTAGCCAATTGTGAGAGGAGTTGGAAATGGGGCCACGAAGGAAGATTGGCACTGGGATTTAAACCCAGGCATAGAAGCTGTGACAAGAAGAACCAGGCAGCTTTGGCAGAGGAGAACGACATGGCTTTAGCAGGGGAGAACCATGAGGCTTTGAGTCTCCCTTTGCCACGCAGCTTACGAAGCCAGAAAGCAAGATGTGGCAACTATGCAGAGGTCTCTCTTAGCAGTTTGGAAGAATGCAGGAGAGATGCTGCGGGAAGGAAAGGAGTAAAAAGAGTCTTGCTGGTGGGCCATGAGAAGGTGCCATGTGGTTTGGGATTAAGAACTGGAGATCTCAGTGACACAGCTGATGGTGCTGGGAACTAAGGGGGGCCTATCAGCCGAGTATAGATTATTGGGAAAAACTGGGGGCTACCTGAGCCACAGACTTCTATTTCCTTTCCTGAGATATGGTACCCCAGACCAGGCAAAGGGGGGGAAGGAAAGACTGTGTGTGCTTTAAGGGACTTTGGGATTTTAATGAAGACATTAAGTCATTACTCTTAGGCCTATATAACTTTTGAATAAATAATTCCTTTCCTTTTCACCAATCTCTGACATGGAGAGCTATAATTCCCTGGTGGCAGGCAAGGTGAACCTTGTACAGGGGGACCCCAGGAGAAGGAGGGTCCATTCAATAACATTGTGTGACCCCTTCTCTGGTGGCCAGTCAAGGAAAATCTTGGGAGACCACATGTGCAATAGCTTTAAAGTAATACAACTACTTGTACATGTGTAATAAAAGCCCACCAAAACTAGTCAGGAAGGATCCACCCTGTAAGAATAGAATCCCTCCAGCCCATGAAGTCAATCTCTGCTTTGAGTTGGCCTACTCCCATGTTCTCTGCTCCCATGTTCTCTGCTATAAACTCTGTATGTTCAGTTCAATTCTTTGTCCTGGTCACCAAGAACCTGGTTACCTGTGCCCACCTGTGACAGTAGCAGGGTCAAATAGCCACGGAGAAATGTCTTGCTGACACTGGGCTCAGTTCTCTTTAGAACATAGGGACACTTGGTACTACTATTTTCCACTTTGAATTTTAGCTGCAGTTCTTAGACCACAGAAAATAGTGCTGATCAACATCCTGCTATCAAAGGGAAAGGTAGTGGCCCAATATCTTTGTCCCTTTTTAACCATTATGTTGAATACGTGCAAGTCCAGGTTGTAATTATTAAGCATTTTTATTTTTGTCTCCCATTGCTCTTTTCTTCTGTGGAGCTAATTAATCTCTTGACCATGATTTTCAAGTTCACTTTCAGGTAATAAAAGGTCTTCCAATCAGTCACTAGAATGTCTAATTCAGAGTAATAGGCCAAACTTTCAACTTCATTCAGGGCTACAGCTGCACCTCTTTCCTAGCTGTAGTCTGCTCCTTATTTGCAGTGGAGGGGAGGGGAGTGGGGGTGGAGTAGCTGGCTTCTGGATTTTTCTCCAAACTTGTGCTTTGAGTCACCAGCTTCTTTCCCCCATACCCGGGTTTCTTACCCTTGTGAGGTTAGAGCAGAGAAGAGAAGGAAAGGAATATTCCAGGCTTGACTCTACTACAGGTGAAAGACCCCCAATATAGAAATGTGTCTCTAAAGACTTCCCAAAGACCCCATGAGACAATCACCTGCAAGCTCTGCCAAGCCCCAAGAGTGACAGGCCAGCCTGAGACAGATATGGAACTTCATTTTCTCCTGTCTTGTTTGGCTTCCCCAGCTTCTCCATGCTCCTGTCCTACAAGTTGCCTAATTTGTTTCCTCTTCCCCTCAAGTATGAGTGTCTCATAACCTCTGCCTCTGATTTTCTCCTCTTGTTTTTTTCTAATCTGCCATAGTTTACTATGCACTCCAGGGCTGCAGCTCTTACTTCCACAGGGATGATGTCCAAATCTGAATTTCTAGCCCTCTCTGTCCTCTAAGCTTTAATCTGCATCCCTATCTACAGAATCTTGAGCTGAAGGTCCAGTCTTCTACAGTTCCCCATGTCTCAGAGTGAAGTCATTCCCCCCTGCCCCTAGTCCACCTCCCTCTGATGCTCTTGTTTTTCATAACTGTATTGCCCAAACAGGCCACCTGTCATTTGCTGCTGCTCCTTCCTCCTTGCTCTCTGCATTAAATTCATTGCCAAGTCCTCATATCCTGCATTCATAACAGTATTTGAATAGGTCTCTTCTCCATCCCAGTTGCTTCTTCCTTGTTTCTACCACCTTGAGGTATAATGATAGCTAACATTCTGATGCATATTTTTCCAGTCTTTTCTAGTCATGTATTAAGTAAGTAAATAAATATTGTACATGTATTTTCATAGACTAAGATCAAACTTGTCATATTATTCTGTAAACTCATTATTTGTAACTTAACAATATATTGGGAAACTTTCTAAATAATTTCATATTCATCCACAATATTTTTCAGATACAATGGCAGTTGAGGATTGGGGGTTTTGCATTCTGTTGTTCAGACAGAGTCCCCATGACCTTTTTCTCTGTTTAAGTGAATTCCTAAATTCCAAGGGAGAAAAAGGACAAGAAAGTGTGCTTCACATAGGGGTTATCCTGTCCTTGGTATACCACATGCACTAGGAATAGGGTGCTGTGAGGCGGACATGTACATTGCCTGATTTACAATAAGTGTTTAACAAATATTGTTGAATAGGGGATAGGTGATTAGGAGGAGGGACATGATGCAGAGCCTGGTTGAACTAACAAGAGCTGTCACTGGGTCTGCCTTAGGACCGATCAGGGGGCCACTCCCCAAAGTGCTTGTGCAACTTCAATGAAAATTCCCTTTCTTCTTCCTTCATCTTCTCTTCACTGTGGAGAAGTACTTAGTGATTGGTGACAACCGTCCCTCTCTGGGGTTTACCCAGGAGGTGGGACTTTCAAGGATAAAATGGACAGTCTCAACAAACCAAGACAATTGGTTACTCTACACAGTGAGTCCCACTCTGAGCTGGTCTGAAGGATGTGGATTGCCTCCAGAAGCTTTGAAACAACCATCTCCACCCTGCAAGAATATTTAGTGTGGTGTCTGAGAGCAGACTTATACTTTTCAGCCAGAATGCTTTTATATGTGAGAGAAGTAAATGTCAGTCATTTTTATGCCTCTTTTCCTTTGGATTCTCTGTCACTAGCAGCCAAACCTAATTCTTATTGAGAGGACCGTATAAAAGTAATACTAGTTAAATTCTTTTGCAAAACCTCACTGATTTTATTCTTAATTACTGCAATGTGCAATAATAAAGTGTGCATCCCAAAGTTATTACTGCAAGATTCATTTGATGACAGCACTAAACTCAGTTTGTAGATATACTTGGTTTCTTTCAATAGTCTGTGGATTACATAGTATATCCAGCTATCTTCTGACAACTTAAAAATGTGGGCTGTCATATATTACTTCTAACATGTGAATGGAGGCCCAGGACACTGGCACACTATTGAATTGGAGTAAATACTGGAATCCTTTGGAACACAGTCTGGGAGACAGCGTTAGTATACATATACCTCATGGCCAAAGCACATTTTACTAATCCTTTATTGAATGAAGTTGTTTTTAGAGACATGGTATGACCCTTGTCATATCTGCATGTATGAAATAATATGCTATTCTCTAAACCAAGATTTTTGCTGCATTACAAATGCATGCAGAGTGTTTTCAAAATTATTATTCTAGTGCTGGTCTGCTTCCCTTGTTTCTCTTCAATAATCTACTTTAGGCAATCAAAGGTTCTGCTCATCCCAGGACATGGCTAAAGCTAATTTGCTGAGAGCCTCTGAACGTACCCCAAGCCTGCTCATGACATCTGCCTGGAACTGAAATCATTTTAAATGGAGAATTAAGCTAATGTTTCTGCTAAGAAAAAAGAAAATGTGAGTCTTGGTTTTCCACCCACGACTTTTAATGATGGAAATGAATTATGCTGCAAATATGCAAAAGAAAAATAAGTCCATCTTATTGCATGAGGAATTTGACACTTTTATTTAGAAAATTTATATTTCTGAATTATTTCTTCATACATTATAGGTGCATTTCAAATGTGACTCTGTTAGGTTAATAGTCTATGCTTTAAAAATAGAGCAGAGTGAAGGTAAGTGTTCGGCCCCTTTGTAGTAAAAAAAGGAAAACAAGAACTTATCTAATGATAAGATGAATCAAAGAATATAACAAATCCTTTTATTTATTTATTTATTTGCACAAACAAGAGAAATTATGGTATGCCTGAAAGACTCTAAATAGAGAAACATTCCTTGCACACTACCTTTGTATAACACCTAAATCCCTGAGACTTTAATATGGAAAATCTAAGTGGGATTTCCATATAATGAACCATCATCCACAACATTTCAGTTATGAATGTAGTGTGTTTTTAATATGCTTTCCTATTTGTATGTTTCACATTGAATGCTATTTGCTGTGAACATTGGATAAACTTGTGAGTTGAGGTTATTTGCTAGAGGCAAAATGGAGATTTCTAGCTAAAGCAATACAAGGCAGCTATAAGATAGATTCTGGTAGGATTTTCAATAAGTTCTATAGTGGGAACTCATGATGCTGAGAGAGGTTTGGTTTTGAACTAAATAGGCAGAGTTACCCATCATTATTCACTCCTAGGCCTAAAGAAAGCCAGGTTACCTGCAATACAACTCACCTATCTTTATTATTGACTAACTCTATGCAATTTATTTTCCCAGGAAATAGCTGGGGAACTGTGGGAGCTGTCCACCTCTGGATGCAGACTACCTGTCTTGCTCTGAGGAGTTAAAACACAAATCAATGTCTTTTAACAAAAAAGAAACCTGTCCTTGATAATTTAACTGCTCTTGGTCTTCTGTACAATTAACCCTCTTTAAAATCTGTCTCCTGACATGAAATACCATAAACTGAGATAAATACATAAAATATATGTCTTTCACCACCTGACTTATTGCACTTAGTATAATGCTCTCCAGATCCATCCAACCTCTTGCAAAGGGTAGGAGCTCCTTCTTTCTTTCCGCTGTGTAGTATTCCATTGTGTAAATATACCATAGTTTTTTGATCCACTTATTTACTGATGGGCACTTAGGTTGTTTCTAGCACTTGGTTATTGTAAATTGTGCTGCTATGAACATTGGGGTGCATAGGTTTTTTGAATTGGTGTTTCAGGGTTCTTAGGGTATAATCCCAGCAGTGGACTTGCTGGGTCAAAAGGCAGCTCCATTTTTACTTTTCAGAGGAAATTCCATACTGTTTTCCACAGTGGCTGCATTAGTCTATATTCCCACCAACAGTGTACTAGGGTTCTCTTTTCTCTACAACCTTACCATCACTTGTTGTTTGTTGATTTGTTTATCATGGTTGTTCTGATCAGTGTGAAGTGGTATCTCATTGTGGTTTTAATTTGTGTCTCTCTGATCGCTAGTGGTACTTGAACAACAATAAAAAATAAATAAATAAAATAAAATAAAAATATATAAATAAAATCTTTTTAAATAAGAAAAAAATAAGCAAAATATTCGGAAAATGTGTGTTCTCAAAACTGCATGTTCTTTCTTTCTAGAAAAACATTTGGTAATTGACTTCTTTACATTGCCAGATGGTCAGAAGAAAGGGTGAGTGGGAGGCTCAGCCAGTTGCTCCTGGCTTTTCCAAGCTGTAAGATCTGATTCACATCCTAAATGTATGTGTGGCCAGGAGGTCAGGCCCATGGGTAAAAACTCCAGTCATGTTGTGTCAGACTCTAGGATTACATGGGGTGACTGTTAGCTCCTCTACAAAATAATGATGCAGAAAGACTATGAACCACTAGCTGAGTCCTTTGTCATTGTGAATAAGCATCATATTCTCCCTCCATGCCAGATAGCATGATTTTTGTTCTTAACCTCTAGCTGGGAAAGGATGGTGCTGAGGAAGTTTCAATTTTGCTTTTGTAGAGGGCACCTCAGAATGACAATGAGCTCATTCTTCCGGGGTAACCTATCTTAGCATTTGTTTCCTAATCATGATTCATGATCCTGAATACCTGTAACCCTGTGGTACTTTTTCTGGCTGGATTTCCCTACTCAAGTAATTTGGAATGCAGAATATCATCTTGAGAGAAAGTTCAGCACTTGTCCTTTACTCACCCTCCCAAGGGTAACTGTAGTGAGGCAGGCAAACAGGCTTCAGTGACTAGAGCTTGTTTGCACAGCTACTATATCTGCCCAAAGACGAATATAAAATGTGCAACACTCCCTAGTCCCCACACTCTCCCACAAAAGATCTGTCACAAGAAGTAAAGTTCATATTAATCTTAGAAAGATCTTATTTTTTTTGTTTCGCTTGTGGTTTCTCATTTCCTGAGACTTTGAGAAAGTTTGACCTAGCTTTTTTTTTTCTTTTTTAATGTATTTTACTGCAAGGAGAGAAGGTGGTGTTTTTGTCACTAGGCAACATGAATAGGGAAGAGTTGTTTGTTGTATAAACAGTGCGATAATAAAGATAAAGAACTAAAATCCTGACCTTTTTCCATTTCTTCATAAACCAATCAGAAATGGCAGTACAGTGTTTGAACATGTTAATATAAAGGGAGAGACACCATTCACATTCACAAACTTGACCTTCATAAGCAGAGTTCTGATATGAGAATAGCCAACATAATTTTCATCAGTAGGTTGGAGGCATAATATACATGTAATTTCTACTTCAAATATTTATTCCAGGATTTTGTTCTGTGGCTCAGTTTCAAAAGGCTACTTGATCAACTTCTTTGTGTGTATAATTTAAAACTTTGCCTGGTATTGTTTTTGGTATACAGATGCATTTAAAGATTGAGATATACATGGGCCTGCTTTCTTATTTACCACATGAAGAAATAGAGGCTATTTGGTGCATTCAATGTTACTACACTGAACAAGATCCAGGGCTGTCCCTAGATTTTACTTGCATCAATATGCAAAACTTGGAAAGCCTAAATAACAAATTTCCCACAGTAAAGTTTCTTCTCTGAAATGGGTGGTAACCTTGGACATAAGAAGAAAAAAGTCTTTAACCTGATAGTAATTCTGCAAATATTTATTGAGTGGTATATAGTATCTGATAACTAGTAGAAATAAGATATTTTGAGTTCTTAACATGGCCTTTGGGGAGATGACTTTTTTTCTGTGGCCGCAACACATGGTTATTTTTATTCACTCATTCATTCACTCAACAGACATTTATTGAGCACATGCTCATACTATGTGCTAGGTACTGAGTTGGGACCTGAGAATACAAAGATTCCCAACAGGTCAGTCTTTACTCCAGGTAGTTCAAAACTAAATGATGTAGGGGAGGATCATTTCAATTTGACATGCAACATTAGAATAATGTGCAGGATGTTCTGGAAGCACAAAAAAAATGTATTTCTAATGCAGTCTCAGAATGGGATGGTGATTTGGCAATGTCTTCTAGAAGAGCTAATGTGAATTGGGTCATATCAAAAGTAAGTTGTATATGTGGATATTGAAGGGATAAGGTAGGAAGCCAGGCTGAGAGTTGAGCGTACACAAAAACTGCCAGATAAACAATTGTGTATTGTGTGACTGTGGAGCCCAATGTTAGTGAGCTAAAGATGCAAAATAGGGTAACTATTGAAAGCCTATTCTACATAGACCTCACACAGAGATTTTGACTGAAGAAAGCTCTGTCTTTACATTTCAATCATTTTCAAGGTAGAAAAGGGATAGTTGATGTAGTATACAGTGGCTCTTAAATCTTCTGCTTGAGAGTAACTCTTGTTCTTGCTCACATTTCTTTGGACAAAGCAAGTCACATGGTCGTGTCTAAATTACAAAGGGACAGGAAAGTGCAATCCTCCTATTTGCACAGAAGGAGGAGAAATAGAATGCTTGTGATTAGCACAGCAACTGATTTCTAGTTAGATTTTATCAGAGTAACTAAAAAATTAAAGTGATTGTATTTGATGGTGTTACCTGTTTTTTATCTGGTTTATAATAACTCCCCCATATTTTGTTTCTTGGGTCATTATTTCCAAGTCACTTATTTTGGAGGACACAGAGGAGGTAATCCCACTCAGAATGAAAAGTTCTTTTTTTAAAAAGATTTTATTTATTTTATGTTATTTTTTTAGAGAGAGGGGAAGAGAGGGAGAAAGAGAGAGAGAGAAAGAGAGAGAGAGAGAGAAACATCAATGTGTGGTTGCCTCTCCTATGCTCCCAAATGGGGACCTGGCCCACAACCCAAGCATGTGAGCTGACTGGGAATCAAACCTGCCACACTTTGGTTTGGAGGCCAGCACTCAATCCACTGAGCCACACCAACCAAGGAAGTTCTTTTGATGTTACTAGTTTGCCTGAAGTGGTCATCTGATTCCACCCATTTTATAAATTGTCTGTTTCACACTATTTTATTAGAACTTTGGCACTGTAGTCTCCCATTTTTTTGTGCATCCACAAAAACATGTCAATGAAACTCCCAGCTCATTTGTAATGAAAGGTGGGAGTACACTGATAACTACATATTGCCCAATATTTATGAGAAACTCAGTGGATCAAAGAATGCCAAGTCCATTCTTTACTCAGGTATTTAAAACTTTACATCCTGGATCGAATAGGATTAGCTGGAACCTGATGAGTTGATGAGTTGATTTGCAGTGTAATGACTCCCTTAAGAATTGCTTTTTCTGCAGGATAGTTTGGTATAATGCCATAAGCCTGGAAGGAGGGCACTAGAAGAAACAGGCTACTGTAAGATGGAGCCCCATGTAACTTGTTTTGAGTTTTCTATAAGAATGTTGTCCTACTTAGCAGGACCCCTCCCACTTCCTGGGGAGAAAGTGGTACTTCCCCTAAGCAGTGGTTTGTTTTTAATGTTGTGGACACTGTGAGTTACCCTTTTGTCATTAACTGCTGGAGAATATAGCATCTACCTTGTAAGTGAAGATTTCCTTATGCAAAGTACATGGCATCATCTCTGGTTCCATTTATGTTACTCTCCTTGTTTCATTTCCTCTAGTCTTCCCTCTCTTAATTTCTGTTACTCCATATCTTATATATTTTCTCTAAATCCTTTCTGAAAAAAAGTGGAGCATAAATATGTGACAGAAGTAAAAACAATCTTTATATTTCTTATAACTGATCTCCTCTGCTCTGGAACCCTCATTCTCACTAGTGGTAAAAATACCAACAACTCAATTAAAGGTGACTCAGCCTCTTTCAGTTAGTAATAATCTTTCTCTGGTAAATATTTTGTATTTCAAAGTACAGATTTACTCTTAGGGATACTTCTTTCATCTTAAGTGATCTCTCTCTGCTTGCCCTCTCTCTCTCTCTGTCTCTCTCTCTCTCCTTTCCTCAAATGGTGCCTACAAGCAGAGAGAGGATGCAAGGGATTGGGGGAGAGGTAGGTGTTTACTCTTGTTTTAGTGTGTGTGTGTATGTGCGTGCAGGGGGTAGTATGTAGACAGTGAATTCAGAAAGAGCTGTATTGAGTTGGAACTATCTGTGAATAATCTAGGAGGCAGTTGGCTGTCTGAGTTTGACGTTCAACAAATTCTGTTAGGCAGTGAGGGACAAATATCGTATGATGTCACCTTTAAGTGGAATCTAATCAACAAAACAAACAAGCAAGCAAAATATAACCAGAGACATTGAAATTAAGAACAACCTGACAGTAACCAGAGGGGATGTAGGAGGGGATAATGGGAAGAAAGGGAAGAAGGGTTTTCAGGAACAACTATGAAGGACACATAGACAAAATCAGGGGGAGGTGGAAGCAGGGGAGGGAGGTGGGAATGACTGCGGTTGGGGGCAAATGCTGACAACTGTACTTGAACAACAATATAATAATTAACTAAATAAACAAAAATAAAAAATAAGTTCTAATGAAGTCTTATTATCTTGATTTGTGAGCTAAAATAATTTTGATTATTTTGAATGTTTACCAAAGGTAGAAAGAGGCAGCCATCTCCACAATACAGTTCTTCTTGAAGGGTACCAGGGTTTCTCCAGCTTCCAAATGGACCCCTTTTCCTTTACCTATTTAGCCCTTGTTTTTAGGTCATTGGTCCATAGCATATCCCAAAGCTTTAGAATAAACTTGTGCATGAAAGATGTTTTAAAAATAAAAATACTTAGGTTAGTATACATTAACAAGTCAGCCCAGCCAGGTATTAATTATTGGAGAAAACTGACCAAAGTGGGTAGCATTCAGTGTAGCTAGGGTGGTGGTAGGGCCATGTCAGGAGTCTGGATGCAGGCTCTCTTAGTGAGAGCCTGTGGCAGGGCCCACAGTCAGAATTACTTGAAAAATAATTAGTTGAAAGGAACAGTTGGAGAAAAGGAGAAAATGATATGGAAGGAAAAGGCAGGAGTTTCCACTTTTGTTCAGGTTCTGAGGATGGTGAAATTGGAAGGTTTTGGCAAAAAGATGTGTGTCCCTGAGACAAGAGGGAATATTCTATCTGATGGGTACCAAGTGGATGAATATACCCAAGCTCCATCACTTTCTTGAAGCAGCCATATCTGCTTACACTTTCAGCTCCGATGTGAGTAAGACTCAGGTGTGAAATAAATTTGAGGAGCTCTATAGAGGCAGAATTGAATGCCTCTGGTCTTTTGGCAAGCTGCTTTCATCAAGTCACAGCAAGTACACATTTCTAGCTATCATACAACCAGATATGCTGTGAGGAGTTTGCTCATTACTTACTGAGCATGTCAAAGTATTGGCTGCCTCCAGGACTCCCAGGGAAGCCCAGATTTGTCAGAGTACCTCCATGAGAAATACAGGCAAGTGATAAATTGCTACTCATTTTCAGGCCTGTTGCTGAGAACACATATTCAGTTTGCTACCTCTCCTTCTGAGGCTTCTGGGTACAGAGAAAATACCATTAAAATTAACTGTGACACGTAGATATTCCAGCCTGATGACCTCTATAAGCTGTGCACCATAACTCTGGTCTTCTCTTTTTTGTGTTTTTCAACAAATGACTTAAGTTCCCATGTATTGTATTAATAGGAAGCCTGATAGCTTTCTCTCAAGCCAACTCTCCACCCCCACCTGAATTGTGAAAAATTTCTGTGGGTTTTGGACAGATTGCCTTTGATTCTCCCAGCCACACAGAGCTGCTGCCAAAACCTTGTTCTTTGGAAGATGACTGGCAATGCTGGTCCATTTCACAATCATGCTCTAGTGGCCCAGATCCCTGTACAGGCTGCCCTAGACTTTCTAGAACCATGGTCCTAGTATTGCCAAAGCTGGGTCAAAGCTACCCTACACTTTTGCCTTCCAGGTTGTAATTCTTTATGACTGTAACATTTAATAACCAGCTTTCAGAGTGCAAGCAACCTAGGAAGGTCAGGACTGAGTCAAGCATTGATCCTTTGCACACATGGATCCACAGGACTTTTTACCTCTACTGGGGAGCCACATTCAGGACCTTTACTAAGCAAAATGTTTAAGGTTCTTGGAATAAAACAGTGCCAAAAGACATATCACTGCTTCTTGGGACAATCGGGTGAGTAGATGGATTACAGAGTTAGAGAGCAGACGTTGAGAAGAGAAATGGGCCAAGGGCTGTGTAAAGTGAGATGTGCCAATGTGGAAAATATAGACCCCAAAAAATCTTCAAATAAAACTGAAGTGGGGGGAGGAAGATGGCAGTGATGTAGGTGGGAGCTGAGCCCACTTGCTCTTGCATCCAACTGGGACACTTAGCCAATCTTCCGAAGAACAGTGAACAGCCAACAGAATCCCAGCTGACATGAAATTTGGAAGTCAAAGTGTGCAGAGCATGCTTAAGAAGGGGTGAGTAAGACAATAAGACCTGGAGCTGTGAGAAAATCAAAGATCCAGAAAGAAGTCAGAAGGCAAACCCCAACAGCTGAGACAAATTTCACTTTGCTGTCTTTCAGGACCTGTATGTTTCTTCTTTTTATTTATCTTCTTTCCATTTATTTATTTTTGTTTGCTTTTATTTTTGATTTGTTTTTATTTATTCTCCCTTTCATACTGCATTTTAATTTTTCTTCTTTCACTTCACTCACATTCCAAATAACACACTATTCTTTGTCTTTTACTTTTTATTCTTTTTCTTCAGATTATATATTTCTTAACATACTATTGTTATTCCAATTCCCACACAGTATCCTTCCCTGGTCTTAGTTCATTTTGCCATCTTCCTGAGCTTTATTACTATCGTGGTTAACTTTATTTTCTCTCACACTATGCCCAGTTTCTATCCCTGACTCTCACTATTTCTCCTCTATCTAACCTCGCACAAGCACTCTTCTTTCTTAAGTCAGCTGACATTCTTTTTCCCTTCTAATAAGAGTCTAATTTCTTTTTCATCGTCTATAAACAGTGGCTAAAAGGGTGAAGCACAGTTATTGCTATGCTTCTCCAAAAGAACTCCTATTTGTTCACTACTTGTTTGTACTTTAAATTCCGTAGTATACTGGCCCACTGTCTTAATCCATTTTGCCTTCGCCCTACCTGTTGGAGACCATTCTGCGTGGTGTGGGCCCAGTTTCCACTCAAAGATGCACAGGACCCATGCCTGTGGATATGTTCTCCTGTGGGGAATCAGGCCTGCATTGTACTTAGACTGCTATGAGTCTTGCTTTTGCTAAAACTCTCTCACCCTGAATTGAAACAGCAAGTGCTTACTATAACTTCCTAAAATCCATGATAAACTCCCCAGTATGGAGTGTAACCAATTCTACCACTTTTCCCTTTGCATTTGCAAATATCCTTCTTCTATGATGGGGTTAGCAGCATCGGCTCCTTTGTTTTCTGTAAAAGGTAACCACCTAAAGCCAACCTGTGCATAGTAAATGAAGACCATCATGTAATGTGCCAAGAAACCCAATAAAGGCTGGTCATGGCAAGGGCCATGGCTTTTGCTCCCCTCGAGAGAAAAGCCATGCTCTCCCTTTTCCTCCATAGGACTTGGTAGTCCGTGTGAATGTCTCTCCCCCATCCACAATGTGGAGGACCCCATGAGCTGGGGTCTGCATCACCTGCCCATGATCAGTTGAGTAAGAAATTTTATTTCATTGTTTTATCTCTCCCTTTTTTCTTTTTCTTTTCTTTTCTTTCTTTATTCCCCTTCTCTAAAACAAGGCTTTACTCCTTACTCTTCTTAGTTCACTTCTACCATCCTCTCATAATTTTTCTTTACTGTAGACATCTCATATTCACTTCTTGCTTTTTTTTTTTTTACAATATTCTTATTCCCGTTCCACCTTTATTAAACTTCATTCAGCTGTTGTTGCTATTAATCCTGCTGTGATTTGTCTGCACATTTGCTGCCGTTGGTCCAGTACCTTTTCAATTTTACTTCAAACTCATAGTATACTGTTCCCTCTTCTTACCCCGTGGTTCCCATTGCCCTTCCGTGTTTTACTTACATTGGAAATTTTGCTGCCTCCCTTTCTTCACCTTGGTTGTATCCCAACTCTTATCAGTTCTCTTTCCTCTTCCCACACAACAATATTTTCCCCTCTTTTAGTCATCTCATGTTCCCTTTGTCATATTTTACAATATCTGAAATATCTCTTCACCTTTATTAATCTTAGTTCGATTGCAGTGGAAACTGCTGATGTGCTAGAGGGGTTCTTTTTACTGGCATAAGTTTGGTTGTCTAGTAATACTGTTTTGTTAACCAATACCTGTACCTGTAACCAATACAAGACAAGGTGGGAGTTGAGAATACTAGCAAACCCACTAACAAAGAGACACCAACAAGTAAAGCCCCAAACCAAAAAGAGAGTCCTTTCTTCTGAAAGGGCAGCCCTAGAGCATCCAGACAAGATCAAAGAGACCGCACCACTGAGCTCCACAGAACCCCTACCACAGAATTTCACCCTATGAAGGAAAAGCAGAGCATCAGGAATCACAGAAACAAACAAAAGGAGTCACCTAAAATGGGGAGAAAAAGAAAGAACCTGCAATCAAAAGGAATGTAAGATTACCCAGGAAAAAGAGCTAAATGAAATGAAGACAAGCAAACTATCAGATATAGAATTCAAAAGAATGGTTATAAGGATACTCAAGGAACTCACTGATAATTGCAAAGAACTGAGTGGGAACTACAACAGTATGAAAAAGGAAATAGAAGCTATAAACAAGAACCAGCAAGAAATAAAGAATACAATATATGTACTAATGAAGAATAGAATATATGAAATAAAAATATACTAGAAGGAATTACAAGCAGGCTGGATGAAGCAGACAACCAAATTATGAGCTGGTAGGCAAGGTAGAAAGAAATACCTAGGTAGAGCATCTGCATGAAAAAAGACTAAAAAAATATGAAGATAGCTTAAGGGAACTGCAAGACAATATGAAATGCAACAATATTTTAATCATAGGAATACCAGAAGGAGAAGAAAAGGTGCAAGGGATAGAAACCCTGTTTAAAAAAATAATGATGGAAAACTTCCCTAACCTGGAGAGGGAGAAACCCACTCAATTCAGGAAGTACAGAGAGTCCCAATCAAGATGAACCCAAAGAGGCGTACTCCAAGACACATCATAATTAAAATCCCAAGATTTGAAGACAAAGAGAGAATTTTAAAGGCAGCAAGGAAAAACAGGAAGTAATATACAAGGGAGCTCCGAGAAGGCCAGCAGGTGATTTCTCAATAGAAACGCTACAAGCCAGAAAAGTATGGCAAGAAATATTCCAAGTAATGAAAAGTAAAGGTCTGCAACCAAGATTACTCTACCCAGCAAGTCTCTCAGTTAAAATGGAAGATGAAACAAGTAGTTTCCCAGAAAAAAAGAAGGCTAAAGGAATACATCTCCACCAAAGCAGCACTGCAAGAAATGCTAAAGAGACTGCTTTAAGAAGAGGAAGGAAAAGAGAGAGAGAGAGAGGAACACAGGAACAAAGGAGGAAAAATGAATAAGTACCTATCAATAATAACCTTAAATGTTAGTGGATTAAATGCTCCAATCAAAAAACATAGGGTAGCTGTATGGATAAGAAAACATGACCTGCACATATGCTGCCTATAAAAATCCCACCTCAAAACAAAAGATGAACACAGACTGAAAGTGAAAGGTTGGGAAAAAATATTCCAAGCAAATGGACAGGAAAAATAAAAGCTGGGGTAGCAATACTTATATCAGACAATTAGACTTCAAAGCAAAAGCTATAAAAAAAGACACAGAAGGACACTTCATAATACTCAAGGGAAAAATCCATCAAGAAGACATAAGCATTTTAACATATATGAGCCTACATAGGAGTACCCAAACATATAAACAAAATCTTGGAGTACTTCAAGAAAGACAAAAACAGCAACACAGTTATCTTAGGGGATTTTAACACCCCACTGTCAACAATGGATAGCTCTTTCAAACAAAATATCAACAAAGATATTGCGGCATTGAACAATGCCCTAGATCAAATGGACTTAACTCATAAATATAGAACCTTTCGTCCTCCAAAAGCAAAATACTCATTCTTTCCAAATGCACATGGAGTATTTCCAAAGATAGACCACATGATAGGACACAAAACAAGCCTCAACAAATTTAAGAAAATTAAAATTATAACAAGCATTTTTTGGGATCACAAGGGCCTGAAACTAGAAAAAACCTCAACGAAAAAACTGAAAAACACTCAAATTCATGGAGATTTAATAACATGCTATTATACAATGAATGGGTTAAGAATGAGATCAAGGAAGAAATTTAAAAGTTTCTGGAAACAAATGAAAATGAACTCACAACAGACCAAAACCTATGGGATACAGCAAAGGCATTCCTGAGAGGGAAGTTCATAGCCTTCCCTAAAGATACAGGCCTACCTAAAAGAGATAGAAACATTTCAAACAAACAACCTAACTCTATATCTACAAGAACTGGAGGAACCACAACAAACAAAGACCAGAGTAAGGAGAAGGAAGGAAATAACCAAGATCAGAGCAGAATTCAAGGACATAGAGACTGAAAGAACAGTGCTAAGGACCAGTAAGTCCAGGAGCTAGTTCTTTGAAAAGATAAACAAAACCTACAAGCCTTTAAGCAGATTCAACATGAAAGAAAGAGAGAGCATGGTATTAAGTGAAATCTGAAATGAAAAAGGAGAGATTACAACTGATACCACAAAAATATAAAGCACTGTAACAAATTACTATGAACAACTATATGCCAAGAAATTTGAAAACCTGGGTGAAATGAACAAATTTCCTGAAATGCATAATCTTCCAAAACTGAATCAAGAAGAAGCAGAAACTTCTGGCCAAGATGGAGGCATAGGTACATACACTTTGCCTCCTTGCACAACCAAAAGAAGGATAACAACAAATTAAAAAACAAAAAACAACCAGAACTGCCAGAAAACTGAACTGTATGCAAGTGTGACAACCAAGGAGTTAAAGAGGAAGCATTCATCCAGACTGGTAGGAGGGGAGGATATGGGCAGCCAGGGTGGAGGGGACTTGCAGCATGCTGGTGGCAGTAGGACTAGGGTGCGTGAAGCTGAGACTTTTGGACCAGGTATGGCAGCAGCTCATGGAGGAGGTCGTCCCAGATTTGCATGCAGATAAACTGGGAGTAACTACTGGGGAGCAAGATGGACTGCACAACCCAGGTTTCCAGAGTAGGGAAATAAAGCCTCAAAACCTCTCACTAGAAAAATCCTGTTGGCATTGTGGTGGCAGGAGAAACTCCTAGCCTCACAGAGTTTGTTGGAGAGACCCACCAGGTCCTAGGAAATACACAAACCCGCCCACCTGGAAATCAGCACCAGAAGGGCCCAATTTGCTTGTGGGTAGCAGAGGAAGTGACTTAGAGCCAGTGGAGAGCTGAGCAAGTAGCGTTGTTCCCTCTCAGACTCCTCCCCCACATACAGCCCCACAAAGCAGCAAAGTGGGTTGTTCCACCCTGGCAAACACCTAAGGCTCAGCCCCTTATTATGTAACAGGAGTGCAAAGACAAAAATTATGGCCCAAATGAAAGAACAGATCAAAGCTCCAGAAAAAATACAACAAAGCGATGAAGAAGTAGCTAACCTATCAGATGCAGAGTTCAAAACACTGGTAATCAAGATACTCACAGAAGTGGTTGAGTATGGTCAGAAAATAGAGGAAGAAGTAAGGGCTTTGCAAAGTGAAATAAAGGAAAATGCACAGGGAACCAATAGTGATGGGAAGGAAACTGGGACTCATATCAATGGAGGGAACCAGAGGAAAAATAAACATTCAAGTGAAGCAGAATGAAGAAACAAGAATTCAGAAAATGAGGAAAGGTTTTGGAACTTCTGGGGCAACTTTAAATATTCCAACGTCTGAATTATAGGGTTGCCAGAAGGAGAAGAGGAAGAGCAAGAAATGGAAAACTTTTTTGAAAACATAATGAAGGAGACCTTCCCCAACCTGGCAAAGGATATAGACTTCCAGGAAGTTCAGGAAACCCAGAGAGTCCTGAAGAAGTTGGACCCAAGGAAGCACACGCCAAGGCACATCACAATTACATTACCCAAGACTGAAGATAAAGAGAGAATCTTAAAAGCAGCAAGAGAAAAGGAGAAAGCTACCTACAAAGGAGTTCCCATAGGCTATCATCTGATTTCTCCAAAGAAACCTTATAGGCAAGAAGGGGTGGAAAGAAGTATTCAAAGTCATGAAAGGCAAGGGCCTACATCCAAGATTACTCTATCCAGCAAAGTTATCATTTAGAATGGAAGAGCAGATAAAGTGCTTCTCAGATAAGGTCAAGTTAGAGGAGTTCATCATCACCCAGCCCTAATTATATAAAATGCTAAAGGGAATTATCTAAGAAAAAGAAGGAGATCAAAACTATGGACAGTAAAATGGAAACAAACTCATAACTATGAACAACTCAACCTGAATAAACAAAAAAAAATGAACTAAGCAAACAACTAGAATAGAAACAGAATCACAGAAATAGAGATCACATGGAGAGTTATCAGCAGGGAGGGGGAGGAGGGAGAATGGGGAAAAGGTACAGGGAATAAGCATAAATGGTAGGTAGAAAATAGACAGGGGGAGGTTGAGAATAGTATGGGAAATGGAGAAGCCGAAGAACCTATATGTATCACCCATGAACATGAACTAAGATGGGGGAATGCGGGTGGGAGGTAGTGTGCAGGGTGGAGGGGAATAAAGGGGGAGGGGAAATGGGGTGACTGTAATAGCATAATTAATTAAATTTATATAAAAGTAGAAGTAGAAAACCTGAGTAGATCAAAAACAGCTGGTGAAACTGAAGCAGTAATCAAGACACTCCTAGCACAAAAAAGCCCTGGACTGGACAGTTTTACAGGAGAATTTTACAAAGCATTTCAGGAAGAGCTAACCCATATTCTTCTCAGATTATTCTAAGAAATTAAAGAAGACAGAAGACTCCCAAACTCTTTTTTATGAAGCCACCATCATCCTAATCCCAAAACCAGATAAAGACACAACAAAGAAAGAAAGGTACACACCAATATCGCTGATGAACATAGACACTAAAATCTTCAACAAAATATTGGCAAACTGCATCCAGCAATACATTAAAAGGATCATACACCATGATCAGGTGGAATATATCCCAGGGATGCAAGGATGGTGCAATATTTGCAATCAATAAATGCAATACTTTACAGAAACAAAAGGAAAGACAAAATCTCCTGATAATATCAACAGATGCAGAAAAAGCATTAGATAAGGTACAGCACCCAATTATGATAAAAACACTCAGCCAAGTGGGACTAGAGTGAGCATACTTCAACATAGTAAAGGTGATATATGAAAAACCTACAGTCAACATCATACTCCATGGGCAAAAACTAAAATCTTTCCTACTAAGATCAAGAACAAGGATGTCTGCTTTCACTACTTCTATTCAACGAAGTGTTAGGAATCCTAGCCATAGCCATCAGATGATATAAAGAAATGAAAGCCATCCAAATTGGAAAAGAGAAAGTAAGGCTGTCACTGTTTGCAGATGACATGATAGTGTACATAGAAAACCCTATAAACTCCACAGAAAAACTACTTGACCTAATCAGTGAATTTGGAAAACAGCAGGATATGAAGTCAATATTCTGAAATCAAAGGCATTTTTGTAAAACACTGAAATATCAGAAACAGATATCAGGAATAATATCCCATTTGCTATAGCAACAAGAAAAATAAAGTACCTGAGAATAAACCTAACCAAGGAGGTAAAAGATCTAGACTCAGAAAACTACAGAACACTGAAGAAATAAATTAAGGAAGACACAAATAAATGGAAGCAAATACTATGTTCATGGATGGGAAGAATTAATGTCATCTAAATGTCCATACTACCCAAAGCAATTTACAGATTCAACACAATCTCTATTAGGGTACCAGTGACATACTTCACAATATAGAACAAACATTTCAAAAATTTACATGAAACCATAAATAATCCTGAATAGCCACAGCCATTTTGAGGAAGAACAAAGTAGGATGGATCACAATACCTGATATCAAACTATATTACAAGGCCACTGTAACCAAAACAGTCTGGCACATAAGAACAGAAACATAGATCAAAGGAACAGAATTAGAGAGCCCAAAATTAAACCCATGTCTCTATGGTCAATTAATATTCAAAAAAGCAGGCTGAAGTATAAAGTGGACTAAAAATGGCCTCTTCAACAAATGATGTTTGTAGACCTGGACAGCTATACGCAAAAAAATGAAACTTGACCATCAACTTACACCATACACAAAAATAAATTCAAGGTGGATAAAAGACTTAAATATAAGTCACGACACCATAAAAGACTTAGAGGAGAACATAGGCAGGAAAATCTCAGATATTCCATGAAGCAATATTTTCACCAATATGTCCCCCAGAACAAGGGACACAATAGAAAGAATAAACAAATGAGACTACATCAAATAAAAAGCTCCTGATGGCTAAAGAAAGCCACAGCAAAATGAAAAGGGAACCAACCATATGGGAAAATGTATTTGTCAATGATACCTCAGACAAGGGTCTGATCTCCAAAATATATACAGAACTCACATGGCTCTGCTCCAGTAAAACAAACAATCCAATTAAAAAATGGGCAAAAGAACTGAACAGACACTTCTCTAAGGAGGACATACAGAGGGCCAAGAGACATATGAAAGGATGCTCAGCATCACTAGCCATCATAGAGATGCAAATTAAAACCACAATGAGATACCACTTCACACTGATCAGAACAACCATCATAAACAAATCAACAAACAATAAGTGCTATTGAGGTTGTGGAGAAAAGGGAACTGTAGTACAGTGTTGGTGGGAATGCAGACTGGTATAGTCACTGTGGAAAAAAATATGAAATTTCCTTGAAAAATCTGAAAATAGAACTGCCTTTTTACCTGGAAAACCACTGCTGGGATCATACCCTAAATACCCTGAAACACCAATTCAGAAAACCTATGCACCCCAATGTTCATAGCAGCACAATTTACAATAACCAAGTGCTGGAAGCAACCTAAGTGCCCATCTGTAAATGAGTGGATCAAAGAACTGTGGTACATTGACATAATGGAATACTACACAGCAGAAAGAAAGAGGGAGCTCCTACTCTTTGTGACAGCATGGATGGAACTGGAGAGCATTATGCTAAGTGAAATAAGCCAGGCGGTTAGGAACAAATACCATATGATCTCACCTATAAGCAGATCCCAATCAACAAAACAAACAAGCAAATAAATATAACCAGAGACATTGAAATAAAGTAAAAACTGACAGTAACCAGAGGGGTGGAGGGAGGGGAATAATGGGGAAAAGTAGGGGAAAGGTCATCAAGGAACATGTATAAAAGATCCATGGACAAACCAAAGGGGGATATGATTGAGGATGGGAAGTGGGGTTAGGTGGGGTGGGGGATTGCTGTGTCAGGAAAATGGAGACAACTGTACTTGAATAACAATAAAAAAACACAAAACAATAAACTAAAAGATTGAAATGGAGTGTAAGAGAAAATTTAATAGGAAAAAGGAGGTAGAAAAATTAAGAGAATAAGGTTTATTTAAAAGGAGTATTTTGCTCTATAAGGGAGGGATGCTCAACATTGATAAACATTGCCGTGGGTTTATCAATATGTGTTAAGAACAAATAAACACACATCGCATTTAGCAATAAGGAAATTACTGGCAGAAAACCTGGTAAGAATGGTTTTCTAGGAGCTGTACAAGTGGTAGCTACTCAAGAAGTAAATAAGAAGATAAGATGTAGTTACAGTGAGGAATCAGTGGAGGGTGAGGATATTTACACAGTGAAGAGTAAGTGGGAGGTGAGGAGGCACTGTGAGGAGTCAGTGGGATGTGAGGATATAGATGCAGTGCATATTTCTCAGGTTTTCTGTGGAATGGAGAATTGAAATAGAATGGCAGAATGAAGTGCATATAATATAAAGAAGAGTTTTTATTTGTTATTTGCTCTATGAAATGGGAGTGTCTTCTACTTTTTCAATGCTGGTGGAATACAGGCAGTTATGAATGAGTAGTCTGAATGCAAGAGAGAGAATGTTTAATAGAGGGCCCTGAAAAGGCAGATGTGAGGGAGAATGAGTGGGTAAGTTGGATATTCACTTATGGAGAAACAAGTATGCCTTTCTTTTTTTAAATAGATTGTATTGATTATGTTATTACAGTTGTCCCATTTTCCCCCTTCACTCCCCTCCACCCTGCACCTGCCTCCCACCCACATTCCCCCTTTAGTTCATGTCCATGTGTTATACTTGTAAGTTCTTTAGCTTCTACATTTCCCCTACTATTCTTGCCCTCCCCCTGTCTATTTTCTACCTACCATCTATGCTACTTATTCTCTGTACCTTTTCCCCCTCTCTTCTCCTCCCACTCCCCTGTTGCT
>CM052538.1:96935136-96965772 GCA_028533065.1 Trachops cirrhosus | reverse complement strand
TGGATGTAGGTCCTTGCCTTTCATGACTTGGAATACTTCTTTCCAGCCCCTTCTTGCCTGTAAGGTCTCTTTGGAGAAATCAGCTGACAGTCTGATGGGAATTCCTTTATGGGTAACAATCGCCTTATCTCTTGATGCTTCTAGGATTCTCTCCTTCATTTTTACCTTGGCTAATGTAATTATGATATGCCCTGGTGTGCTCCTCCTTGGGTCCAACTTCTTTGGGACTCTGAGTTTCCTGGACTTCCTGGAATTCTATTTCCTTTGCCAGATTGGGGAAGTTCTCCTTTATTATTTGTTTTCCAAATAAGTTTTCCACTTGTTGCTCTTCCTCTTCCCCTTCTGGTACCCCTATAATTTAGATGTTGGAACATTTAAAGATGTCCTGGAGGTTACTAAGCCTCTCCTCACTTTTTCAAATTCTTGTTTCTTCATTCTTTTCTGATTGGATGTTTCTTTCTTCCTTCTGGTCCACTCCATTGATATGAGTCCCAGTTTCCTTCCCATCACTATTGGATCTCTGTACATTTTTCTTTATTTCACTTAACACATCCTTCATTTTTTCATCTAATTTGCCACCAAATTCAACCAGTTCTGTGGGCATTCTGATCACCAGTGCTTTGAACTGTGCATCTGATAGGTTGGCTATGTCTTCATCACTTAGTTGTATTTTTTCTGGAGCTTTGATCTGTTGTTTCATTTGGGCCATTTTTTTTTTTTGCCTTGACATGCTTGTTATGTAGTGAAGGGCGGAGCCTTAGGTGTTCACCCAGGTGGAGCAACCCAGTGGCTGCTTTGTGACACTGTATGTGGTGAGGGATCCGAGAGGGAAAAATGGGGCTTGCTCAGCTATCTGCCAGATATCAGTCACTTTCCCCACTTCCCCCAAGCAAATTGGACCCTTCTGATGCTGATTCCCATGTGGGTGGATTTGTGTATGTTCTGGGACCCTGTGGGTCTCTCCCATGAACTTTCCTGTGAGGCTGGAAGTCTCTCCTGGCACCTCAACCCCCACAGGTGTTTTCAGTTGGTTTTGAGGCTTTATTTCCCCAAGCTGGCACCCTGGGTTGCATGGTCTGTCTTGCTCCCCAGTTTCATCTGGTTTATCTGCAGGCAAATGTGGGACCACCCGGTTTGCCAGCCACCTTGTGCGCTGCGCCCCTCCACAATCCACTGCCTCACTGGGTCCACCAGCTGCTGTCTTGCCCGCCTGGATCCGTCAGCCACCACTTTGCTGCGACCCCTCTCTGCCCAGCCACCTGACTCTGCACCTCCTACCAGTTTGGATGAATATGGTTATTTTAACTTCTTGGTTGTTGGACTTTCACACAGTTCAATTTTCTGTTGGTACTGGTTGTTTTTTGTTTCTAAATTTTTGTTGTCCTTATTTTGGTTGTGCAAGGAGGGACAATGTATCTACCTATGCCTGCATCTTTGCCAGAAGTCCTACAAGTATGCCTTTCTTTGTAACAGGAGGGAAGGAGAAGGTGGTTGCTGTTCAGGTGACATTGTACCTTTGGTGTGTGGAAGTTGAGGCAGTGTCTACAAAGTTATGCGCTGAGAATGAAGAGTCGATGGAAATAGACTGGAATCCATTTAAGATACTAATATGGTTAATTCAAACCCAAATGTAAAGTCCTGTTAGTGATCTTTCTCCATCAAGTCCAAGTTTCCTTAGAATGTGAAATGGTTTATTCTGGGACATTTTATTCAATTACAAATTTCATGCTGGTTCTCTGACTTGTCCATGTCACACATATACTTGATAAGAAATAGTTTGGAAGTTTTACTTAGTAAATTCAGCTTAAGAACTGTTTATAGGACATCTACAAGGAGCCAGGATTTGGGGACACAAAGAGGAGTAATTAATGTTTCTTCCTCCAAGGATCTGTTCTCTAGAGACATCAAATGCATTTCAAAGTGAAGTTGACTTTTTAGGATTGACTGTTAGATGTTCTGCTTTGTTTGAATATTTATTTAGTCCATGATTGCTTTCAACAAATATAAATAAGTAATAGCTTATTTGGGAATACAGTGCTCTGTTAAGATAAGCAAATTAGGACAAAATTAATCTAATAATTTATATAATAATTAATAATGAAACTTCCCTGCTTTATGAAGTCTTTAGCTTTCTTAATTCTTTTCATTTAATGTTGCTCTTTATAATATCCAGAACATTTTCAGATATATTTTAATACTTTATGCATCACTTAATAACCACAACATTAATTCTTAAAATTAATTCTTAATACTCCCCCTTGGAAGTATTAAAAAGTTAACATTTATTTTGTAGCCACAATACGTCGGGCATTTTACACATATTATTTCATTTAGTCTCCAGAAAACTCAATGATGCTGGTATCATCACCATTTTATAGACAGAGAAATAGAGACTTAGATCTTAACTAAGGCTATTTAGCTGGGGGATGTCTGAAATTCAAACTCAGGTCTGCTGACACTATAGCTCTTTTACTTTGCACTGTACAATATTTTCTTAAGGAAGTATTAAAACAATCTCCTGCACTTTTGCCACCACCTTTTGAAACGTGTAAGAACACTGACAGTTTAAGAGTCTCATATTTGGGCAGTAACCAGGCTGACCACTGGCTTCTAGTCTGGCACCTTTTCCATCCCTCCACTGTGATTCCATGTTGAACATGGCTGTCATCTTGCTGAGTGTTACCTATAGTGACCTGCTAGAGCATCTATAGCACTCTCAGGAAGGCCTGATCTCAGGGAGCAAGAGGGCCCCTGGAAGGTCTGGTTCACTTTTTATGTTTATAGTATCAGGATTCTTGCTGCATTTCTGTACTTTACAGGCATTAATATTCAAGCTTCTTTTATTTCTTACAAAACAAGTGAGTCAAGGGAAAAAGGACAAATGACAGAGTTGTTTTATTTTTTCCCAAGCCAAACTGTATCCAGCTTTATTAAATGTATTTTTCATAAACAATCATGATATTTCAGGCAGGACATGTGCAGACAATCATTAATAGTATACAATTTTCAAACTGCCTTCTTCAATGGGCTACCAAAATTGGAAAGCCACTATAAAACCCAATAAAGTCTTTATTTGATGCTCTGAACAGGGACAGTTTATAGTAAGGGTTGATATTTCACATTAGACATGTTGTTTAACAACTTTTCACAAGCTGATCCTGACTTTCAGAAAATGAAATGAAAATGGCTGAATTAGCAGTCTGTAGATCCACAATCTAAAAAAAGGAACTGCTGCTCCTTAGAAGGATGCCATCTCTATGGTGACATTAGAAAGTCCCAATTGCCCAACATACTGGGAACCAATTTTGAAGGGTCAGGTTCCAACAGGTCTCTGGGCTTAATGGAGTCAAGTCTATGCTTAAAGTGGAGAGGGAGAAAAGGACACAAAAATAAATTTTAGCTTTCCTACACCATGAGGTGTTTGCGCCAAGGTGGTTAATATGTATCAACCTCAGGGGATCTCTTCTCCTGAGAATTAAGGGGAAGTCTCTCAAAACTAGAAGGGAAACGTGTTTTGTTTTTTAGCCCCCATGTCAGTCCAGTTTTGGAGCCATCCTTTTAGTACTATCTGTCCTCCCCCTGAAAAACAACAATGTAGTGTTCTGTGTGCTAACAACATAGCTTAAAAAAGTAAAACAAAATTCTGCATTTTTATAAAACCTGGTAAAAAAAGTATTTCAAAATATACAGTCACTAGAATTATACAGTTATCAAAAATACCCACACTTCACTTGGCACCTCCAGTACCTTCAGCTTTCTCTGTGCCTGTCAGTTTTGTCTCCATTTTCTGCAGGGTTATTCCCATCCTTGCTAGCATCTCTTTCCCTTTTTTCCCCATTGGGTACCTTCTTTCCCTTCTTTGCAGGGGTCATTTTGGGCACTTGCGCTCTGGCGTTGGAGGAGCAGATTTAGCCACCAAGCTGACTGATTTTCTCTGTGGTTCATTCTGCACATTGGCTTTATCTCTTTTAGCATCCCCTTTAGCCTTTCTTTTGGGTGTGATGGCAATGGTGGCAGGACATATAGGCTAGATGCAGAGATGCAGCAGCATGTGGGCTTTGGTCAGTCCAGGGATTGTTTTCACCTCCTCTTCCAACACAGGTGTTTTAAAGACTGGGGAAATATTGACAGCTTGTGGCAAATTTCAGCAAGAGCTGAGAAATTAAAAATACTCTGAAAAGTAGATTCATAAGGGGAATGTGTAAAAACCACAATAATAGCAATAAACAAAAGCAAGCCTAATCTCAACTGTGTAATTCCTGGCCAGTACAGAGAGTAAATGTGATCCTTTCTGAGGCAAAATGCCAGTGTACTTGAGTTACAACTTAAAGATCTAAGCTATAAAAAAATTATGAAATGATATTTAGATTGAACATTAAAAGAAGCTCATCTGAAATACCTGAGGGGATAGACCCATCTAATGAATGGCTCTTAAAATGTAAAATGGATTATACTCCCAAATACAAGGATTTTTTACTGTATAACAAATTATTATTAATTAAAGTTCTACTACTTTAAAATGGGTAGCAATTATGACATCAACTAATCTGATGTCCCGCCCACCTATGCTAGCCCTGGACAGAATAAGGAAAGAGAACTTGTCCCCAAAACTGGAAGATCTTTTTTTCCTCCCAGTTTCCCATCTCTCCTCAAGTGTCTGGGGTCTTAACTCTGTCTCTGCAGGGCCCTCAGACTGGGACTATATCTTTGATATTTCTAGCATCTTCATTCGAAATTGACCCTTTGTTCCATTTCCTCTTTCTTTCAAATGAATAGCAGTTGAATTCCCTGCCATTTCAGTAATATATCTATATCAATGATCTGGGAATATTTGCATTTTAAACAAACACCTATCTACTTGTCCTCTGTTTTGCAGAGGAATCAAAGCCTTTGTTAACCCAGAAAAATTGTTTGAAAGGAGATAGTATTTTGATTTCTATCACATCGATTATCTTTTTTAAATTGCAGCTTCAATTTTTTATTATGTATAGATCTCTTCATATTCTTTTTTACATCCATTTTAAAAATTTAATTTACTTTTTTTCATCACCATTTGTTTTTCCTATATTCTCTTCTACCTCCACCAACCACACTCCCCTTCTCAATCACAACACTGTTGCTTGTTAGTTAAGGTTGTTCATTAGATTCCAAACCACTCTTATTCAGCATAGCACTGAGTCATAGCCACAGCAATCAGAGAAGAAGAAATAAAAGCCATCCAAATTGGAAAGGAAGAGGTAAAATTGTCATTATTTGCAGATGAAAGGATACTGAATGTAGAGAACCCTGAAGATTCCACCAAAATACTGCTAGAACTGATAAATGAATTTAGCAAAATAGGATAAAAAATTAATATCCAGAAATCAGTTGCATTTTTATATGCCAACAATAAACTATCAGAAAGGAGATTAAGGCCACAGTGCAATTCACATTGCTTCAAAAAAATAAAATACCTAGGAACAAATTTAACTAAAATTATAAAAAGACCTGTACTCAGAAAATTATGACACTGAAGAAACTGAAGGTGATACAAATAAGTGGAAGCATATACTGTGTTCATGGATAGGAAGACTTAACATCATTAAAATGGCCATACTATCCAAAGAAATCTACATGTTCAACAAAAATCTTATTAAGATACCTATGGCATATTTCACAGAATGAGGATAAATATTCCAAAAATTCTTATGGAACCACAAAATACTCAAATAACAACAATGATCTAGAGAAAGAAGAACAAAGTTGGAGATATCTTGCTACTTGATACCAAACTACACTACAAGGCCATAGTAATCAAAACAACATGCTATTGGAATAAAAGCAAACATATGCTTAACAGAACAGAATAGAGAGCCCAGAAATAAACCCATGCCTTTATAGTCAATATTTGACTAAAGAGGCCAAAACATTCAATGGGCTAAAGGTAGTTTATTAAATAAATGGTATTGGTAAAATTGGATGGATACATGCAGAAAAATGAAACCAGACCACCTTCTTACACCACACACAAGAATAAACTCAAAATCAATGAAAGACTTAACTGTTAGACTTGAAACCATAGAAATCCTGGAAGAAAACATAGGCAGTAAAATCTAAGACATTGCTTGTAGCAATATTTTTTTCTGATATATCTTCTCAGGCAAGGGAAACAAAAGAAAAATTAAGCAAATGGAACTACATCAAACTAAAAACTTTTGCACAGCAAAGGAGCCTGTCAACATAATAAAAAGAAAACCCACTGAATGAGAGAACATATTTGCTGATACATCTGATAAGAGGTTAATATCCAAACTTTTATAAGTTTTAATATCCAAAACTTATAAATTCAACACCAAAATAACAAACAATACAATTTAAAAATGGGCAAAGGACCTTAATAGACACTTCTCCAAAGAGTACACACAGATGGCCAATTGACATATGAAAAGGTGCTCAATGTCATTAATTGTCAGAGAAATGCAAATTAAAACCACAATGAGATATCACCACACATGTGTCAGAATGGCTATTATCAATAAATCAACAAACAATAAGTGTTAGCAAGGATGTGGGAAAAGGAGAACCCTTTTGCACTGTTGGTGGGAGTGCAGAAGGGTGTAGCCACTGTGGAAAGCAGTATGGAGGTAACTAAAACAATTAAAAATGGAGTGCCTATGACTCAGTGAGTTTACACTGATTTTCTTTAAGATGAATCCCAATCTCTGAGCTTTTGTTTACTGAATTAGGTTCACAAACAACATAGGCTACAGGATATTTATAACTCCTTGAGATACCAAATTTCTAATATACAGTTGAACCTTGAACAACATAGTTTTGAACTACATGGGTCCACTTATACACAGATATTTTTTCATAAGTACAGTAAATGTATTTTCTCTTCCTTTTGATTTCCAATAACATTTTATTTTTACATGTTTACTTTGTTGTAAGAATGCAGTATATAACCCATAAAACATACAAAAAATGTGTCACTCAGCTGTTTATATTATCAGTATTGATTCTGGTTAACAGTAGGCTATTAGTAGTTAAGTTTTGGGGGAGTCAAATTAGACCTGGTTTACAAGGCCAGAATTATTCTAATTCCAAAACCAGATAAAGGCACTACAAAGAAAGAAAATTACAGGCCAATATTATTGATGAACATAGATGCTAAAATCCTCAAGAAAATATGAGCAAAACAAATATAGCAATACATCAAAACGATCATACACCATGATCAAGTGGGATTTATTCTGGGAATGCAAGGTTGGTACAACATTCACAACTCAATAAATGTGGTTCACCACATAAACAAAATGAAGGATAAGCACTACATGATCATATTAATAGATGCAGCAAAAGTATTTGATAAAATCCAGCACCCATTTATGATAAAAACCTTCAGCAAAGTGGGAATGCAGGGAACATACCTAAACATAGTAAAGACCATATATGAAAAACCCACTGCCAGCATCATACTCAATGGGCAACAACTACAACCATTCCCCTTTAGATTGGGAACAAGACAGGGATGTCTGCTTTCACCTCTCTTTTGCATCTTAGTACTGGAAGTCCTAGCCACAGCAATCATTCAAGAAGAAGAAATAAAAGGCATCCAAATTGGAAAGGAAGAAGTAAAACTGACTTTACATGCAAATGACATGATACTGTACATAGAGAACCCCAGCACCAAGGAACTTCTGGAACTGATAAATGGATTCAGCAAAGTTTTAAGATATAAAATTAATATCCAGAAATCAGTTGCATTTTTATATGATAATAATGAACTAACAGAAAGGGAAATTAAGAATACAATCTCATTCACATTTGCTTCAAAAAGAATAAAATACTTAGGAATAAATCTATCCAAGGATGTGAAAGACTTGTACTGAGAAAATTATAAGACACTTAAGGAAAAAACTGAAGAAAATACAAATAAGTGGAATAGAGAATGCAGAAATAAACCCACAACTTTATAGTCAATTAATATTTGACAGAGGAAGCAAGCACATAGAATGGGCTAGAAATAGTTTATTTAATAAATGGTGTTGAGAAAATAGGACAGGTATGTGCAGAAAAATGAAATTAGACCATCTTCTTATACCACACACAATAATAAATTCAAAATGCATTAAAGACTTAAATATTAAGCCCAGAACCATAAAAATCCTAGAAGAAAAGATAGGCAGTAAAATCTTGGATATTTCTTGTAGCAATATTTTATGTGATATATGTCTCCAGGTAAGGGAAACAAACGAAAAAAATAAACAAATGAGACTACCTCAAACTAAAAACATTTTGCACAGCAAAGGAGAATATCAACAAAATAAAAAGACAACCCACAGAATGGGAGGACATATTTGCCAATACATCTGAAAAGGAGTTAATGTCCAAAATTTATAGAGAACTTACAAAACTCAACACCAAAAAACTCCCAAAAAATCCAGTTAAAAAATGGGCAAAGGACCTAAATAGAGATTCTCCAAAGAGGACATACAGATGGCCAATAGATATATGAAAAAATGCTCAACATTGCTAATCATCAGAGAAATGCAAGTTAAAACCACAATGAGATATTACCATATACCTGTCTGAATGCCCACCATCAATAAATCAACAAACAACAAATACTGGAAAGGATGTGGAGAAAGGGGAACCGTTTTGCATTGCTAGTGGGAATGCAGACTGTTGTTGCAACAACCACTGTGGAAATCAGTACAGCGATATCTCCAAAAAAAATAGTAATGGATCTGCCTTTTGACCTAGTGATCCCACTTCTAGGAATATATCCAAAGAAACCCAAAACACTAATTCAAAAGAACATAAACACCCCTATGTTCATTGCAACGGTATTTACAATTACTAAGACATAGAAGCAGCCTAAGTGTCCATGTGTAGGTGAGTGGATAAAACAACTATGGGACATCTACATAATGGAATTCTAGTTGACTGTAAAAAAGAAGGAAATCTTACCTTTTACAACAGCATGGATGGACCTGGAGTACATTATGCTAAGTGAAATAAGCCAGTCAGAGAAAGACAAATGTCATATGATTTCACTTACATGTGGAATCTAATGAACAAACTGAACTAAGAAGCATAATAGAAATAGACTCATAGATAGACAGCAGGCTGATGGCTATTAGGAAGCAAGGTTGGGGGTGGAGGAATCCAGCAAAAAGGAAAAGGGACTCATGGACATAAACAACAGTGTGGTGATTGCAGACAGTGGTTTAAGGGGGTTAAATGGTAATGGAAAAATACAATAAAATTATTATTATCATTTTTTATTTTTTCCTAATTTTATTTTTATCATTGTTCAAATACAGTTTTCTGTCCTTTATTCCCATACCAGCCCACCCACCCATCCCTCTCCACCTCCCTCCCATTTCTACCCCCCCTAGTTTTTGTCCACGTGTCCTTCGTATTTGTTCCTGTAAACCCTTTCTATTCTCCCTGAAATTCCCCTGAAATTCCCTCCCCTCTTCCCTCTGGTCACTGTCAGCCTGCTCTCTATTTCAGTGTCTTTGGCTATATTTTGCTTGTTTGTTTGTTTTGTTGTTTAGGTTCCTGTTAATACCATATGATCTCACCTTTAACAGGAACCTAAACAATAAAATTATTTTTTAAAAAAACTTGAAAAAATTGTACAAGGATTTTTGACTGCACTAGGTCAATTTAAATCATTTATTGCATTTAAAAGGAATAATAATGCCTTTAGAATAAAATTCATAATTCAGTATTTTTTCAGTTCAGATACTGCCCCCAACGTCTGAGTTATAATTTGTTTTATATAGAATAAATGTTACTATGGAAACAAATGTTGCATTGGAACAAAACACAAATTTGAGAAAAAGATGAATCTATGGTATACTTTCAGGGCTTTTGTTTTTGAATAAGAGAACAAAATCCGTTTGTCTTAAGCCAGAGTGGAATTGATTAGATGATGTTGAAAAGCTCTTATAATCAGTAGAAAATCTCAGGAGCTATATGACTAAGAACTAAGGGCAGCTGGGTGGCTGGAGTCTTGGCCAAGGCCACAGCCCAGCACAAGCAGGGTGGGTGCCTTCTGGATGCCGTTGCTGCCCCAACACTTCCATCATAATCTGGAACCCCACCACAACCATGCCAGTGGCCCTGCGTCTGTGAGTTGGTGCTTCTCTCCTCTGATCACTGACTTCAGTGGTGATTGAGGGGGTGGGAAGGAGGTTGTAAGGGGCCTAAATGGTAATGGAAAGAAATATAATTGAAACATTAAAAGAAAACAATTGGCTGAACTCAGGTCACATGCTTTTTATACCTTATAGTCAGGAGGTAGAGACAGGGGACATTTGCCTCTTCCAGTTTTAGTAGTGGGAGCTGGGCCTGTTTTCACCAACACCTACTGGGAATTCCCCCAAACACACAAACAGACATTTTAATGCTGGGTATCTAAAAATACAGCAAACTTAAGCCTAACTCAAGCCAAAAACCGAACACCCTTGAAGGTAAAATTCTCAAGCAAGCGCAGCCAAAATTGGGCTTGTTTTAATAATCAAGCCAGCTTTCAAGTTCTTACACTACACGGAGATGAATCTGAATGTCCTCACCTTGTGTTCCTTGGGGCATCTTGTTGTTTTCCCAAGGGAGGCAGTTCCATAACATACAGGGCCCATGGGAAATGGGGTCCAGAGTCAGGGAAGGAACAGGCAGGCTGCCCTAAATGGTAAGATCAAATTCTTGCATTAAAATTTTTTCCTCTAGAAAATTATGTGAAATAGCAATTGGTGTTATATAGGGTGAAGTAAAGATTTGTATTGAGCAGAGTACACAGCACAATTCCTTTATGATAATAGGAAATTTTTATTGCATCAGTAAAGAGGCACTCTGGAGCTTATATAGTTGGATACATGATTTTAATAAATCAATGAAATTCAGTAAGAATCTTTATGATGGTGTTTTACTCTTGAGATTAAATGTAAAAATAAGTACCACACATGCATTTGATACATCATTCAATTTATTCTATAAGTTACATATTAATGTATAATATAAAATATAATTATCTGCAATAGCTGGCATATAATTATATATTAAACATAATGTAGGATGTATGATTATATATAATATATATAAAATATACATAGAATAGTATAGCATAGTTTGCTTATTCACCTTTTAAAAATTCCTATAACTCTTATTTGTTCAATCCTCTTGAAGCTCAAAATTTAAGTGACCATCTAATAGCATAAGTATTATTATTTGTTAAACAGGTGATTGGAGAGACAGTTAAAGTAATACTTTTAATGATTTATTTGGAGTCTCTTTTTGTAATTGGCTTCTCTGTTTCTGCCTGTGTAAGGAGGAAATGAAAAGTTGGCTGGATATCATTTTAAACTACTGTTTATTCTCATTTTCCCATTTTACTTTTATAAAACTATTTCATTGGCTAGTTCAAGATATTAGATACATTTAATTAAATAATCAATGAGCAGTCAATGTGAGAAAAGTAGGAAGTAGAAGAGGGGAGTTGAAGAAGTTTTCAACATAGCAGGGATACAGAAGAATGGGTCGGAAAATGAATGGGTTAATGAAACAGAAAAGCCTCAGTAATGTGCCTGATAAAGCCAGGAGTCCAAAAAAGAAACCTTGCTTCCCTAACCGTTCAAATGAGTCCCAGTGGAGGCCACTTTTTCACCTGCATGCATACTCCTTTGATAGTGAAAATGGCTACTATGGGTTTAGGAATAAACATGCACACAGTATTATTTTTCATGAAAATGGCATCATTCTTTATTCTGGCCGTGGAGATGGTCTCTACCTACCTACCTGTACAGGGAGGGAATTTGAAAACCACTTTATACCAGAGGTTCTTTCTATCTGACACCACACATTCCACAAAGTTTGGGAAACCTTCTGCAGTGGGGAATCTAGCCTTACCAGGTTTGGATCCCCTTCACGCATAAGTCATAGGAGAAGACAGTATTATGCAATGCTTATGACTAAGAGCTATGCAGTCAGAGAGACCTGTGTGAAAAATCATGGCCATACAATGTACTAGATATATGCCTATGGCAAATTAGCTAACCTCTCTAACCCCCTGTGTACTCATCCACAGCATGGGAAATATCACAATACTGTTGGAAAGACTGCATGAGTGAGAAGCTCTTAGGATGCTGCCTGGCATGCAGTAATTATTATAGTCAGAATACACTAGTTAATTCTTATATGCTATCTAGTTTTATAAAAATTTTCACATACTTTTCCTCAGTAGATTCTCACTATCACCTATGTTATAGACATTTTTAGTACTGGTATTTTATTCACTTTGTAAAACTCCTTTAAGCTCACAGATGTTAACATAATTGATTGAGATCCCTTACACTAGTAATTGGTGAAAGTGAAGTTTTAACTTAGGTATTCCTATTACAGAACATTTTCTTGGGCTGTTGTCAACCAATATTTTTTGTCTCCTGCTCCATGAGAATTACTTTTTTCTCTTTTAAGTATATTTTATTGACTATACTGTTACAGTTGTCCCAATTTTTCCCTTTTGCTCCCATCACCCAGGTACTCCCCTTCCCTCCAGCAATCCCACCCCCTTAGTTCATATCCATGAGTGGTACATTTAAGTTGTTTGGCTATTCCATTTCCTATACTATATCCCTGGCAATTTTGTACCTTCCCATTTTGCTTTTTAATCCCTGTACCTTGTCTCCCATTCTCCTACTTCCCCCTCCCAGCTGATAATCCTCTAAATGATCTCTGTAGCTGATTCTGTTCCTGTTCTAGCTGTTTGCTTAGTTTGTTTTTGTTTTTTGATTTTTAGATTCAGTTGTTGTTAATTGTGACTTTGTTGTCATTTTAGTGTTCTTAGTTTTGATCTTCTTTTTCTTAAATGAGTCTCTTTAACATTTCATGTAATAATGGCTTGGTGATGATGAATTCCTTTAGCTTTACCTTGTAGGGGAAGCACTTTATCTGCCCTTTCATTCTAAATGATAGCTTGCTGGATAGAGTAATTTTGGTTTTCATCACTTTGAATACTTTGTGCCAGTCCCTTCTAGCCTGCAAAGTTTCTTTTGAGAAATCAGCTGGTAGTCTTACATGAACTCCTTTGTAGTTAATTGTTTTTCTCTTGCTGCTTTTAAGATTCTTTATCTTCAACCTTTGGCATTTTAATTATGATGTGTCTTGGTGTGGTCCTCTTTGGGTCCAACTTGTTTGGGACTCTCTGTGCTTCCTGGACTTGTATGTCCATGTCTTTCACCAAATTAGGGAAGCTTTCTTTCATCATTTTTTCAAATAAGTTTTCAGTTTCTTGCTCTTCCTCTTCTCCTTCTAGCATTCCTATGATTCAGATGTTGGCACTTATGGGGATGTCCCCGAGTTTTCTTACATTGTCCTCATTTTTCTGAATTTTTGTTTCTTCATTCTGCTTTGGCTGAATGTTTATTTCTTCCTTATGTTCTAAACTGTTGATTTGAATCCTGGCTTACTTTCCTTCACTGTTGGTTCCCTATGGATTTCTCTTTTTTTCACTTAGTGTAGCATTCATTTCTTCCATTATGTTTTTGCCATACTCAAAGACTTCTCTGAGCATCCTGATCACCAGTGTTTTGAACTCTGCATCTGATAGGTTGGCTATCTCCATTTTGTTTAGTTCTTTTTCTGGGGTTTGGATGTGTTCTTTCATTTGGGCTATATTTCTTTGTCTCCTCAATTTGTCAGCTTCCCTGTGTTTGTTTCTATATATTAGGTAGAGCTGTTTTGACTCCCTGTCTTAGCACACCTGTTGAGTTGTATGTGGTGGAGCCTTAGATATATGCCAGGGTAGTGCAACCTGCTTCACTGCTTTGTGGCTCTGTCAGGGTAGGGGTTGGGGAGGGGCAATGCCACTGACTGGCTTCTGGAGGTTTGCTTGGCACTTGCCCCATTTCCAGTCACTTTACCCACTTCCCATATGTGACTAGCATACTTCTGGCTGTTGCTCTGGTGGTAATTCCCAGAGTGGGTGGGTTTGTGTAGGTTCTAAGCCCATGTGGGCCCTTCAAATGGACTCTCCTGAGAAACCAACAGTTTCTTCCACTGCTTCAATCCCCACTGACTTATATAGCCAGAAGTTGTGAGGCTTTATCTTCCTGGCACTGGACTGTGCTGGGCTGCATGGTCTATCCTAGTGCTGAGATCATTCACTCCCAAGGTATTCCTCCTGAGTTTTACCCACCACATGAGAATGTGGGACCACCCATTCCACTACCACTGCCATTGCCACTGCCACTGCCACTGCTTCCATGCCATACCACACCATGTCTTCTCTGTCCCCAACTCCCTGTCTCTGCCTCTCCTACCTGTCTGGATGAATTTGGCTTCTTTAAATCATTGATTGTCAGATGTCCATACAGTTCAATTTTCTGGCAGTTCTGGGTGTTTTGTTTTAATGTTAGTTGTGATTCTTCTTGTGGTTGCATGAGGAAGCAAAGCTTGTCTGTCTACCTCCATCTTGACCGGCAGTCTGGAATTACTTTTTTCATTTAAATAGTCATTTGAATGTAAATGGACTACATATGCTCCTCTTTTCTGTGATATAGTAGGTTGTCACTATTTTTGATGTCTGAGTTATGATTTCACATTTCATGTGTGTATACACTGAGACTTTTGATTTACAATAGAACTTTAGATCTTACTGTAATTTAATAATGGAGTCTCTGAAGACATGGTCATTTCTTTTTTAAAATGCTAAATTGATTATAATTGAGAACAATAAACTACATGTGTATCAAGTATAAATTTTGATGAATTTTGATATACATGTACACTCATGAATCCATCAGCACAGCCAAGATAAGGAACCCCCAAAAGCTTCCTGGTGCCTCTGTTAACCCTTTCTTTTCTCCTTCTCTCATTCCTTCCTCATCATTATGCAACTGCTGATCTACTTTATATCACGATAGATAAGTTTTTAGTTTCTGGAATTTTATATAAGTGAATCATACAGTATTACTCCTTTTTGCCTTGTTTCTTTGCTCAGCATAATTACTTTGCGATTGATTCATGTTGTCATGTCCTCACGTCTTCATGCAATGTCCCATCCCTTCTGACTGTTGTACAGGACACCACTGTAGGAATAGACCACAATTGTCTACCCATCCATCTACTTCTGGGCACTTGAAATATTTCTAGTTTGAACTATTACAAAGAAAGCTATTGATACTATGAACATTGGTCTGCCAGTCTTTGTGTGGTTATATGATTACATTTTTCTGCCTAGGAATCAAATGGCTACTAGGTTATATGGTTGGGTAGGTATATGTTCAGCTATGAAAGAAGCTGCTGAACTGTTTTCCAAAGTGTTTTTACCATTTTATATTCCTACCTGCAGTGTATGACAGTTTCAGTTTCTCCACATTTTTGACAGCACTTTGTAGGTCAGTCTTTTTTATTTTAGCCATTCTAGTTGAGGGTGACAGTATCTCCTTATGGCTTTAATTTGCATTTCCCTGATGACTAATGAGTATCTTTTCATATACCTAAATGCCATCTGTATATCTTCTTTTCCAAACTGGTCATTTGTCTTCTTATTATTGAATTATAAGAATGTTTTCTATATTTCACATACACATATGTTATTGAATATGTTTTGCACATATTTTCCTTCCAGTCTATGGCATGCTTTTCATTGTCATGGTAGTGAGGCACAGGAATTTTGCCCTGAGTTTTCCACTCTTAGTAGACCCCCTTTTCTGTCTCAAATCTCACTGTCAACTGCTTGTCTAGACATCACTTGTTGCTGAGCTCTTTGTATACCACCTTTGCTTCTCAGACCAAACCTTCCTTTAGTCCTTGCACAGTGGGTATTCTTCTGACTCTGAGGTCACTCTCCTTGGTGCCCTGTGTCCATCTGTAAGAAAAGCGGCCACACCTGACTGGGTGCTGAGATAAGTGGCACATTCTGAGATGAGCTTTACCTCACACAGTCATAGACTTCAGTGGAGTGACTGCATTTATTAGAACCTTCAGCACATTCAAACAAAATACAGCCATCTAGAAACAAAATCAAATACTGACAAGTTTATGATGTTGATGGTGAATCTAGTCATTCATACTTATTTATCAAACAACCACTATGTGTAAGGACCTTTTCTGTAGTTACTTTTTACATTCAATATTATTTTGTATTTGTTTCAGTGGTCAAGAAACAGATTTTAAACAGCCTACTACCAATTTCTGAAGACTGACACTGCATGCTAATTCCATGACATAGATAGAGGCCAGGTGAATGTGGTTGTGAAAGGCATCAGCGATGCTCTCAGATATGAAGGACTCTTTGTCAGCTCAGGAGACTTTCCAAGCTGAACAGCATGACCAGTCAGCATGTGCTGCTTCCCACCACTCTGGGACTTCTTGCTCCTCTAATGAGAAATTATATGAGTTTCTTCCTATGATTTTTACACCTTTCAATACTCTATTTTCCTTCTGAGTTGACATAATTATTAAAGGGAAATTGTAATAGTTAAAGAATATCACTCTGCTGATTATTTTATGTCATGATTATAGACAATGGCATCTCAAATGGTGAGAAGAGATCTCAGTTCTGGGTCAGTGCAGCTGCAACTGCACATTCTATTAGTACTTAGGCCCACCCATTCCTCATGTTCAGTAAATTCTCAGAATTCACTTCCCAGCTTGTCCCCCAACCCTTGTCTTTCCAAATGTTAGTTCTAAATGCAGCAGTTGCCTCCACAGGAGATATCCCTGGTCCATTTTCATAGCTGTGGGAAAATCCCAAAAGAGTAACTGAAAAGTACCTATTCTCTCTTTGTTGTATTTTTCATGTCCTGGCAGTCACTACTCTTAGGAGGCACTGGTGGGTCCTGGTGAGAAAGTTTCTCTTTGTTTTGTGGATGGCCACTCTCTGAAAATAGTCATTGTGTCCCTTCATTGAGTCATGAGCTGACATACTCACTCTGGCTTTCTTTCTGTACACAGTTAAATAGTGAATTGTTCCTTACCATCTATACAACACTCACTAGCAAATCATGGAACAGACAAAATTATTTTTTAAATTATTTTATTGTTGTACAGTTACAGTTGTCTGCATTTTCCCCCCACCACTCCCCACTACTCCAGCCAAACCCATCTTCCTCCCTTGCTTCGACCCTCCCCCTTGGTTTTGTCCATGTGTCCTTTATAGTAGTTCCTGAAAACCCTTCCCCCTATGTTCCCTCCATGCTCCCTTCTGGTTATTGTTAGATGGTTCTTAATTTCAATGTCTCTGGTTATATTTTATTTGGTTTTTTCTTTTGTTGATTATGTTCCAGTTAAAGGTGAGATCATTTGGTATTTGTCCCTCACCACCTGGCTTATTCCACTTAGTATAATGCTCTCCAGTTCCATCCATATTGTTGCAAAGGGTAGGAGCTCCTTCTTTCTCTCTGCTGCATAGTATTCCACGGTGTAACCATACCATAGTTCTTTGATCCACTCATTGGCTAATGGGCACTTAGGTTGCTCCCAGCACTTGGCTATTGTAAATTGTGCTGGTATGAACACTGGGGTGCATGTGTTCTTTTGGATTGGTGTTTCAGGGCACTTAGGATATAATCTCAGTAGTGGAATTGCTGGGTCAAAAGGCAGTTCCATTGTTAGTTTTCTGAGGAAGTTCCATACTGTTTTCCACAGTGGCTGCACCAGTCTGCATTTCCACCAATAGTGCACTAGGGTTCCCTATTCTCCACAACCTCTCCAACACTGGTTTTTTGATTTGTTTATGATGGCCATTCTCACCAGTGTGAGGTGGTATCTCATTGTGGTTCCAATTTGCATCTCTCTGATGGCTAGTGATGCTGAGCATGTTATGTTCTCATATGTCTCCGGGCCCTCTGTATGTCTTCCTTGGAGAAGTGTCTGTTCAAGTCTTTTGCCCATTTTTTAATTGGGTTGCTTGTCTTCTTGGAGTGTAGTCATGTGAGTTCTTTATATATTTTGGAGATCAAATCCTTGTCTGAGGTATCATTGACAAATATGTTTTTCCATATGGTTGGTTCTCTTTTCATTTTAATGCTGTTTTCTTTAGCCATGCAGAAGCTTTTTAGTTTGATGAGGTCCCATTTGTTTATTCTTTCCTTCACTGATATGTCTCCTTGCTTTAGGGGACATATCAGTGAAGATGTTGCTGCATGGAATGTCTGAGATTTTCCTGCCAATGTTTTTCTCTAGGACTTTTATGGTGTCATGACATATTTAAATCTTTCATCCACCTTGAATTTGTTTTTGTGTATGGTGTAAGTTGGTGGTTGACTTTCATTTTTTTGCATGTAGCTGTCCAGCTCTCCCAACACCATTTGTGGAACAGGCTATTCTTTAGTCCATTTTATGTTGCTGCCCCCTTTGTCAAATATTAATTGACCATAGAGACTTGGGTTTATTTCTGGGCTCTCTGTTCTGTTCCATTGGTCTATGTGCCTGTTCTTATGGCAGTACCAGGCTGTTTTGATTACAGTGGCCTTCTAATACAGTTTGGTATAAAGTATTGTGATCCCTCCTACTTTGCTCTTCTTTCTCAAAATTGCAGCAGCTAATCAGGGTCATTGATGGTTCCATATAAATTTTTGAAGTGCTTGTTCTATGTCAGTGAAATATGCCATTGGTACTTTAATAGGTATTGCATTGAATGTGTAAATTGCTTTGGGTAATATGGACATTTTGGTGATGTTAATTCTTCCCATCTGTGAACATGGTACATGCTTCCATTTGTTTGTGTCTTCCTTATCTATTTCTTCTGTAATTTTCTGAGTCCAGGTTTTTTACCTCCTTGGTTAAGGTTTTTCTTAGCTACGTTATTTTCCTTGTTGCTATATAAAATAAGATTTTTTTCCTGATTTCCATGTCTGGTATTTCATTGTTGGTGTACAAGAATGCCTTTGATTTCTGAATATTGCCTTTTATCTCGCTATTTTGCCAAATTCACTTATTAGGTTGAGTAGGTTTTTTGTGGTGTCTGTAGAATTTTCTATGTACACTATCATGTCATCTGTAAACAATGACAGTTTTGCTTCCTCTTTTCCAATTTGGATGCCTTTATTTCTTTTTCTTGTCTGATTGCTGTGGCTAGGACTTCCCATGCTTTGTTGAATAGGAGTGGTGAAAGTGAGCATTCTTGTCTCGTTTCTGATCTTAGTGGGAAAGCTCTAAGTTTTTGCCCATTGAGTATGATGTTGGCTGTAGGTCTCTCATATACAGCTTTTATTAGGTTGAGGAATGATCCCTCTATTATCACTTAGCTAAGTGTTTTTATCACAAATGGGTGCTGTAACTTATTAAATGCTTTTTATGCATCTATTGATATGATCATGTGATTTTTGTCTTTTGTTTTGTTTATGTGATGTATTATGTTTATTGATATGTGAATATTGTACCATCCTTACATCTCTGGGATGAATCCCACTTGATCATGGTGTGTGATCTTTTTAATGTATTGCTGGATGTGGTTTGATGATATTTTGTTGAGGATTTTAGCATCTATGTTCATCAGTGATATTCCCCTGAAGTTTTTTTTCTTTGTTGTGTCTTTATCTGGTTTTGGGATAAAGATGATGCTGGCTTCATAAAAAGAGTTTGGGGGTCTTCCATTTTCTTGGATTTTTTTGAATAGTCTATGAAGGATAGGAGTTAGCTCTTTCTTAAATGCTTTGTAAAATTCTCCCATGAAACTGTCTGGTCCAGGGCTTTTGTGTGTCAGGAGTTTTTTGATTACTGCTTCAATTTCATCAGCTGTTATTGGTCTGTTCAGGCTTTCTGCTTCTTCTTTATTCAGTTTTGAATGATTATATTTTTCTAGGAATTTGTCTATTTTACCTAAGTTTTCAAATTTCTTGGCATATAGTTCTTCATAGTAATTTCTTACAATCCTTTGTAGTTCTGTGGTATCAGTTGTAATCTTTCCTCTTTCAGTTCTAATTGTGTTTATTTGGGCCTTCTCTCTTTTTTTCTTGATGAGCTTGCTTAAAGGCTTGTTGATTTTTTTATCTTTTCAAAGAACCAGCTCCTGGATTCATTGATTCTTAGAATTGTGTTTTTAGTCTCTATGTCATTTAATTCTGCTCTGATCTTGGTTACTTCCTTCCTTCTACTTGTTCTGGGATGTCTTTGTTATTGTTCTTCAAGGTCTTGTAGGCATAGGGTTAGGTTATTTATTTGAAATGTTTTTATTATTTTTTAGGCCTATATTGCTATGACTGCCTTCATTGTGTCCCATAAGATTTGGATTTTTGTGAGTTCATTTTCATTTGTTTCCAGAAACTTTTTGATTTCTTCTCTAATCTCATTCTTGACCCATTCATTGTTTAATAGCATGGTTTTCAATCTCCATAAGTTTGAGTGTTTTGAGTTTTTTCCTTGAGGTTGGTTTCTAGTTTCAGTCCTTTGTGGTTTGAGTAAATGCTTGATATGATTTCAATTTTCTCGAATTTGTTGCATCTTGTTTTGCTTCCTATCATGTGGTCTATCTTTGAAAATGTTCCATGTGCATGTGAAAAGAATGTGTATTTTGCCTCCTTGCAATGAATGGCTCTCTCTATATATATCAGTTAAGTCCATTTGATCTAGGGCATTGTTCAATGCCACAATATCTTTGTTGGAACACACAAAATTTTTATTTCCAGTTCTTATTTTTTGAAAAGCCACTTAGGAACCATTACAATCAAGTGTAGTTACTTTTTAAAAAACAAAAACTCTGTTCTTTATATTTTCAACCCTTCTCTGTAGATGTTTATTACGTGGTTGAATCAAGGTGAACTCTGCCTTATTTCATCCTATAGAAATCAGATGTTTTTTGTTACAACTATGCCATTTATTTTATGGGGAATTTCATGATCTAGTACAGGTCTTTTTTAAAAATGAGAAACTGAATAGAGGGAAACTTAAAGGAAAAGCTAGTGTTTGACTTTCTGAAGGAAGAAAGTTTTAACCTGAGAGGGTGTGAATAACTGGGAAGGCTGATAATAAAATGAAGAGTCTGCAGAAAAGTCTTGGAAAATTTTGAAGGTAACTTTCAATTAGAAGACAAAAGGAAAAGAAACTTATTGCCAAAACACAGTTGTATAATGATATTTGCAGCTTGGAACATGATTAGAATGCAGGAGTGATAATAAAACACTAGAGGGGAAGGGAATTCATTTAAAGAACTAAATGAATAAAGGAGTAAGGTAAAATATTTTAAGCCACGTTTAATGAGCTTGAGATAGAGCAAGCCAAAAAGCAGAACTGAAAAATGCTGAGAAAATAATAAAAGATCATTTAAACATACTTCTTCCCTCTAATGAAGTGGGGGATGGAAAATGATCCATCTTAACAAGGGGCTCTGGTCAGGAGAAGTCAAGTCACAATATCCTGTAGGTGGGAGGTGGAAAGAAGTAGGGGAGCTCCTTCTCTTCCCTCTCCTGCCCTACTACCTTGTCATAGCTACTTTTCTGGTTTGATTATACATATCTGTGTCTCAAGTCATTCTGGCTCCATCCCTGTGTCCTGATTCATGCCATTGTACAGTGAGCTGCAGCTGGCAGACTGGTATGTACATTACCCACCTGTCATGCCATTGATTGGTCACCTTCTCATGTGGTACAAAATCATCCACTGCAGCTGTGCCACTTCATTCTTAAGATGACTGTGTTTGGTTTCACCAGCTAGATTGTAAGTACTGTGAGGACAAGGACCACAGTCCATTCATCTTTGCTCATCACCCAACCAATTGCCAGAAAAATAAAAAGCAGCCAACACTAGTAGGGTGGAGACTTCTGTCCCATAGCTGTTCGGGTTTCTAGAAGGCTTTCAGAAAAGGGTCACCCAGATGTGAAGGTTTCAGAAAAGGGCCCCATGTGTGCACCCCATCTGCAGTAAATTTGCAGTGCTCAGACTAATCCCAATGGCCTCAGAATCCAAGGGCTAAGAGCATCAAGCACACTCCTGAGCTCCCAGTTTTGCACCAAATCAGCACTTCAGTTCCTGCTGTTTTTCTTGGTGGTGGAGGGGACTGAGGATCTGCCTTGTGTACTTCCTTCTAATTGTGTACAGTCAGTTGTGCCTCAGTATCAATGGATTGATACTGCAGAGAAACTGACAGGGAAGGTGTGAGTCATTGCTTGGTGGGGCATACTGGGGCTGAGGATGCACCTCACATCTCTGCACCTGGACTCCTTTCAGATGGATTTTGCCACACTCAATATTTCGTATTCAGCAAGGATTTTTCACTTAGTAATTTAGTAAATGTGTGTTTAAAAGAGCCAAATATTTATTTGGTTAAATTATATAGAAACTTATGGCTGATACATATTAATGTTCAGATGTGTGTTCTTTTGTAACTAGCAGTTTATGTGACTGCACTTAGCCCTTTCTCGTTGATTCATATCTAACTCCAGGTCTACACCTTGGTCTTGGGCCTGAGTATTTGTTTTTGGGTTTTGCTTTCCTACTTCTGGAGTTTCCCTAAGCTTTCCCTGATTTTTCATATGAGGGTCTCTCAAATGTGTAATTGGCTCAGTGCCCCTCCCAAGTGGTATTGGATATACTGCCATTGCTACATTATGGCCATTGTTGTTGCAGAAGTTAGGGCTTCTCTTTATGCTATTTCAGTCCATCATAAGCCTTTTGCAGTTCTTTCAGTTCTGCAGTCTTCTAACCAAAGCACAGACCTGAGTGATGGCTGGAACAATGGTAGGGATTGCCCAGAGAAGAAGGAAGAAGTTTGTGTTCATTTGGATTGAACTCAGAAGGATGGATAGAATTCAGACAGTTGGAAAAGAAGGAAATCAGTAGTGCTTTTTTAGGGTTGCAAATGGACCAGACAGACCACATCATTGAAGAGATTGAAAAAACAGACTGGGTTTGGGCTGTGGATGAGCTCAATGCCAGGCCTAAGTGTTTGGTGAACTTTTGGTGAATTTGTTCTCCCTTCACTGTGTTCTCTTATCCTTATGACAGCCTGATGAAGATGTGCTAGGGACTGGCGTAATGAATGTTTTGTTTAGGAGGAAGATGAGAGTGAATTGGTGTAAAATTTGATTTTTAAATTTAACAGCACACTGTAAAACGTTCACAAATTAGCTCACATTTTGAGATGCCTTGCTTACATTTTCTTGCTCACATTCTGAGGTGCCTTGAAAAGTTTGCCATGACAATGTTTGAAATACTGAGTCCTGAAAATTTCCACAGTTCATTTCCTCTAAGATATTTTAAAAATATTTTTCTAATATTTGATATGTGTGTGTGTGTTCTTAAATACCCACTGTGGTAGTTATTCTAAGATAGTCCTAAATGTACTCATTACCTTTGGGTGATTTTTCCCCTGGAGAATTCTCTCTAAGTGGCTAGACCAACTAACTAACTTGTAGCATATAGAATATAGTGAAAATAATGATATGACATTTCCTAGATTAGGGCATCAAAAGATAGTGACTTCCATCTTGGGTGCCATCTCGCACATTCTCTCTCTTACAACCCTTGCTGTGGGGGAAGTAAGTTACTACGCTGTGAGAATGGAGAGGAAAGGTCCATGTAACAAGGAATTGATGTCTCCGGCCAAATACAACAACAACTTGAAAATAGCAGTAGCCACATGAGTAAGGCTAGAAGAACGTTTGAGCCTTGAGGCAGCTGCAGCTCCAGACAAGACTTGGACCATAGTCTTGTGAGAGGCCCTAAGTCAGAGGACCCAGCTAAGTTGTGCTTGGGTTTCTGACCCACAGAAACTGTGAGATAATAAATGATAGCTGTTTTAAGGCACTAAGGTTTGGATAATTTATTACATAGTAACAGATAACTAGCACATCCATTAATAATGAGCTTCTGGAATAAAATGATAGCGTATCCTTATGATAGACTATAGGTTAGTCATTAAAATGATATAGAAAGCTATGTGAAACAAAGGACTCACAATGTACTCTTATTTGTCAATAAAAGATTATTATTATACAAACTTGTATTATGTGCTTTAAACAAGATGAAAATACTAGAATCATGTTCACCAATATATGTGTAGAATATGGCTGGTATATATATTATTTTGCAAATTATCAGATTAGTTGTAGAATGTACCTTACTTTTAGAACAATTCTTAAATTGCACACATAGTGCAGGCTTCAAGCATGGTCTTAGTGGAACTGTACTAGGGCATTTGAGAATGGATTTCTAGTCAATTGGAGACAAACTGATGGCTAGCACTGATTTAAGTTCATTCAACATCTGTGCTTCACTGGTGCTGTTTATCATCCCAAGATTCAAGCACCTATGCTGGCACCTTTGGAAAGTTCATGTTTCTCAAAGGATAGGGCCCTCAGGCCACAGCTAGTCAGCCAGCAAGAATCAGAGAAAGTCTGTGAAGATTAAGTCCTTAGGAGGTTGAGTTGGTTTTGAAACCACTTCTTGCACCTAATAAAAACCTAACATATTCTATCTAGTTGTCATATTTGTTGTATCAAAGTAGAAAAACACTGGAACCCATCCATTGTAGATTGAAATGAAATCTGTGCACCATGATTAAATAGCTGTTATGGAAAAAGGCAATGACTCCTGTGGTTTGTTTGCTCCTAGGAAGACCAATTGGCTAGCGAAAACAGTCATTATGATGATTTGGCTCAAATAAAAAAAAAAAAGGCCTTCTTTCTGATAATTCTAGAATTTTCTTCAGTTTTACATCTGTTTTAATTAAAAATGAAGGTGTAATATAGTAATTAAGAAACTTCATCTGTATCCCTTACAAAAAAGCAACCAGACTAGTATTTTTCATAGTTTATTTTCTCTGAAATAGAAATGCTGAGCACACTCAAACTGTAGAATGAACAGTTTGTTTTAGGAACTTCTGGGGAGGATAGCAGAAGGAGTTCATGATCTGTTATCAGAAGGCCTGAGTTTGTTCCACTTCCTTCCATTAGGTGATTCTTTGACCTTCCAGTCCTCAGTTTCCCTTATCCACATCAAAAGTCTGTGTTTCAAACAGAAACATAGATGCATGGAACAGACTGATAGTTACTGGAAGAAAGGTGTGGGAACTGGATGAAAGGTGATGAAGGGATAATCGAAGAACATTTATGTGTGGCCCATGGATATGGACAACAATATGAGGATTGACTGAGGGAAGCCAGAGGCTGGGGCTGGGTGGAGGTGGGAAAAGGGAAAAAAAGTGGGAACAACTGTAATAGCATAGACAATAAAAACATATTGCTGAATACAAAATAAAAATGAAATAAAACTAAAAACTAAAATAAAAGTATGTGTTTCATGAGACTATTAGGATGATTGAGATGATACTCTTATAACTGTCTGCAATGAAGTATGTGTTTAATAAACATACCAATTACTTTGGTGACACCAATAAATTTTAGTAGACCCTTTCCTGAAGGAGGATTTAGTTTTAATGAGTAACTTAATCAATGAGAAATATTTTGTTGAAATAGCTGATTTAACAAATCCTCATATTATCATATGGTATACGGTAAAGTGCAGTTAGAAGGCACTTCACAATCTTGCTGGATATTTGGTAAAGGTCAAATTCCATAGTCCTCTGGAAACGAGAAGTGGGGGCCATTTAATCACATTATAACAGATCAGGGAGGTTTTTAAAATTCCTAGGAATGTTCAAGGGAGGGAATGGCTATTAATATACCTGACCCCAGGCAACCCTGGCCCAGGACTTTCACAACACTCTTCCAGTTGAATCAGGTCATAAGGTCATTTGTTTTTGAGAGAATGAGAAAAGCACTAATAGGGGAACTGGTTAGAAGAGCATGTAGTTACTGCAATTCTGAATTCTGGAATGAGAGAGCAGAATAGTTGAATCACTTAAATGAAGGTTGCAAACCTCAGAAGTTACACCAGCTTTTGCATTTGGGAACCCATGCAAAAATTCCAAGACATAAGAGAAGAGGTCAAATAGGTAGATGGAAAAATAGATGAACTGTTTGGGGTTTTGTACAATCTAATATGATAATGTTAAGATCTGTCTTTCCCTTTTTATTCCCACAAGACCTCTTCAGCTTGCTTCAGGAGTCTCCATACAAGTTAGGGGTTGGGACATGTCCTCACCAGTTAACAAAGGACAAGAATAGTACCAGGTGCCTGCTCTGGACCACATGCCTCATATATATCATCTCAATTAATCTTCACAGTAACCTTGTAAAAAAGAGACTAGAACACTTATTTTATAGATGAGAATCAAGGCTCAGAGAGGGTAAGCAATTTGCTTGAGTCGTACAGCTCAGATGTGGTAGGGTACAGTTCAAACATAGGTGTACCAGGATAAAATGCCTACACACACACTTTCTTCTTATTCCAGGATCTCAAAGGGAGGAAAGGGTAACAATTTATCAGAGAAGCTTGTTTGTCCAAAGAGCATCTAAGAATTAGTTTTATCATACTCATTTCTAAAGCATGGTCTGTTCACAGAGTGTGCTCCAATTACAGATACCTGGGTGCTGACTTCCTGTATGAGAATAATTAGAGCAACTCTTGAAAAGCACCTGAAATGTAAGGGACTTTAGGGATGGAAACTTGAAATGGCTTGTGGTTACCAAGAAGCGCATTGAATAAAACAGTGAAGTCCATTAGTACAGAGAAGTGAGAGAGCTTTCTAAAACACAACTTTAGAAAGTTAGAAAGGCTGAGAAAGACAGTCTAACCAACTAGCTCCCTTGGGGATTTCATCAATCCATTCTTAGCTCTAACACAGTCAGTTGTACTGATGTTTTAGATGTGTGTGCATGTATACTTTTGAAAAAGTTAATTGGTTTGGTTACAAATGAGCCAATTTCCATTTGGGGCTGAAACAGTTATATATAGATGTTACCACAATTTAGTCTAAGTTGCAGAGCCTGCTTATATCAAATTAGTGGTTAAATTTTCTTCTCCACTTTATTAATATTTGTATATTCATTTCTTCCCCAAAATGCATAACCAAAAAGCCAAATAATGAGGGTTGGGGGAGAGAGAGAGAGAGAGAGAGAGAGAGCAAGAAAGAAAAAAAAGGAGAGATACTCTCTTTCCTATACATGCATTTTATCACCACAGCCTCAACTTGAGCTCCTTTGGGAAAAAACCTTCCAAAATAGGCAGAATGATGTCCTTCCTGTCACAACACAATTTTTCAGCTGCCAGAGAAAAACTACATATTGTATGCTAAACAACAATCAAGAGAGAATAGATAATAACCACTCCCCAAGGGCATTTGCATCAGCTTTCCCCAGAAAGTTTCCCCAGAAAGGGCTCTAGAAATTATTTTGAGGTGACTATTAAGTCTACACTTTTAGAGAGACAAAATGGATTCTGTTCTTATTTGTTGGGCTGATTATCCTGCTTTTTTTGCAGACAGGTTTCCTTTTTTATTTTAAAGTAGATCACAAATGGTCTAAGGCATGGGAACAGAGAAGGTGGGGTCACATCTGGGCTAAGATTAATCCTAATGAAAAGAAAAGTCTGCAGTGGGGTTTAAATTTATTTTTTGGTCCTCCTCCCAAAATGTTCTTGTAAGTGCAAAAATTCTGTGATGTCCATAGCATTATGTGTGAAAACCACGTGTTTTGGTGCAATACAACTCTACACCATTCTTACTCAGAGGCTTCTAAGAAACATGAGCAACTTTGAAGCACCAAATTGAAAGCAAGTATAGCCTGGAAGGGCTTCTCAGTACCCAGAATGTTGTAGGTCAGTGACCAAATTCCTCAAGTAGCTGCCATGTAAAAACTCGAATTTCCTTTTTTTCTTTTTTGTTTTTAAGAACCACACAGACCTACATTTAAGGGTTTTGCAAACTGGCACAGAATGGCCCTGCTCTCTCCTCTCACATCTCCTTTAGTGAAAAACTTGGAGGCCTCGTAACAGCTGTTGCAGGCACTGCCACAGCCTTTCATTATCTCTGCCAGTGGGTTCTGCTAGAAACCCAGAATTGGTTAGCACTATTTTTATCAAAAGCAAATAGAAAATAATAATTTCCTCAGGATACACATCCTCTCAGAAAAAAATAAAAAGGTCTCATTTTGACAGAAAAAGGAAATGTATGAAGAGAGTCAGTTGAGAGCCTTCTTCTTTTAACATTATCTACTCCCCCATCCAAAGTGGTGTAGAGATTCTTAGGCTTGAAAGAGGTCTCTTAAGGGTTCAGTTCTCTCCCCACAGCTTTGATTGCAGCAGATAAGAATCTATCCAATTTCTAAACCTGTCAAGAATGGAGATCGCCCAGCCACCCCTGGCACCTTGTTCTAGTGTTTAACAGCCCTCACTGTCAGAAAATGCTTCTTGATGCCCACCCAAGCCCCCGGTGCTGCAGTTTGTGCATGTCTTCTCCTGACATGTCCTAAGATAGGTGGAGTACATCTCCCATCACCTGTGTGTCAGGGCCCTTCACAAACTCCAAGACTCATTGTCAGCCACTCCTTACTTTTCCTTTTTCCAGACCAAAACCAGAAAACTTCTTCCTTTAACTTTTTCTTTTGGGTCCCAATTTCTCTGTCATGTTTTTGGCTTGTCTCTGAACCACATTCTAGCTCTCCCTTTCCTGAAGGGAGGGTGCCACAATGGGAGATCCCTGGAGGCCCATGCTGCTGTTTTCAGACTTGGAAATAGTTCAGTTGTCTCAGGGTCACAATGAAATTTTTTGACTAGTTCCTAAAAATAGTATTGGGAGAAATATTTCTCAACTTTATGTACCTCTCAGAAGTTAACTAAAATTTCCCCACAGAGTATATTAAAAACAAATGGCCTAAATCATGTATTTTCTGATTTAAATTATAGCTGGATTTTTAAAGGTGAAGAATAATTATGGTCAAATTAGTATCAAATAACAAATCATCAAGAGCTTCATATTTTGTTTTTATGATAGTAATATTGAGCAACATAATTTCATGTCCTGAAATGTTAAAATTCATCATAAATGGGTCACCACATAGAGTCAAACCAAACAAAAGAAAAGAAACCAAATAGTTATTGAAGAGCATGAACAGTTCATTTATCGCCAGTTAAAGTCCAGTAGGCATCTACTGTGTGCATAGCTGTTCTGGAGATGTGCCCACCCTTCACCCAGTTCTGAAATACATCAGGGTGTTTCCACCTCAAGAGTTTACATTCTTTGAAATTTTGTTTTGCATGTGCTGAACAACTGCTTGGCACTAACTTTTCATATGTGAAATATAAATTACTGCCAGGATAAAGAGACCCTTTGGGCGTAATGTCAGTTTTGGCTCTTGGTTGGACACCCCCACTCTAGAAATGAACTAGTGAGACCATTCCAATTTTTCAAACACCTTAAAGGAAATTCTAGCTCACCACATAACATCCTTTTGCAGAGAAAAGGAAGTGGCTCAAGCCATAAGAAATGACTTACTCTGATAAACAGCTTATGAATTCAGAAAAAATAAGAAGGATCATGGTTATAAACAAAAGTGTTAATTCTTGAGTCAGAGTGCACTCAAAATATTCTTTTTGGAGGTGTAGCTTATATGTGACAGCACAATAGTTGTTTACATGTTATTGTTTTTTAAAAAAAGTTAATTACATTCTTAGGACATTTACTTCCAAGGAATAGAAAACCAAGATATTATCTAATTAATTTTTACAAAAGAAATCTGGTTTGGGGTGGGTGTTGGTCAGATAGGTTATTTCCATGTACAAGCAGACAAAAGTGAAAGCAATTTAAGAGCTACTGTAAGGTCACAATGATTCAGCGCTGGCATGATTAATTCACACTCATATGGGAGTGAAGGGACTAACATTCTATTCCCTCTCTGATACATGTTTTCCTAGAGCTCTCCAATGGACCAAAGCCTTAGGAGGGTTTTCTGATGTCTTCTATTCACCACTGGTGTGTGGTACAATTATTGATTCAAGAAGATAAACTCATAAAATATAAGAACTAAAAAACATTGGAAATAGTTTAAGATAACCTTCTTTTTTCTTGATAAGGCAAATTAAGCCTCAGCCACATTACCCAAAACCAGGCACACATGCTTATCTAGTGACTACAGAGTGAATCTTCAGGCTCTTTCATTCCACCAACTGAAAACAGCAGCAAACATGACTATTTCTGGAGTAATAAAACAAATTTGAAGTCCATTTAAGCCAGAACAGCTATTTTCTTCTTGTACTTGACACTTCTGGTACCTATTTTGGGGCTGTTAAAAGTGTTCATAGACTGTTCCATGTGTTTCTTCTGGTAAGTAAGAAGTAGTTTTTTTTTTAATTATTATTTTTTTAAATTTAATTTTAATGATTATTCAAGAACAGTTTCTATCCTTTACTCCCATTCCAGCCAACCCACCCATCCTTCCCCTCCTCCCTCCCATTTCCAACCCCCCTAGGTTTGTCCATATGTCCTTTATATTTGTTCCTGTAAACCCTTCCCATTCTCCCCTGAAATTCCCTCCCCTGTCCCATCTGATCACTGTCAGCCTGTCCTCTATTTCAGTGTCTTTGGCTATATTTTGCTTGTTTCTTTGTTTTGTTGTTTAGGTTCCTGTTAAAGCGAGATCATATGGTATTTGTCTTTCAATGCCTGGCTTATTTCGCTTAGCATAATGCTTTCCAGCTCCATCCATGCTGTTGCAAAGGGTATGAGCTCCTTCTTTCTTTCTGCTGCATAGAATTCCATTGTGCAAATGTACCATAGTTGTTTGATCCATTCATTTACTGATGGGCATC
>CM052538.1:96916123-96934636 GCA_028533065.1 Trachops cirrhosus | reverse complement strand
CTAGGGTCCCTTTTTCTCCACAACCTCTCCAGCACTCGTTGTTTGTTGTTTTATTTATGATGGCCATTCTGACTGGTGTGAAGTGGTATCTCATTGTGGTTTTAATTTGCATCTTTCTGATAGCTAGTGATACTGAGCATCTTTTCATGTGTCTCTGGATCCTCTGTATGTCCTCCTTGGAGAGGTGACTATTCAAGTCCTTTGCCCATTTTTTGACTGGGTTGCTTGTCTTCTTAGAGTGGAGTTGTATAAGTTCCTTATATATCTTGGAGATTAAACCCTTGTCTGAGGTATCATTGGCAAATATGTTTTCCCATACAGTTGGTTCTCTTTTTATTTTAATACTGTTTTCTTTATCCATGCAGAGGCTTTTTATTTTGATGAGATCCCATTTGTTTATTCTTTCCTTTATGTCCCTTGCTGTAGGGGACGTGTCAAGTAAAAAAGTTTCTGCGTGCAATATCTGCGATTTTCCTGCCTAAGTTCTCCTCTAGGACTTTAATTGTCACGGTTTATATTTAAGTTTTTTATCCACCTTGAATTTATTTTTCTGTATGGTGTAAGTTGGTGCTCGAGTTTCATTTTTTTGCATGTAGCTGTCCAGCTCTCCCAACACCATTTGTGGAACAGGCTATTTTTACTCCTTTTTATGGTGCTGTCTCCTTTGTCAAATATTAATTGACCATAGAGACTTGGGTTTATTTCTAGGCTCTCTGTTCTGTTCCATTGGTCCATGTGCCTGTTTTTACACCAATACCAGGCTGTTTTGATTACAGTGGCCTTGTAATATAGTTTAGTATGAGGTATTGTGATCCCTCCTACTTTACTCTTCTTTCTCAAAATTGGAGCAGCTATTCGGGGTCATTTATGGTTCCATATAAATTTTTGAAGTGTTTGTTCTATGTCTGTGAAATATGCCATTGGTACTTTAATAGGTATTGCATTGAATGTGTAAATTGCTTTGGGTAATATGGACATTTTAATGATGATAATTCTTCCGATCCATGAACACGGTATATGTTTCCATTTGTTTGTGTCCTCCTTGATTTCTTTCTTCAATGTTATGTGGTTTTCTGAATACAGGTCTTTTACCTCTTTGGTTGGGTTTATTCCTAGGTATTTTGTTTTCCTTTTTGCTATATCAAATGGGATTTTCTTCTTGATTTCTGCTTCTGCTGTTTCATTGTTGGTGTGCAAAATTGCCTTTGATTTCTGGATATTGACTTTGTATCCTGCTGTTTTGCCAAATTCATTTATTAGGTCAAGCAGTTTTTTGGCTGAGTCTATAGGATTTTCTATGTACACTACCATGTCATCTGCAAACAGTGACAGTTTTGTTTCCTCCTTTCCGATTTGGATGCCTTTTATTTCCTTTTCTTGTCTGATTGCTGTGGTTATAACTTCCAGTACTATATTGGATAGAAGTGGTGAAAGTGGACAGCCTTGTCTTGTTCCTGATCTTAGTGGAAAAGATTTTAGTTTTTGCCCGTTGAGTATGATGTTGGCTGTAGGTCTCTCATATATGGCCTTTATTATGTTGTGGAATACTCCCTCTATTCCCACTTTGCTAAGTGTTTTTATCATAAATGGGTGCTGTAGAAGTAGTTTTTACATTATAGTTAGAGGCATATTTCATCTACTAGCATAAACTTCCAATTCATCCCTCTCCTCCACCAAGATATTCCATTCTGCATGTCCTTGGCAACTACTTGCTGGGAATAGCACCATGTGAAAAGTAATTACTGCATCAACTAAGGAATGAATCTGATTCTATCGGCTTGTCTAGGCTTTTACAGATAAAAGAGAAAAAAGCCATGGCTTACTAAAAATGCTGCAATTTTTTTACCTTTTGAAAATTAATTCTTTTGTAATGATTAGGTATGGGGAAAAAAGGAGTTAAGGACTTCTTGACAGTTTGCTCAACAGAAACTCTGTAACATCACTTCTCCTAGTCTTCTTTGGCACAGAACCGGCCATCTGTATCAATGGCTTCTCTCCCTCTTTAATAAATTGTAAATTGAACAACATAACTGTTTCCATGTCCAAGACTAGTCAGCCAAAATACTGTGTTCAGAAGTTCGCTGCCTATGTGTTATAACTTGTCTTTTATCACTTTCTTTCATTACAGTCCTGTGGTTGATTTTTTTTTTCTTTTTTGTAGATTTTAAGGACCTGTTCACTAAGGATTCACTTAATGTAGGTGTATGCTACATGTTAATCTGTGCTTGTGCTAGACCAAAATGCCACATTTTGCAACTGTATTCAGATGATCACTAAGCGTGTAAAAGGGTCAGTTTGGGGGTTTGCTAAGGCTATTTCTGTAAGACTTCTTTTTTCAAAATTGATAATATTAGTCAAATCTATTCATTTTTGTTTGTTTTGCTGTTGGTCTCTTGAATCTTTGTTCACTCTCCTTATACTTGTGAATATATATGAAAGGAAGACTTAAAGATACAAGGTCGAGTGAAAGAAAGGCATTTCCTTCCATTTATCTTCTATTAGAGTTCTTCAGAAGTGGAATGTACATCTTTGTGAGTAGAAGTATTTACACATAGAATGTATTTCTACGTTAACTGGGAGATTGGAATACTGGCAGATGCTTTCTAAAACTTCTGAAGTTAAGATTTATTGAAATGATACTCAAACATTTAATTCAGTGATTTTTGACCTTCTTCATGTCATGGCACACATAAACTAATTACTAAAATGCTGCAGAACACCAAAAAATATGTTATGTTTTTTGCCCATCTGACAAAAAATAAAGGTATAATTTTGTTTCATTCACACTGGACAGCTATTATTGTGTTGGCTGTTGTTACATTTTTATTTGACAATCTAAGGGAAAAGAGGTCAGTGCCCCAACTAAACAGTCGGGTATTGCATGTTTTAAAATTTTTTGTGGCACACTGGTTGAAAATTGTTGTTTTAGTTCAACGTAGGGGAGCCGAGGAAAGCTTAATAGACATAAATGGAACATTTTTTATTTTGTTATTGTTATTATACTTTTACTTGAAAAAGTAAAAATATTTTGTAGTTGTTGCTGCTGCTGTTAAAAGAGTCATAGGGGTTAGGGTTTTTGTTCTAAAACAAGAGAAGAGCAGTTTAGTTGTTTGGTATGTGGAAATTACCTTAAGTTGTGACAGTGCTGCAGATGATTCCACAGGAACAGCCTGAGCCTGAGTTAGCCTTTCCTGAAGAAAGAAGGAAACCCTGTGTGACCAAAGGCAAAGGTACACATGACACATGCACAGGTCATCTTCTTGCTTGTCTAGAGGCAACACTCTTTCTAAAGGCAGCAAAAGCAGATTATCACCACACCTCCTGCTGGAGGTGGTAAACAACTCAAATGTGGACCAGCAGAGCATATCTGCGGGCTTACAATTCAAGTTAACCGTGCAGGGGGAGGGAAAGAGAGGAAGCCCAGTTTCATTTCCCAGTAACTCTCCTGACTTGAATTAAGGTGGAAACTAAGGAGGACAGCTGTAAAAATAACAGCATGCAGACCTCAGAAGGATGGGTTATTCCCATTTAAGAACAGTGTGAGTCCTAAACACTTTCCTGTAACTGTAAAATGTGAGTGAAAGACCCTCAATGGCAAATTATAGTTCTAGAGTTCTAGATGACCTCTGCATGTGACAAAGAGGAATGGCCGTTCAATAATGCCATGCAACATCTACCAACCTGAACACCAAACACACTGACAACTTGATGGGAAGAAAAAAATCCAAACGTTCATTCTCAGAGCATCCTTATTTTATTGATTCTTAGTGTCAGCCATCTTTGTATAATTACAGGACAACTTTGAACATATTGAAGACTCTCAGAATAGCACCATTGAAATATTCTTCAAGACTCCATAAATATAGTAATTAATAAAGCAATTTCAAGGGACTATAATCTTGGACTGTGATTCACATGAATGTGAATTATTGACATCAAATAACCAAAGTGATTTTTGTATGTCCATGTGGTTACAGAGAAAGTGGTAGAGCCCTGCTTAGATACTGGAGAAACCCTGAGATTTCATTACTTTCCTGTATTTATGTGGTCCTGTACCATGATTACCCTGGAACTGCAGGCATTTCCCTCTCCATTCTGAGCCTCAGTTTTCTCATCTATAAAATGGAAGCAAACTGTCTGCCCAGCTTCCTTTGGAGGCTGGAGAAAGTGTTAGTCAATTATCATCTGCATTCTTGCCTGTGGCTTCTAAGAAAGTCAGATAAATAAGAACATTGAGTGTATGGTGTTAACATGAATCACCAAGGATGCTCTTATGCATAGTGTTGTAAGAAGAACTAAACTATGTCTTCGCTCTCCCCTGACTTTGCAGCATGCAGAAACCCACATCCACTGAGCCATGGCCATCCCCAGAATAAGTAAGCCTATCAAATGCAAACATCTGGAGGTTTCCACCTTTCAAGTGTCTTACAGAAAATTGAGCCAGGAGCCCCATCTGGCACTCCATTTGCTAAATTTCCCATTGATGTCAAATGCTAGGAAATGTGGCTGTTTAAAATCCCAAGAAAGAAGATTTCCACTCAGCAGATTCCTAATGGTCATGTACCACATTCGGTGAAGCAAAAGCCTTCTGCTGCATGGTCTGGTCACAGACCATCACACACCGGCTCTCTGATCTCAACTGTGAAATTCATAGACATTTGGCTGAGAAAAATGTGCTGATAAGCCTCAGTGGTTTATTCACGTGCTGGGTGACGATAGAGGGCAGTGTTGCATGTCCGCAAAAGCCCGCACTGCACAGCCTAGCAAGACCAAGGAAAGCTCTCACCTCTGGTCTTCTTCAACACTCTGGTATCAGTTTAATAACAAACCAGAGCAATTAAAGCAACTACTCATGAAACATGCCTTCTGATCAAAGCTCATTATTGCTTAATCAGCACTTTGATATTTCAAAGGGCTTCATAACACTTTTTAATCATTATTCCTTAACAGTACTTTTTTGCAGAAGGCCACATCCATTAGCCTCACTTTTCAGAAGACTGAGTGAGATACAGAGAGGTTAACTGGATGGCTCGAGTCATTCAGTTTAGAACCAAACAGATCCAGAAAGAAAACTCAGGGTTTCTGCAGTATGTTGGGAGTTCTTAAAATGGTACTTTGCTATCTTTGAATGAAAATCATCAACAGTCTTTGTTTGCTCTTGATTAATTAGGGATGACTGCCTGGCTTGTTGATTAACTGGGACTTCGCTGATGGGACCTCTTTCCCTGCCATCCCCTAATTACCGTTATCTAAGTTAAAGTTGATAACTGATGACCAAACCAGTTAATTAGGCCCATTCTACAACCCAAGGAAGGAGTTAGGGAGGGATGGAAAACATAAAATGAGGCCAAATGGTGAAAGGGATTCAAACACTTAGGAGTATCAGTGTTTCATCTGTAAGTGCTCCCTCTCTACTAGCAAATAGCTAAGAACAGATTGTCCAGAGCTTGGGAGCTGTCAGATCTTTGTCTTGCACTGCACCACCGTTGATCCCTAACAGCTACAGAATCTCATTTTGCACATTCTAAAGGCATTGAAACAATTTTTGGCCATGAACATACTGGCTTTAGTGTCATCTACACATACAGTGTAATGTGCTGGCAGCTGAGTAAGAGTCAAATCCTCCTTATTATGGATAAAGCGTAATCTCTAAAGTGAAAACCATTTCTTCCAAAATGGCACTGATAAATGGAATCAAGTGACAAACAGCCCCATAACAATGTAGTCTCATTCATTGTCAATTTATCTCTAAAGCACTATTAGGCAAAAAAAGGCCTTATGGTCTAAGTAGGTATTGTTATATATTTGAAAATGACAGACTAAGATGACAAAGATTGCAGTCAGACCTTGACAATAAATGTGCATTTGTCACTTGTTGCAGAGTGGTCTGATGGAGCTTCAGGGTCAGGCAGCAGAAGTACCAGGTTTGGGAGTGTCAACAATTTACGTATGTGTTGCTGGTGGCAGCTCTGTGTCTGGCACCTCATTCAACTACCTAGAAAAGACTGTTGGTCCCAGATCAACAAGTGTTACTTTCACTCTGAGTAAGCCTTGTGCCAGTCTTGGGGCACACGGAAGGGTGGAGGAAGCACAGTGCTTTGATGACTCTGGCCTGGTCTAACATGACACACCCAAGTCTGAAGGGTTTGTGCCCACATCCTCTCCACTGCAACTGGGTAGCTGGTGGCAACCACCTTGCAAGAACTGGCATAAGCAGTGACAGCTAGGACTCAGGAGGATCTTGATATAAATGGACTACATACTATTCTTCTCAGATATATCTTAAATCAGTCTGGGACATTTGGAGACTGCTATAAAACCATTTGGTCCAAAGTCTGTACACGTTTCTCTGATCTAAAATGGTACTTTATATCAAGGTGCCTTGGGTGCAGCCACCTGTTTCATCTCAAATCCAACATGAAATGACTCAAGCTAATGTAATCCAAACTCTCACTTCATGTACAAGGACTTTGAGGCTCAGACAATTGGGAAGACTTGCCACAAGGTTGCAATGTGTAGTAAAGAGTAGTCTGCTTCTAAAATCAGAAATTTGACTCCTGCAGTCATGGTTCAAGAGTTTCTCTGATTCTTGCATTGTCCTTTGTAACGTTTTGAATTGTTGAGAAGATGACATGAATGAACACATATTCTAGTGTGCTTCAGAATTTTCTGCAATACTTGTTAAACATGCAGATTCCAGCAGAGATTTGGATTCAGGTTTCCATGGGTCATTCGTTGTGGAGCACCATGGAGACAAATGTGAGTCTTTGCTCTCTCTTACTAGTACGGCCTCCAACTCAGTATCTCTTTACTCTGTTTTCTAGTCCCAGGCATGATCCTGAGGATGTAGCTTAAATTTAGACAGTAGAAACAACTGTCAGTCTTACTCACCTTACACTCCACCCCATCACTCCTCTCTTCTGGATTGTAACAGTTTTCTCCTCCCTTGGCTTCATTCAGGATGTAGAAATACAGTTGATTCTTGATTGCGTGGATCCACTGTATGCATTGTCTTCCACCATTTTATATAGGGGCCTTGTGCATTCTGTGGGTTTTGGTGTCTTCAGAGAGTCCTGGAACCAATCTCCTGCAGGAACTGAGAAACCACTATGTTTTTGAGGAGTTAAAAGTTATATGTGGATTTTCAGCTGACCAGAGGTTGGCACCCTTAACACCTGTGTTGTTCAAGGGTCAACTGTACACATTTTGTCTAGCTGTTTGGTGTATTATGCCTGCCAGCAGATCTGAGATGTGGATAAAGTGAACCCAGGTCTACGTTATAGAATGTAGGCCATGACACCTTAACCTGCTGTGTCCTATTGCTAGCATAAAAGTAGGCGAAGTGGGGAGTTCGATTTAATTGGCTTGTTGATGAAAGTGTAGCATGGTGCCCATAACATCCTGGTGCTTCTCTATGGTCTAATACTTATATTATTCATGAAACACAACACATCTATAATTGGCATTTAAGTACAAATGTACATACATTGTCTGGGCCAACCCAGTAGCACTCAATATGTTTTTATTTCTGATTCTCACCACAACAATTTTTCTACCATTTTTCTAGAAATAAAAAATTAAAGTCAATGACAGCTATAAGATGCTAATTCACTATATCATTTCTGTTATGCCTACAATTTGAATTATTTATGTTTAAAATTGCATACATCCAAATATTTCAACACTATCCACACATTTTATAAACACTTAGTATTTCTTTTCAAAAATCTTCTGATCTTGTTATTGAAAAGACAAAATTGTAATCAAGGAAAATTGAAGAGAAAATAACTTTCTATTCAAACACATCAGCTGATTTTATTCCTTTCAATTTTCTTCCTGTTCTTGTCCATACACTTGTAATTCAAGGTTTGTTTTCTGGTCTCATTAACAAGTATGATTTAGAGAAATGAGCTAAATTTAACAAGTAGGAATAAATGTCCATCTCATTTATTTCATTGGGCAGTTATGGGGGTCTGGAGCTAATAAAGGTGAAAATAGTTTGCATGCTGTATAGTGCCTTAAATGCCAAAAAGATTTTTTTTAATTTAAAACTCTCATTTCATGATGATGTTCTTTATGTCTCCAAAAACTTTTGGTATTTTTTTTTGAGGTTGACAAATACAAGGTAAAATGAAGAAAGATAAAAGGATCTGTAGAGATTTCTGAGTATCTGACCTAAAGAAGAAAGAGCTGAAAAGCTACTTACTTAATATGTGAAGGCCTATGATAGTGGGGAAAGTGACAGTGGGGACCACCTGCTACCCATATTTTCAGATGTCAAATAAAGAAGTTATAGGCTTCAACTGAAGAGAGAATTTATGGTTTTTTTTTAAAGATCAACATCTTGACTGTGAGGATTTTTACCAACTAGGAGCTAGAACAACACAGGCTCACCTGACTTGTCTTGAAGAATGTTATATTTGTCTATCTTCATGTATAAACCACACTTAAACTTCATTAGGTAAAGTAAGCAATGGATTCTGTGGGTTTATCAGTAATTCAGGTAGGGCACAAGAAGAATGTCTTGCCCCATTATGCAATGGCTGAGACTTCAGTTGCGAAGATTTGAAAGGCTGGGAGTAACTTACATGATGGACCTGGATTCTTCTGTAGGTTTCTTCACTCACATGTCAAATGTCTATGTGATGTTGGGCATCTCTCTCTATGGAGAGTTGAGACCTTTCTGTGATGTCATTGCACATGGCTTCTCCAACATGACAGCCCTAGGGTGGTTGGATGTCTTACATGTGTCTCAGGGCTCCAAAAGCAAATGCAAAGCCTTGTGGCCTTTTATCACTTAGCTTTAGAATCACATATGTGTCACTTCTGTTCAACCAGGATAGTGGAAGTAGGCAGAGTGCTGTCAGACTCAAGCAGAATTGATGCAGATGTGACCTCTTAATGGAAGAGTGTCAAAGAATTTGTGTCATGTTTGAAAACCACCACAAAGAACTGACTGCAATTCATTTACTCATTTAACCATCCAGCGTTTAAGCACAGATACCAGCTCTAAGCTGAAAGAACTAAGAATAATTACACATATCCCTGGTTGCCTTGAGGAGTTCATGACAGCTGGTAGAGGAGAAGGTAGCCCTGAGTTGAGGTAATGAACTGAGAGGCCTTGTGAAGTCCATTTGGGTTTTCTGCCACTAAAGCCCTCCTCTCTGAGATTCTAAGTACTCTAGGGAAAAATTCCTCATCCTTTGAATCCAACTAAGCCAGAAAAAGTACTTTTTCAATTTGCTTTTATTTCTACCCTTTGGTTCATGCTTTCTGGACTGTGGGCACAGAGATTCCTAATCTTTGACAATGAGTCCCCTTCTCAATGTAAACAGCTGAGGAAAGTGCCAGCATGGCTGAGCATGATGCATTCTAACATGGTCACATGCTGATACTGGTAGGCAAGTGGAGCTGTGTTAAACATGGTTTGCTGAGTACTTTCCAGGAGGGCCTGGGAGTTTCACAGCAGGGTGGGTCACAGTCCATGTCTCTCTGTCCATCCAGGACAGGCCGTTCGAGCAGCAGCCTATTTATGGGCTCTTAGGGGAATGTACCAGGTTAAGCAGAGTGACTTTTAATCATTTCTTTTATGTCCTCTAGTTTTTAAATTTTTCATAGGGTAGACAACACATTTAAGCAGCCTCAAATCAGCCTCCTGCTGCTACCACTTAAAATAACTTCATGACTGAAACCAGCCCCATTGTCAGGTTGACCACACTTGACTCAGAATGAGTTTTCTACTTGTCTAGCCTCTCCCTCGCCTCCTCTGAGGCACAGGGGAGGGCTGAATGAGCTCAGTTCATCTTTCAGCTCAGAGCAGGGTTTTCTTTTCTTTGTTTTTTTTTGGACAGGGCCAGAGGATGTAGCACTCCATTCCTGGTGGTAAAGTGCTCTTTGACCAGAGAATCACTTATCCAAAAATCTTCTTTCTGACTTGAACAAAATGTCCACCACTAATTGTCATTTCTATGGCCTTGTGGCTTGTGCTCTAAAAGATTCAGTGGAGTCAAACATCCTCTGGTTAAGTGCATTAACTCATGAATAATAGTGGTCATCATAACCAACATGTATTGAGCACCTAGTATGTGCCAGGCACTTTGATGATCTCTTTTTTTGCAATGTCTCAAAAAATCCCTATTTTACCAGTGGTAATTTTAATGAATAAGTCACTATTATTATACTCATTTCAAAAATAAGAAAAATGTGGCTTTGGAGGTTAAGTAGCATGACCCAGGTATAAGTATCAGAGCCAGGATTTGAACCCAAGTCTGTTTTAGCCCTAAACTTCTGTTTTCAACCACTACACAGTTACACAGTTATATAGTTGGCAAAGAACAGGATGCTTGGGGTTTGCAAAACCTAACAGTTATGTTCTGATGGTGGGGGCAGGAGGGAGAGAGAGTATGGCATTGTTCCTTAAGGGAAACACTTGGGACATTAAGAAGATGTAAAAATAGGACATAGGGGATACTGAACACAAATCTATACATTCAGTATTTATTGAACTTCACTATGTATAGAGAATTATATTAGGGATTAGGGGTGTGGGGTCAGGCTAGTTATTCCACTGCTCAACATGCTGCATATGCTCCTACTTGCTGGCTCTGGGCTAATGGAAGGAAGTATATTGGGTGACCAGGCTGAGGCAGGAACAAAACCTCTAGCCAGTTCTTCTTGTTCTCTGGCATTTAGCCCACTTGTTCTCTGCCATCTTCCAGGGACATATCACTGTTGTCAATGGCTGGGACTGATACTGCCTTGTTTTTTTTTTTTTTTTTTTTTAAACATTTTTTTAATTTATTTTTAGAGAGGGGAAGATGGGAGAAGGAGGGAGAAACATCAATGTGTGGTTGCCTCTCATGTGGTCCCCACTGGGGACCTGGCCTGCAACCCAGGCATGTGCCCTGACTGTGATACTGCCTTGTTAAATAAACCTGACAACAGTTACAATAGTAATAGCTCATATTTACAGAGCACTTACTAAGTGCCAGCCATTGCTTTAAGCTCTTTGCATCTATTACATAGAACAGATAGTGAGTAACATTATTATTCCCAGGACTGAGGCTCAGAAGGGTTTAGTGACATTTACAACTCCGTATCTTCCCTTTGGTCAGTTAGGGTTGGCATTTCTCTCCATTTCCAGCACTATTTTCTGCCCACAACAGTGTGCATGTTTGGAGGAATTACTGGTGCAGACCAGCAAGGGGGGAGCAAGAGTCACTCAGGAAAGGCAAGAGGGAAACATCTAGCCAATCTCAGAATGAGCAATACGGGTGCTTTCCACCTGGAAGACCTAACCACCCACCTAAATGGGTCTCTGGGTATCCCAGGGCACCTCCCATACCAGCCACACTCCCAATTGCCCTGACTTAGCCCCTGAAGTCACAGAAGACCCAAAAATGTTAATTACATTTGGGTGATGCAGGAACACCCAGGTGGAAGACAATAAGAAAGAAAAGCAGGACCCAGAGCCCCAGGGGGCAGAGTGGCTTGGAAGCCCAGGAGTACTCCCCACGTGAGCAGCAGGAGCTTCCTGGGGACCCAGTGGACAGGGAGCAGCTGAGTTCACTGAGTGTTGTCATCCTGGGCTCATCCCTGATGGAAGGGAAGTACTCTCCTCGAAGTGAGCACTTAATGCTGACTGAGAGAATTGATGGAGGGCGGGGTTTGGAGGTGCCAAAGGAATCATAAATATTTTATATTGTTGAATCAAATGGAATTGGCAGAGACCTCATTCCATTCAAGATTAATAGGTGCACTGCCCTGTCTTCAAAGCTTGGAGACAAAGCAGAAAGGTTCAGTGGCATTGTGAAGCACAAGCCTAGAGCTGGAACATCCAGGGCTAGAGGCAGTCAGGTCATGAGATGGACTGACCTGCAGATTTGTCTTCCTTCCCAGGAAAGTGTGGGTAGGTAACCTGGGCATCATTTCAAAGTACCAGAGAGATTCAGGTCATACGTATTAGGTTACTTATCAAAGATGAATAATCATGCTCAAATAGAGTGTGTCCCAGTCAGTCTGGTTGGAACAACATTTGGAGCTCTGTGCAGGTGTGCAGCTCTGTGGGTAGAGGAACTGTGAGGGTGGTCTCATTCCTCCCCTACCCTCAGCAAGGGCCATCACACCTCCAGCCATTCCACTCAGTTGAGCATCTAGGCTTTTGGTAGAGATCGACAGGGACAGTTAATTCATTCTTCTTTGGGAATTTCCTTTCATGTTTAATAGCCTCTGAAGGCAAATGAAGGTGATTTCCCAAGCCATTCCCTTAGCCTGACCTATTTCTACAAACTGTGTCCCTGCCTCCACTTCCTGCTCACTTTTATGAAGAGGGAATGTGCTGGTACTTCCTTTAGCCTTTTTTTTTTTCAGATCTGACATATTCTTAGGAAGTTAACTTAGAATTTATAGTCAGGGCAAGCAGTGGATCAGCCAGTCCTTGGTGAAATGGAGGGGAGTCAGGTGTGGCTTACCATTCTGGGTTTTTTTCTGGGCATTAGATAGGTTTCCAGGAAACACTGCCAGTCTGCTCACCCTTTTCTTCCACTAACTATCCCAAAATCCATGTTGGCCACATCCTGTGTGTCAGTCCTGCCTTAGGCTGTATGAGGAACAGAAGGTAGCTCACATGTCCTGCCTTCTAGAACATGCAGACATCCCTCTTTGTCCCCTCTGTTCATACTTCTCACCCATGCACAGACCTCTGCTTTGTTCATGCTCACCTTGGCAGGAGTTGGGTGTCTGTGCCTGCCTTTTGCAACTCCAGGAAGGAGAGGACAAATGACTTCTGACCTCTGACAGAACACAGCCTAGTTTGGGAGTCACTGAGAAGATGTAATTACCAAGTAAAGCAAGATGGAATATTTCCTTTCAGGGTACCTCTTAACCATGATGCCAGCCTTGGCAAGAGTTGGCTGACACATTCCCTGGCAACTATCTTCAGCCAGAGTCACAGTACTTTCTCTCTTTCATTCATGTGCATTTGGGGCAGCAGCACAATGCCAGGTGTCAGAGTCTCTGCTGTGTCTGATGCCTCCCACCACTGCCCCTCCCCCATTTCACCTGCCGGTCCTGGTGCCAACCGGTGAGTGTGCACAGGCACAGAGAAGTCTGAACTCACAAAACAGGCCCCTGTCTCTGTAGATTGACAAGGGGCAGGAGCAGTTTACTTCTCTGTAAAATGGGCATAGATTTTTCTTGAACGAGGTCATGTGTAGACAATGCTTGGGATGGGGTAGTGCTGAGTTTCTTGAGTTCCATTCCTACAAGAGGCAGCAGCTGAGGTGCGTGCTTCCCTTGATTGCTCTGAATCACTTCACATGGCACGCATTCCACAGAATGGTCAGTGAGATAACACAAAGGCCACACACAGGTGCACTCACAGGGTGGTCAGCAGGCCACAGAACATTGCCAGGGACACAAAAGCATTCTACACTTACAACGCTATTTTCTCCTTCTGCCCTTTTCCTCCCATTTGTGAGTTTTTTTCCTTTCTCTTTCTTCTCTTGCTTGCTTAATTTTCCCTACCTGTGCAGTCTTTTTTTGAACCAAGAGCCGTAAAAGTCTACAGGGTCAATGAAATGATGTCTGAAAACAGTTGTGAGATATTTAGATTTCCAAAGCATTTTTCATTCTAATTCTAAAACAAGACTCTCTTTATAAAAAGAAAGAAAGAAAGACCACTTGGGGGTGAATTTAAACACTGCACAATAATTCCATCATCACAGTGTGGTTGAGTCCACAATCCTGGGGTGAGGGTCAGGGCCAAAATACAATCAGTTAAATTATTTATCAAAAAATTGTTTCTTCTCTTCTCCACATGGATTTGAAATGGCTCTCTAACACATTTTTAAAAATATGCTCTAGGTTCACAACCTCAGCTTTGAGGAATCATTCCATGCCCATCAGTTGACAGCATCAGTAACCACTCAGATCCAAAATGCCCTGTGGGTCTAACAGCCTGACTCCGACTCCACTTTGGTTGATTCTCCTGTGGGATGTATACTGGGTTCATATGGAATTTTTCAATGCTGAGCAAATTTCAGCAGGCAGGGTTAGGACAAGTGGTTAGTTTCTACAAAGGACTGAATGGGAAGTTAACGTGGACACCCCAGAAGTTGCTGAGGTTAAAAAGCCTTGGTTTTAGTGAGAATTTCGGATGCAAAACCTATCAGAAGTATTTGCCTTCTTCAGGAATGTGACCTAATCATATATAATTTTCCTTTAATGTCCACAAGCCTGGGAATCTGGGGAATGAAAAAGATGACACTGGTGACTTTTGCAAACTTTCCACAGGCATCCAAGTATGTGAATTTGTTCTAGAGGAGAAAATAGAATCCTTGGAATGTCGTTCTCTTGGGAGTCAATGTGCAGATAATGGCCTGCCAAGACTCCTCAGGGGGCTACCAGGGCCACAGCATATGGAGGCCTCAGGTCCAGTCTGATGCATGAACCCTGTGATCTGAGGTCCTTGAAGCCCTTCATGATCCCACCATCATGGTCAGAACTAACCTTTCCTACCCTAGAGTTTTGTTGATAGTTGGCAAACAGTACTTATGAAATACATGCCTTCAACTATAGTTATTGTATTAATGAATTACCTTTAAAATTATAAATTCTTTGGGGATGTAGGCCACCATGCACATTTTTACATCTCTCACTTAGATGCCTTTTCACACAGTAGGCGTTATTAATTATTGATTGGCTGGCTACCTGAATATTGGCACATGTACCAATGTTGTAAAATTAATTAGTACCAGTCAGCTCTTTCAGAATTTATAATAGGCTATAGTTTCTGCTTCATGGCACAAAAATGATTATTGTCCTTTATGTTAGAATTAAAAAGATTTTTGTCTTTTTAATCTCATGAATTATATAACATTTCCATGGTGTACATAAACCCTCTTTGTGTAGATGTGATTCACAGAATAGGTGACCAGTTTTCCCAGTACTCTCATCTACTTATCCTGCTGTGTCCCCACTTGGGATGGGAGTAAAACGTCACAGTGCACCAAGGGTGTTACAACTACTTAAACAATGCCTAACTAGACCACATAACTGCATGGTATCTGTGACTGGAAATTGAGGAGCTTAGGAGCTTCCAGTCCAACATGTGTCTAATGGAATTCATCCTCCCTCCCCTGCTCCTATTCCCATGTGCCTGGCCTTAGTGAATGACTCTGATGTTCTTCCAGATGTGTAAATCAGAAGCCTCAGAGACCAAGTGCACCCTCCTGCTCTTCACTAGCTCCCATATCTCACTGGTCATCTTTTGTTCCTCTGTTCTGTCTTCTTTCATCATCACCCCACTATTGAGATCCTGGGTCACCCACCTTTTGTTCATGGCTTCTCTGCTGACCCCTCTTTTCCCACACTTTCCTCCTTCTGCCCCTCTACCAGAGTGACCTTTATAAATTACACTTTTAAAAAATGTGTTGAGAGAGGGAAATGATGGGTCTCTCTTCTTGTTGCTCACACACACACACACGGAGAGAGAGAGGGAGAGAGAGAGACAGAGAGAGAGAAACATCTATTTGTTGTTCCACTTATGTATGCATTCACTGGTTGCTTGTATGTGCCCTGACTAGGGATCAAACCTGCTACCTTGGCGTGTAATTTGTAACATGGCACTCTAACCAACCGACCTACCCAGCCAGGGCTTATAAGTTGCACTTTTGATCATGTTGCTCACCTGCTTACAACCCTTCGTGCAAGTCACACTAGCCCTTCTTGATCCAGTTCTGCCTCACTCTCTAGAACCTAGTTCACCTTCCCTACCTCTGAAGCTACTGAACCCACATTTCCTCTTTCCTTTAGTTTTCAAGTTTGCTTTTCCCTCTGAATAACAGGTGCACACACTTCACATGGCCAATTCCTCTTAAACCTTGGGACTCACCTACATCATTCATACCATCAGGCTGGGTCCCACAGCACCCTCATCAAGAACAACTGGAAGCTTTAGTCAATCGGCAGCTCATCTTAGCTGGTGACAATGTGTTTCCTTTGCCATGACCCACTTTGTTTTGTTTAGGTGATGTTACATGATGTGCAGGTTCTTGTCCTGGTTTTATTCAGCAACTTGCTTTCCTTGGACAGGATAGTGACTAATGTTGAAGGTCAAGCTCTAGGTTTTAACACACTAATTCTAACCTTAAATATTTCTATACATGAAATGTTACAATGCGCATTAATTTATGGATGTAGAGGCAGACAGAGTCTTTTAGCTAATTAAGTAAAAAGGTACCACTCCACATCATCCTAGCCCCTTGGAAATAAAGTACAAAAGGTGGGGAAAGAGGACACAATGGTCATTGGGGATAAATCTCCTGAGATTTCAGAGTTGAGATCTAGTGACTCAATAAAGGAAAGAATAAACTTTTCAATGGTCAGATGGTACTCAGTTCTGGCTGTGAGCAAGGAACAAAAGCACCCAGAGATTGCCAAAGCTTTATCAGAGTGATGAGCCAACAACTGGCCTCCTCTGAAGGTAAAAATGTCACCCTCCCTATGCCTCCCTCAACTTTTTTACCTCCTTTGTAATGGAGGAGGTGGGGATAGGCAACCCTTGACTCCCAACTGGGTGAGGTCTGACCTGTCAGCAAGGTGATAGCAACCAGGACCTGGGCCCCTGCCTGAAAGGTGGAAGTGCCTGTGACTCATTCTACTCAGGCAACCTTAGTCATTTCAAAGGTAAAGTTGTGCCAGTTCCACACTCAGTAATATTTTCCAGTCAATGAGCATTAAATAGGAGATCACCAGTCATCTCTAGATTCTGCTTATAGCCCCAGCTCTGAGGGGCAAGCATCTTAAAGGGACTGGATGATGACAAATATCCACCTTCACTTCTAGCTTATCTGCCAGCTTACATACACCCCATGGGTCATCACAACCAGTTGAACCTCTGGCACTAAATCAACTGTGGGAGCTTTTACATATTCAGTGTGTTTCAGAGTTTAAAGAGTATTATGTAACTGAACTAACATTTTAGAAAACCATGTGATTGCTATACAGGCTGAAGCTAAAACTAGAGGCCAGCATTTCCCTGCGATATGAGCCATGGAAGCCTTCAGGTGAGCACTTTCCATTAGAGGCAGTTCAGAGCTGAGACAGCTGGGCTCAGCCCAGAATGGCCAGTGCTCTCAAAGCTTATGTCCACAAGGGCAGCAGCCAGGCAGGGCTCTAAAAGGCCTGGCTTAGAACTTGGTACAGACACTGTGGAAGTTGTTCATGTTGCAAATTCAGGCATTCATGTAGGAACAAGACAGAAAGGCAGTGTGTAAGGAGGGTCAGGTCTTGCTGCTAATTGACTTAGTCTAAGCTCAGGTCTAGCCTCCTTTGGCTGGCACAACTGTTACTGTGAAGAGAGACTGAAACTAATCAAAGCTCTTTGTATAAATGTGCCGAGCTGCAGAGACCAAACTCCCCTGAATAAACGAGGTCATGTAAGAGCAAAATAGGAGTGCTTTGAGAGAAAGACAGCTGATGTAAAATGAAGAGCTGATGGAGACACACTACGGCAGGAGACTGTGTGCGTGCCACGTGCGGCCTGCGGTAGGCACTGCGGGCAGGGTAGCCACCTGGGCAGTCTGCACCTCACTCGCTAAACCTTCAACCCAGCAGATCTACTCCTCTACCTTCCATTAAGTAATTTATTGGAATTTTAAAATAAGAATAAATGTTTCTTATACTTCCTTTCTGCTATAAGATGCAGTAAAATGACTAAAGGGTTGGGTGTTGGGAGGGTGAGATGAGAGAGAAGAAATACATAGATTAATTAGTCACCATTAATGGACTAGTTCTGGTTTGTCTTTTTTGGTCATTGTTTACATTGCACTTTACTTTTATATGTAATTTTAACAAAAGTCCTTGAAATAAGTTTTCTTAGTTAGAAAAAAATTCAGAAAACATGAGTAATTCTAGGTTACCAATCTAGCAAGAGATGAAAACAGATTTCAAACCATGGTCCCAGATCTCCAAATCCAATGTTCTTTCCTGCAAAACATTCCATCTTCTGTTGGAAAAGCATACAGCTCATAGTGATGGAACATTTCTTCTTCAAGATTATTTGGTGCCACATGTGCATGCTACCATATTGCTTCAGGGTCTCTATGGTATTTGGTCAGAATGTTAACTCCTCTATAATTTCAGGTCCACTATCTGGGGCAAGCTGTAAAAGAAGGCTTTTGGATTGAGCTGCTGGGGGTGAAGAGAAAACCCATAGGTGCTAGGATTATAATATTCACATATCTACCCTTGCTAAGCAATTGCTATGTACCAACATTTCAACATGAGCACTTATGAAACAGGAGCCCCAGCCAGAGGATGCCAACACCCACAGACAAAGTCCCTGTCCTCAAGGAAACTACAGACTCACAGGGAGATGAGCTGTACACATCGGCTTCTCCCACCCGCCCCTACCCCACACCTCACTGAGGATATGTGGAGCTGGGCCTCAAGATGAGCATTGTTTTAGACCTCACAGAGATCATCCTGATATTTGCTCAACATTGGCAAGTC
>CM052538.1:96895310-96915623 GCA_028533065.1 Trachops cirrhosus | reverse complement strand
ACTTTATTTGCCCTTCCATTCTAAATGAAAGCTTTGCTGGATAGAGCAATCTGGGATGTAGGTCCTTGCTTTTCATGACTTGGAATACTTCTTTCCAGCCCCTTCTTGCCTGTAAGGTCTCTTTTGAGAAATCAGCTGACAGTCTGATGGGCACTCCTTTGTAGGTTACTGTCTCCTTATTTCTTGCTGCTTCTAGGATTTTCTCCTTCATTTTTACCTTGGCTAATGTGATTATGATGTGCCTTGGTGCGCTCCTCCTTGGGTCCAACTTGTTTGGGACTCTCTGAGCTTCCTGGACTTCCTGAAAGTCTATTTCCTTTGCCAGATTGGGGAAGTTCTCCTTTATTATTTGTTCAAATAAGTTTTCCACTTGTTGCTCTTCCTCTTCTCCTTCTGGTACCCCTATAATTTGGATGTTGGAATGTTTCAAGATGTCCCGGAGGTTCCTAAGCCTCTCCTCATTTTTTTAATTCTTATTTCTTCATTCTTTTCCAATTGGATGTTTTTTCTTCCTTCTGGTCCACTCCACTGATGTGAGAGCCAGCTTTCTTTCCATCACTATTGGTTCTGTGTGCATTTTCTTCATTTCACTTATTGTAGCCTTCATTTGTTCATCTAATTGGTGACCAAAATCAACCAATTCTGTGGGCATCCTGATCACCAGTTCTTTGAACTGTGCATCTGATAGGTTGGCTATCTCCTGGTCGCTTAAAAGTATTGGCTGTGGGGCTTTGATTTGTTCTGTTTGAGCCATTTTTTTTGTCTGGTCACACCTGTTAAGTATTGAGGGGCAGAGCCTTAGGTGTTCACCAGGGCGGGGCAACCCAGTTGCTGGGTTGTGATGCTCTATGTGGGGGTGGGGTCTGAGAGGGAACAATGGCGCTTGCTCCACTCTCTCTAGGACTTTAGTCCCCTCTGCCACTTCCCACAAGCAGATTGGGCCCTTCTGGTGCTGGCTCCCAAGGCGGGTGGGCTTGTGTATGTTCTAGGACCCTGTGGGTCTCCCCAGGGAACTCTCCTGTGAGGCTGGGAGATTCTCCTGGCACCTCAACCCCCACAGGTGTTTTCAATCGGTGCTTTTAGGCTTTATTTCCTGGCACTGGGTCTCTGGGTTGCGCAGTCTGTGTTGCTGCCCATTTTCACCTGGTTTATCTGCGAGGGAATGTGTGACTTCGGACAGCCAGCTGCCTTGCACGCCTCACTGGGTCTGCTCATTGCCTCCCGCGCCTGGGGGTCTGTCAACCATCTGTCAGCTGCCCCTGTGCATCTGGGGTCTGCGAACTGCCACCTGTGCCCTACGCGCCTGCATCTGCCAGCCATCACTTTTTCCTGCTGTGACCCCTCGACCCCTCTCTGTCAGCCTCTGACTCTGTCCCTCTTACCGGTCTGGATGAATGGGTGTCAGACTTCCGTACAGTTCATTTCTCTCTGTTCTGGTTGTTTTTTTTTCCTAAATTTTTGTTGTCCTTAGTTTTGGTTGTGTGAGGAGGCACAGTGTGTCTACCTACACCTCCATCTTGGCCGGAAGTCATATAGTTTTTATTAACAGCTATGGAACCACAGTTCCTAAGAAATGTCCTTTGGGAAATCCTGAACCTCAGCAACCATGGAGAAAAGGACATGCAGTAATACTCAGGAGGACAGTAGAGTCTAATGGCAAGACAAAGTAAATTGCCCTGATATTTTTCTTTTTTCTCTCCCAATGTGTCATTAAAGAAATAAAAAAGATATAAACTTTCAAAGGCAGTAGAAGACAATAGTGGACAAAGGATTACAATAAGTTCCTGGGAAATGAGAAGCTCCTATTGGGGACAATGACATAGGAGAGCACAGAAAACTAAAACGTAGATTCCTGGGGGGAGATGCCGTGGAGAGGTGAGCCAATTTGCCCTCAACACCCACAGAGGCTCAGACTGAGAGAGATAAGATGTTGCTTTTAAACATGGTTGGTTAGATGAAATGCTGTTATGGATTAAATATTTGTGCCTTCCCCCCACCAATCCTTATGTTGAAACCCTAACCCACTGAAGTGATGGTTTTAGGAAGTAAGGCCATTGGGAGGTAATTAAAATTAGATGAGATTGTGAGGATGGAGACTTCCCAATTGGAATCAGTTCCTTTATAAGAATCATAAAAGAGCTTTCTTCTCTCTGCTCTCTGCCATGTGAGAATAGTCAAGAAGCCAGCAGCCTGCACCTGGAAGAGGGGTCTCACTAGAACCCAACCATCCAGGCACTCTGAGCTTGAACTTTTAGCCTCTAAAACTGTGAGAAATAAATTTCTGTTGTTTATAAGATATCCAGCGTATTGCATTCTGTTTCAGTAGCCTGAGCGAAGACGGGTACTATAATAGGAAATCCAACAGAAAGTCTACACTAAAGAAGGGTAGGTCCCTCTCTTATGTGCCCTTCTCCCATTGAAAATTAGAAGTTCATTCTTCTTTGGTGAAATTGAACCTAACAGGCTCTGAATTACAGGACATCTGACAAAGACATAAAGGGTGGGAAAGAAGAAAGGCACACTTGAAAAAAAGGAGATTAAGTAAATGAATTTATAATGAATGATAGGCTCAAATACTCCCCTTCCTCTATCCTGTTTCCATAGTACTGGTAGCCAGGCTAATATCCCCAGAGCAGGAGGTTGAATGACAGATGATTCCTCTAAGGAGGAATTCCTCTAAGCATTTGAGGGCTCCAGAAAAATGCTTGCATGTATTAATGTTGGGGATTCTTTTCTTTAAAAAACTACAGTGACATTTTATTATTGTAGAGCAGCAAGTTTCAACCTTTTCCTTCTCATGGCACATATAAACTAATTACTAAAAATCTGTGGCACACCGAAAAAATAATTATGTTTTTTGCCAATCTGACAAAAATAGGTATAATTTTCATTGATTTACAAAATAGAATAATAATAGTAATTATCTACCCTTTTTGTTCTAAAGTAATTTTTTTAAAGCAGGTGCCAATACTTGTATATAAGAACTGCTGATACTAAGAATTAACCAATGAGACACAGCCTTATGTGACATTACCACTAAGATGCAGCTCTTAGTGACCCATATGTCTATGGTTCAAGGCAGGACATTCACATGAAATGGCTATTGTTGTGTTGGCTGTTGTCATTTTTTAATTTGAAAATCTAAGGGAAAAGAGGTCAGTGACCTGACTAATCAGGTATTGCATATTTTAAAAATTCTTGTGGCATACTGGTTGAAAATTACTGTCTTAGAAAAAAGGCCACTTTTTTGTTCTGTCTATCATCACTCTGTCAGTGAGTCCCGGTCAGGTTTTTAGCAGTTCACCCTTAAGTGTGAATAAATGCTAAAGCTTAGCAAGCATTTAAGGAAAACCTCCATCATGAAAGACTAGAAGAAGAAAACAGAGATGATGCAAGGAACAAAAAATATTTTAAAAATCAAACAAACCTGCAATTAATATATTTGCAAGATGAAAGATACTATTTTATCCATGAAACTAGAATATGCTACTATTAAACAAAATAAGACATATACCAAAAGTACAGGCAACCAAAGGGAAATATAGATAAATTGAATTAAACTTCATCAAAAGTTTTATGTATCAAAAGACACTATCAGAGAGTATAAAAATAACCCATAGAATAGTAAAAATATTTGCAAATCATAAATTTGATAGAATAATATCCAGAATATATAAGAACTCATAAAAATTCAACAACAACCGCAAACCCCACCAACCCAGCTTAAAAAAGGGCAAAGTATTTCAACAGGCATTTCTCTAGAGAAAATATATAAATGGCCATTGAGCACATGAACTGTTACCTAATGTCACTAAAGTAGAGAAATGCAAATCAAAACCACAAAAAGAAAATATTTCACACCCTTTAGAATGACTACTATTTTAAAAAAGAAATTCAGAAGATAAGTATTGGTTAAGATATAAAGAAATTAGAACTCTTGTGCATTTAGGAAGGTAAATAGTGCAGCTATTGTAGAAAACATTATGGACACTCCCATCCAAATTAAACATCATTACTATATGATACAGCAATTCCACTTCAGAATATATATGCCCCAAAATTAAAAGTGGTGGCATGAACATATTTCTACACCAATGTGTTCAAAGATATTTGTACACCAATGTTCACTGCAGCATTATTTACAATAGCTGAACAGTGAAAAAACCTCAAATGTCCATCAGCAGATGAGTGAGTAAACAAAGGTAGCATATCCATATGATGGAATATTAGTCAACCTTAAAAAGGAATGGGATTCTGATACATGGTATAACACAGAAAAGCCTTGAAAACCTTATGCTAGGTGATATGAGGCAGACACAAAAGGATAAATAGTGTATAACACCACTTGCATGAAGTATCTAGAGTAGTCAAATACATAGACAGAAAGTAGAATGGTGGTCACCAGGGGCTGTTGGGGGTGGGGTAGGGGATGAATGGGCAGTTGTTTAATGGGCATAGAATTTCAGAATGGAATAATGAAAAAGTTCTAGAAATGAATAATGGTGCTGGTGATTCAACATTGTAAATGTACTTAATGTTATTGAAGTGCACATTTAAAAAGAGTTAAAATGGAAAATATTTGTGTTGTATGTATTTTAATTTAATATTCTTGAAAAGAAAAAAGGAATTATCAGAGCACAAGAAAGAGAACATGAAAATTAAAATGAGGATACTCCCTTTCCAATATGTTATTAGAAAAATGAGAAGGGAAGATAAGATAATATTCCAGAAACAAAAGGATAAAAGGACAGAGGGAGAAAAGGAAATGAAGAACTAGAAAATTACAACCTGAATCACAAAGTTGGACATCTGACTGACAGGATTTCCATAAACAAAAAATAGAATAAGTAGAGTGCCCAGAATCATCAACGGATAAATGTAAGAAAATTTCCCAGAACTAAAGGACTCCTGTCTAGACTAAATGGATGACAGTGAACTCAGAACAATATACTGAGGAGTAAAGAAAGGCTCACATGGAGGCATAGTGTCACGGAACTTGGGACAGTAAAATTACCTCAAAAGATTCCTGAAAATGGGTCACTCACAAAAGATTGTGAATGCAGACAGCATTGGGCTTCTCAGTTGCAACATTGTAAACCAGAAGACAGTGGATCAAGGCCTTCAATATGCCCAGGGAAAATGATTTCCAATTCTATGGTCAGCCAAATGGTCATTAAGAATATGTTGGGAATATTGTTGCATCCTGCACTGAATTCTTGGAACAGTATTTATTCCTTAGGGCCCTGCTCTGAACACTGATCAGACAAAAAATAATTTTTGTTATCACACACTTTTTTTAAATAACTAAATTTTTTGCATTTTTTTATTGTCATTCAAGTACAGTTGTCTCCACTTTCCTATAACTACTCCCCCCTGCCCAACCCATCCCCACCTCCCACCCTCAATCCTTCCCCACTTTGGCTTTGTCCAGGGGTCTTTTATACAAGTTACTTGATGACCCTTCCCCTTTTTTCCCCAATTATCCCTCTCTCCTCTCCCTTCTAATTATTGTTGGTTTGTACTTTATTTCAATGTCCCTGGTTATATTTCGCTTGATTGTTTGTTTTGTTGATTAGGTTCTACTTATAGGTAAGATCATATGGTATTTGTCTTTCACCCCTTAGCTTATTTCACTTAGCATAATGCTCTCCAGATTCATCTGTGCTGTTGCAAAGGGTAGGAGCTCCTTCTTTCTTTCTGCTTCACAGTATTCCATTGTGTAAATGTACCATAGCTTTTTGATCCATTCATTTACTGATGGGCATCTAGGTTGCTTCCAGCACTTACCTATTGTAAATTGTGCTGCTATGAACATTGGGGTGCATAGGTTCTCTTGAACTGGTGTTTCAGGATTCTTTCTTTTTCAAACATTTATTTTATTTTATTTTTAAGTATATTTTATTGATTATGCTATTACAGTTGTGTCATTTTTTTGTCCCTTTTATTCCCCTTGGCCCTGCACCCCCCCTCCCACCAGCATTCCTCCCACTTTAGTTCATGTCCATGGGTCATACATATAAGTTCACTGGCTTCTCCATTTCCTATACTGTTCTTAAATTACCCCTGTCTATTTTGTACCTGCAATTTGTGATTCTTATTCCCTGTGCCTTTTCCCCCTTTCTCCTCCCTCTCCCTCCCCACTGATAGCCCTCTATGTGTTCTCCATTTCTGTGATTCTGTTTCTGTTCTAGTTGTTTGTTTAGTTTGTTTTGTTTTTGTTTTTGTTTTTAGGTTGTATTGTTGAGAGTTGTGAGTTTGTTGTCATTTTACGTTCATAGTTTTGGTCGTCTTCTCTTCCTTCGATAAGTCCCTTTAACATTTCATATAATAATGGCTTGGTGATGATGAACTCCTTTACCTTGTCTGGGAAGCACTTTATCTGCCCTTCCATTCTAAATTATAGCTTTGCTGGATGGAGTAATCTTGGGTGTAGGTCCTTGCCTTTCATGACTTTGAATACTTCTTCCCAGCCCTTTCTTGCCTGGAAGGTTTCTTTTGAGAAATCAGCTGATAGTCTTATGGGAACTCCTTTGCTAAGATTAGGTAAAGTTAAAGGTGTTAACAGTCACCAAGCCCTTTCTATATGAAATGTTAAAGAGACTTATCTAAAAAAAAGAAAATGTTTCAGGATTCTTAGGGTATAATCCAAGCAGTGGAATTGCCGGATCAAAAACAGTTCCATTTTTAGTTTTCTGAGGAAATTCCATATTGTGTTCCATAGTGGCTGCACCAGTCTGCATTCCCACCAACAGTGTACTAGGTTTCCCTTTTCTCCACAACCTCTCCAGAACTATTGTTTGTTGATTTGTTTGTGATGGCCATTCTGACTGGTGTGAAGTGGTATCTCATTGTGGTTTTAATTTGCATCTCTCTGGTGGCTAGTGAGGCTGAGCATTCTTTCATATGGCTCTGGGCCTTCTGTATGCCTTCCTTGGAGAAGTGTCTATTCAGGTCCTTTGCCCAATTTTTAATTGGATTGTTTGTTTTACTGGAGCAGAGTCCCATGAGTTCTTTATATATTTTGTAGATTAGACCCTTGTCTGAGGTATCATTGACAAATATATTTTCCCATATGTTTGGTTCCCTTTTTATTTTGCTGATGTTTTCTTTAGCCATGCAGAAGCTTTCTATTTGGTATAGTCTCATTTGTTTATTCTTTCCATTATGTCCCTTGCTCTTGGGGACATATCAGTGAAAGTATTGCTCTGTGGAATATCTGATATTTCCTGGCCTGTATTATCCTGTAGGACTTTTATGGTGTCATGACTTACATTTATGTATTTTATCCATCTTGAGTTTATATTTATGTTTTTTGCATGTAGCTGTCCAGATCTCCCAACACCATTTGTCAAACACTTCTTAAAAGCATTTTCAAGATGCTCAGCATCACTAACCATCAGTGAGATGCAAATTAAAACCACAATGATTATGTTGATTATGTTCCAGTTAAAGGTGATATCATATGGTATTTGTTCCTCACCACCTGGTTTATTTCACTTAGCATAATGCTCAAAAGAAAAAGCAAATAAAATATAACCAGAGTCATTGAAATTAAGAACAATCTAACAATAGCCAGAGGGGAGAGGGGAGGGGACTGTGGAGAGTAGGGTTTTCAAGAACTACTGTAAAGGACACATGGACAAAACCAAGGGGGAGGGTGGAAGCAAGGGAGGCAAGTGGGTTTAGAGGGGGTGTGGGGGAAGGGTGGGGAGAAAATACGGACAACTGTAATTGAACAACAATAAAATAAATTAAAAAATAAATAAATAAATTAAGTATATACTAAAAAAAACCCCACAATGCCACTTCACATCAATCAGAATGACCATAGCAAACAAATCAACAAACAACAAGTGTTGGAGAGGTTGTGGAGAAAAGGGAACCTTAGTGCACTGTTGGTGGGAATGCAGGATGGTATAGTCACCATGGAAAGCAATATGGAATTTCCTCAGAAAACTAAACATGGAACTGCCTTTTGACCTGGGAATTCCTCTGCTGGGACTGTATCCTAAGAACCCTGAAACTCCAATCCAAAAGAACCTATGCACCCCAATGTTCATAGCAGCACAATTTACAATAGCCAAGTGCTGGGAGCAACCTAAGTGCCCACCAGTAAATGAGTGGATCAAAAACTATGGTACATTTACTTAATGGAAAACTATGCAGCAGAAAGAAAGAAGGAGCTCCTACCCTTTGAGACAGCATGGATGGAACTGGAGAGCATTATGCTAAGTGAAATAAGCCAGGAGGTAAAAGATAAATACCATATGATCTCACCTTTAAGTGGAACCTAATCAATAAAACAAACAAGCAAGAAAAATATAAGCATAGAAGGTGAAGTTAAGAACAAACTGACAGTGACCAGAGGGGAGGTCGAAGGGGATAATGGGGGGAGAAAGGGGGAGGTTTTTTAGGAACAAGTATAAAGAACACATGGACAAAACTAAGGTGGGGTGGAATCAGGGGTGGGAGGTGGGGATGGCTGTGGTGGGGGGGAGTAGAGCAGGGAAAAAGCAAACAAGTGTACTTGAACAACAATAATAAAAAGCATTTTCAGTTCATTTTTTTAAAATTTCATTTTTATTGAGGTAAAATGGGCACGTAAAATTGTAAGATATTTAAAGTGTACATTATGGTGGCTCAATATATGTATACATTGGGGTCATCTGCCCTTAGGACAGTATTAGATAATTGACATTGTTTCACAGGAGTTTAGTGAAGCAACCTTGCTCCTTTGCCACTCTCAAGTTTCTGAGTAAGTGTTCCTGATCCTATGCTGTCCTTTCTTCTGGTTTACTCTCTCCTTTGACAGGAGTGCATTCTCCAATAGCTTTCTTGAGAAATGGAAAACTTGAGTCACTGAATATCAGTAAATATCTTTATTCTACACTTAAATTTATTGGGCCATAAATTTTTTAAAAAACAGAGGACCCAAAAGGAAAGGAGTCCAAGGATGTCAGGTTAGGCAAGGTCAGAGTGACTCCAGGCCCTGTCCAAACAGGATGGGGAACTGTGGGTGTGGGGAGATATTTATAACTGTGTGATAGGGGAAAATTTTATAGACATATGACAAAATTATTTGAATATCTGGAGATAAACTTGGAGAAAACCAACAAATGAATTAAATGGAGTAATTATTAATACCAGCAATTAATTGTGTAGGAAATGAATACTGACTTATGCGCTGATGGGCTCAGTAGTGAATAACAATCGTATAATCATATGCAATAGTCCTGACATAACTAAATCTGTGATAAACCTATGTTGGGAGCGTGGGAAGCCCTGTCCTTTGGAGCTCTCCCAGCCACCATGGATGAGAATGAGTTGAACCGGACATAATCTGTTTTTCTGGTGGGAAAGGAGGTGGTGATTCCTTCTAGTGGAGAAGGACCCAGCCCTTCTCCTAAATGACTTTTATTGTGATCAGTATGCTCAGGGGTATACAGCATGCATACAAAGCTCATCATCAATCAATGTCTAAAGGCTATAGTTAGAGAAAACATATACTATCTATAGATAACAATTGAGGAAACACAGAGATCTGCCTCAGGTCAGGGTCTGTTAGATATGCTGATGTATCTAACATATGCCAGAGGATTATTAAGATGTGGCTCATAAGATTAGGAGTTCACTTCCTTGTGCTTTGAACTTAAGCTTCTGGTTTTTATCAACAGGGCTATACAAAGCAAAGCAAACTTCAAAGGATACAATGCATTTTTCAGGCCTGATCTCCCACAGGAACCGTTGGTACTAGCGTTGGGTCATACCTGCCTCCTGCATTCCTGATGTTTCAATCAAGACTTACAGGACTTTTTCAAGTCCTCGTTTGTGTGGGGCTATAGTTTCTGATGCCACACAAAGTGGTCCCCAAGATGGGAGGGTGGGAAATACAGAAGTAATATGGGAGCATGTAAGAGGTAAGTTCTTACATAGCGGGGTGGGATGTTAATAGTTAATGTCTAAAATTGACACATTAAGAATTAGAAGTAGCAATACGTTATTTAGAAATGTGGCTGTAAATACTTGAGAAAAACTCATTATGGTTAGTTCTGAGATCATCCCTATCATTGGAACTGGAGGGGCAGAACATTGCCTTTAGAATGTTTTGATTTTTTTAAAAAAACATGTATGATGCAAATATCTGTGTTTCATAAAAGTGTAAACTAATCAAAGAGAGTGTTTTCACTCTCATAACTTGAGAATGTTCAATTTATGAACACTTACGAAATAAAAAATTCTTTGAAAAATCAGGTTGTAGGTGATTTGTTTATTAAAATCAGAGCCACACTTGTATGAGATGTTCTTGCAAATGACTTGACTGCTCTTGTTATGAGTGACTCAGAGGGGTCCCACTGTGCACAGGTGACTGTTACAGACCACAAAAATCACTGTCTCCTTAGCAGTTCATTTTGGAAATTTGGAAGTTATAATACATCATCTGTGTTATTCTCTACCCACACTTCAGCCCACTTTTTTACCCCTGCTGCTATGTGATCACATAGGGTAGCTCTGGCTCATTGTTTGGAAGCCTGACTTTTGAGGGGATGAAGCCCACTTCATGGATGACACCAGTTGCCTGACAATTCTGATTATAAGCCTTTTGAGGGCAGAAACTTGAATGATTCAAGTTCAAATCATTAATTGAATGATTCAATTAATTACATGCTTATTGGATTTCCCCTACACTGAAGGCATAATCCTTGGGCTGGAGGAACAAATATGAGCAAGGCACCATCCCTTATTTCAAGGGAAAGATGGAGACACATTTAACCATAATGCCAAAGTTAGACACTTAAAATATTTTAATAGACAGCCCTACCTGGTGTGGCTCAGTGGATTATTTGCCAGCCTGCAAAGCAAGGGGTCACTGGTTCGATTCCCAGTCAGCGCACATGCCTGGATTTTGGGTCAGATCCCTGGTTGGGGGTGAGCAAGAGGCAACCACACACTGATGTTTCCCTCTAAAAATAAATAAATAAAATCTTTAAAAAAATAAAATATCTTAATAGGCAAATTGTAAAAAAAATATTTAAAAAGATACTGTCTTAGCTGGGTTCCTTGTGAAACAGTGTCTGAGGCAAAGTATATGACTAGTACCTAGGGGTGCTCTTCCAGGACAGCAATCATGAAAAAAAGAGAGACAGACATTTCCTGACACAGTCCATGTGTGTGTGTGTTTGGGCTGGAACAGCAAGATGTTTCTCTGATGGCTCTTGCCTGTCTTGTCCCTTATTAGCCAAAGTGTGCCTGATGTGAGATACCACCTGTCCCAACTAACCTTTGAGCAGTGAAATGCTTACTATAGTGAGCATACTCAGAGTCTGAAAGTGATGAGAGAAGCTGACCCTCCAGGGGACTGGTCAGGTTGGGGCAAGGTATGGGAGCTACTGTTCCTGCCTCAGCACTTGCCATGACTGGTATATCAGATCCTGGAGAAACTGGGGCAGCTGGCAGTGACCTGAGAGCCAGACTCAAAATGTAGAAAGTGGATGGGGTGGAGGGGGCAGTACAATCAAGTACACTTCTCTTTCCAATCCTAAGCAATCCCATTTGCTGAGAAGTAAGCACTATAAATAGCTGATTTTGTAAATATTACCAATTTTTATTGTTGGTCAGGAAGCATGATGCCATTTTTTTCTTCCTTTTTGGTCTAAAAAAGGGAAAACCAGATCTCTTTCAGATCAGGACAACGTGTTGAGAGCTGAATTTGCCAGAAGACCCTAAGCTCCCTGCAACCATCATGCTTCTGTGCCTGGCTCTCAGTGAACATCAGCTGAATGGGCCAGGGCATCTGTGCACCCCTGTTGACTTTTTAGTTGAACAGACCTTCCGCAAAATGCCCACACCATCTGGGTAAGCTGTTCTCAGACCTTAGTGTGCACAGGCACCACAAAAGGGAGTGTGTGAAAGATGCAGAGCCCAGTTTCTAGTGCTGAGTTACAATCAGTCAACCTGGGGTAGAGACTGGAATTTGCATTTTTCACCTAGATTTCAGGTGATCTAGGTGCAGGTGGTTTGTGGACCAAAATAAGAGAAACCCTGTTGAAAGGTTCTGGTAATTTCTGGCTTTATAAGGATTTGAACTCTAGAAAAAAAATCATGCTTCATGTTTACTTGCTGCAAAGGCCACACCTGGAGGGCACAGTTGCAGATACCACACTTTCCTTCCTACCCAGAGATGTTGGAGTGGCACTTTTACAGAAAAAGGAACTTGATGATGGTGGTAATAAACAACCTGAAAATGTACAGGGCATAGAACTGTCCAAACAGTGTGGTCTGAGAAGGGTCAACAGTCCTGTCTTGCTCAAAATATCCCCATCTCCTAGGATTTAACTCTACAAGCACTTATTAGGCACTTGCTTTATGCTGGACCCAGAGCCCAGGTCTGGAGACGAAGGTGCTCAAGACACAGGGGCCTTTAAAGCTTTCCCTGTGTCTGCATTGCCTTTGGGTAAAAAGTCAGCCATGTCTCCTGTGAATCCAGTGACCAGACTGGTGAGTTTGAAGCAAGCAATATAGAACAGGGGAAGGTTGGTAGGAGGTGTGAACCTGGAAGACTGCTTTCATTCATTGGTAGCAGTGAAATGGGGCTGAGAAACAATGTTTTCTGACATCCTAGATTGGGGGAAGCTTTGCTTTTTGACTCACTTCAGTGGGAGCAACTGCCAGAGCCTATGGGTCACTTTGACACAAGAAAGCTGCCCTGGTTTCCAAACCCAGCAATAAGGGGTTTGGACATAACATTTCACAGTTATCTTAACTGGGCACTTTCCAAGAGAACAGGACCCCAAGGTCTACTTCTTAGCCCTGCTGGAAAACAGACTGTGTTGTTCCTAACAGAAGCTTTAAAAAATGTTTCTGGTAGGACATGGCCAAGACCACAAAGTCTGAGTGTATCTCAAGGCAATACCACAGCTGTGAAATGATGGGCAGCCTCTTTCCTTCCTTATCTAATGACAGCTTCTTTCCCAATGGCTCCTCCAGTCCCACTCCCTCCTCTTAAATCATGAGCACTCAAAACCCCTTTTCTAACCTGCCTTTGTTTAATGGCAGCACCAAGGTAAAGCTGTCCCCTTCCCCAGGACCTTGTGAAAATCTTTCTGGACAGCCCAAATCCCATAACAAGTTTCTCCTCACTTCCTCTTGATGAACTGTCCTGCAGTAGCCATGGTTTCCATCATCCATGGTGCAGGACATTACTATACCTTGGCTTGTTGGGCTGTAGGTATGTTCTTGGTGTTTTCTTTTTTTAATGGGATGGGCTTTATCAAAAGTTAGGGGTAGGCAAAAATGAGATTCTTCAGCTCCCAGTGGTACACTGGTAAATGTTTTACAACTAGATCTTCACAAAGAAAGGAAAAGAAAAGGCCCTGATTTGTAGTGTTTGCCAATTATTTGTAGTGTGATGTAAATAGTTCCACTATGATCAATTTCAAGATACTCATGTGACTTCACTGAACACAGGGTGTGGGAGAGATGGGTACTTCGGTTCTTGGGAGTCTGTACAAGTGGGCTCCAGCACACCACTTCCCTTATCCACTTTCCTCAAGCAAAAACATTTTTTTCATTGAGTTTTTCAGAATTTATTCCTGAATAGCCTGTGACTTCTTTTCTTTCCCTGAATTTGTGGAAGGAATCAGGCACCTAGCTGATTTATAAGCAAGTTCTCAGGAACGTTATGACTGATATAGAAACTCATTGACAGATAACTTGCATATCAAAATTGGCAATAAGTAAAGAACCCCAAGCTTTGCAAACCAGTGAATATACACCCGTATGGTTACTGTCGGTTCTTCACTGAAGGTGGCTTTGTGGGCTAGAGCAGAGGTCAGATTTCAAACACAGGGAAAAGAAACACCTACTTTTTAGATATCAACACCAGCTTATCTTGTTTTGTCAGCACAACCTGCCTTTTTTGCACTACAAAGAAAATTACCATATTTTGCCATGTATAATGTGCTCCTGTGTGTAATGTGTACTCACATGTTAGGCCCAAATTTTCAAGAAAAAAATCTTTCATTTTAATGTTTTAATTCAATTATTTATTTACTTATATTTAGAAACAAAACCGATTATCATATTCCAGGGTATTATTTTGCATACAGATATCATTATTGTCTTCTAGAACTACATTTTCAATGCAAAGCATAAATAAAAGGGTTAAAAACATTTGTATAGGTATGGAATTAATATTACCCATGTATAATGCACATCCTTATTTTTCCCTCAAAATTTTGGGTAAAAAAGTGCATGTTATACATAGCAAAATGCGGTATCTTTGTGGAATACCTATGACATAATTATAAATAATGGCCTGTGATCTGGTGCTTATGAGTTCAGCCACTTGGGTGAGAAATGAATTCCCTATCTGCTACCATAGAACTTTACTCTATGACAATTCTTCCTTCCATGAACATGGTATATGCTTGGACTTATTTGCATCTTCTTCACTTTCTTTCTTCAGTGTCTTATAATTTTCTGAGTATGGGTCTTTTACATCAATGGTTAAATTTATTCCCAAATATTTTATTTTTGATGCAATTGTAAATATGATTATTTTCTTAGTTTCCCTTTCTGATTGTTCATTATTGGTGTATAGCAAGGGTGTCAAACTCATTTTCACTGGGGGCCACATCCGCCTCAAGGTTGCCTTCAAAGGGCAGAATGTAATTTTAGGACTGTATAAATGTAACTACTCCTTAACAGTTAAGCGAGAGCTTGGTGCTGCTTCTGGGTAGGAACAAGGTGCCAGGCTGGATAAAACAAGATGGAGGGTGGATTCAGCCTGCAGGCCTTATGTTTGCCACCCATGGCGTATAGAGATGCAACTGCTTTCTGGATGTTTATTTTGTATCCTTCTCCTTTACCAAATTCATTTATCAGTTCTTATAGTTTTTTGATGGAATCTTTAGGGTTCTATAAATATTCTCATGTCATCTGCAAATAATGACAATTTTACTTTTCCCTTTTCCATTTGGATGCCTTTTATTTCTTCTTCTTAACATCATTAAAATGTCCATACCACCCAAAGCAACCTATAGATTCAATGCAATTCCTACTAAGGTACCAATGGCATATTTTACAGAAGAAAAGCAAATATTTCAAAAATTTATATGGAACCACAAATAACCCCAAATAGCCACAGAAATCTTGACAAGGAAAAACATAGATGGAGGAATCATGCTATCTGATATCAAACTATACTACAAGGCCATAGTAATCAAAACAGCATGGTACTAGAATAAAAACAGGCATATAGATCAATGAAACAGAACAGAGAGCTCAGTAATAAATTCATGCCTTTATAGTCAATTAACATTTGACAAAAGAGGCAAGAACATACAATAGGATAATGATAGTCTAGTCAATAAATGATATTTGGACAATTGGACAGATATAGGCAAAAAAAAAAAACTACCACCTTCTTATACCATGTATAAGAATAAAATGAATTAAAGATTTAAATATTAGACTTGAAACCACAAAAATCCTAGAGGAAAACATAGGCAGTAAAATCTCAGGCATTGCTCATAGCAATATTTTATCTGATATATCTCCTCAGGCAAGTAAAACAAAACAAGAAAAAACAAACAAATGGGACTACAATCAAACCAAAAAGTCTTTTCATGGCAAATAAAAGCATCAACAAAACAAAAGGACAGCTCATGGAATAGGAGAACATATTATCCAGTGTACATCTAGTAAGTGGTTAATACCCAAAATTGCTAAAGAACTTGTAAAACTCAACACCAAAACGAAAAAAAAAATCCAATTTGCAAAGAACTGGAATAGACACTTTTCTAAAGAGGATATATGAAAAGATTCTCAATGTTACTAATCATCAGATAATGCAAATTAAAACCACAATGACATATCACTCATACTTGTCAGAATGGCTATCATCAATAAATCAGCAAACAACAAGTTTGGGTGAGGATGTGGAGGAAAGGGAAGCCTAGTGCACTGTTGGTGGGAACACAGACTGACATAGCCACTATGGAAAGTAGATGGAGTTACCACAAAAAATTAAAAATGGAACTGCCTATGACACAGTGATTCCACTTTTGGGAGTGTATCTGAAAAAAATGTAAAACACTAATTTGAAAGAATGTATGCACCCCATGTTCATTGCAATGTTACTTACAATAGCCAAGTTTTGGAAGCAGCCCAAATCTCTATCAGTAGATGAGTGGATAAAAAAAGCTGTGGTACACTTATACAATGGAATACTACTCGGCTGTAATACAAAAGGAAATCTTTCCTTTTGTGACAGTATGGAGGGACCTAGAGAGTGTTATGCTAAGTGAAATAAGCCAGTCAGAGAAAGATAAGTACCATATGATTACACTCATTTATGGACTCTATAGAATAAAATAAACTAATAAATAAAATAGAAACAGACTCATAGATAACAAAGAACAGAGTGACAGCTATCAGAGGGAAGGGAGGTCAAAAGGTAAAGGGATTAGGCCAAAAAAACCCAGAAAAACCCTCATAAACAGACAACAATATGGTGATTACCAGAGGGAAAAGAGGGTGGGGGAGGTACAAGAGAGTGAACAGGGATAATTAGTGATGGAAGGAGACTTGACTTGGGGTAATGAATACACAATATGATATACATATAATGTATTATGGAACTGTACCCCTGAAACCTATGTAATTTTATTGACCAATGTCACCCCAATAAATTCAATAAAAAATAACTTCATTATGTATTGTACCAGTGAATTGATAATGAAAAGTGTGTAGTAACAAAGAAGCTGTTTTCTTAGCCTTGCTGGCCTGTAGAGCAGGGCACTAGGGAGCAGATGGCTGAACACAATGTCAGTTTCATACAGGATTACCAGCAGTTTATCACCCTTTTGGAACTCTGGGAATATGGGGACTGTGAAAAGCCAACAGACAAAGATGGAAATAACATAGTTTAAAAAAGAGAACTTTTCTTTTTTTTTTAATTTTTTTATTTTAGTTTATTCAGTACAGTTTCTATCCTTTGAGAACTTTTCAATTTGATGAAGAGAAAGAAAATGATTTAAGATAGGCTTAGAAGGTTGACATTATTTTTCTAAAAAGGCATGACCCTTTGACAAGAATATAAAGGTCAACACCCCCAAAATGGAATTTGTTTATAAAAAATGTGCATTTATTCTTACCTGTTTAAACTTCAGTCACCTTCAAAGTACTTTCCATTTGATGCAATACACTATCAAGATGTTTTCTCCACTGCTCAAAACAGTTTTTGAACTCTTGAATGTTGATGCCTTTTTAATGCTTCTGCCATTTTTTGTTTCACCTCTTCTACATTGCAAAATGTTTCCCTTTGAGGACTTCTTTCATCCACGGAGAGAGGAAAAAGTCACTTGGAGCAAGATCAAGATCAGGTGAATAGGGCGGGTGGAGTATGGGGGTCATGCCACCTTTGGTCAAAAATTGCTGAACACTCAGTATGGTGCAGGCAGGTGTGCTCGTAAATCACCCATGATGAAATGGACAAATGTATTGAAATAGTTAAAAAAAAATTCACTGATGCTGAACACAGCCTCTCACAACAATACCAGCTAGTACACTGATACAGATGGGTTCCTAGAACACCAGCCTAATGGGGAAAGCCTGTATGTAGTACAAGGGGTCCAGTCTCTAGAAGATAATTTCAGTTTTGGGGGTCCTCCCTTGTACAAAGAAAATAAATCTTACGTTAGTCAGAACTTTACTCAATAGATTTGTATAGTATCTTTTTTTGTGTGTGCTGGTGCTACCAAAAGGAAGCTCTCCGTCTACTGAGGGAAAGAAGTATTTGAGCCAGTCACCTGCTTCTTTGCTCTCAGATCCAGTCTTAGACACTTTCCTTGGGAGCTGCATTTCCCATGACACTTTTAAGGCCATAAAGCACTGGCAAGAGATTGGAGGTGTTAGGGAGATGAGAATACATCTATCCCAATCTGTCTGTGTTGTGTGAAGTCCCAGTGGTCTCAGCCCAATGGACTGGACCTGGCCAGGTAGTTTTGATTCTGGGCTCTGAGAACAGCCTCTTACCTTTGTTCTTTCAGCCCTAATAGCAAGCTAGAGACTTCCTAGTATAACTAAAATCTGTGTTGCTTGATTGTCCCCTCTTTGGCTTATAAACTCTCTCAACACCTTTGTTACTAATTTATTGCATTCAATTCCTCTTATTGAACTACCTGGAATAAGCTTTTATTGTTAGTAGGCTGATTAATACATATAGTAAACAGATGTTGTTAAGTTATTGTGGTGGTGTTATAAACAGGGTCTGTGCAAGATGCTACAGAGACATTGCTCTCTTATTTGCAGGAACTAGGAAGCTTTATACTGAGGGGAATTTGAGTCACAGCTCCAAGAATGAGTAAGAAGTTCCCAGACAATTAATTGAAGAGAAGGCAGGAAGAGGGAGAATACTTCAATAATTTTGCGAAAAACATGTCAATGTGACAGAATGTGAAATTTTAGAGGAATGCCAAATAATCAAAATCCACTGAACAAGGAGTCAGGCACAAAATAAGTGGACTGCTGGAGGCTAGCTATTCAGATTCTAGTTACTATGACCACAGATGTTACCACTGCCACAGACGACTTCAGTTTCCTAGGAGCAGAGGATGGGAGGAATTATCCAGAAATAACTTGGAAGTTGGTACTGCATCCTCTTACTCACTTTACCAATGCAAAAGCTATTTGCTTTATCAGCAAGCATTAACCTGTGTAGGCTAAGGTCTCTAAAACGTTAGGCACTGTTGCAGAGAATTAGTAACCTGGACAGAGGATTCACCTCCTGCTTGCCTTAATTCTGCTCATGAAAAGGCAGAGAGAAATTTCTTAGGCCACTGATAAACAAACAAGGATCCAGGACTTGAGAATGGCCAGGAGTATGTCTGTTTAATCTTCTTCTTTTATTAGTAACACAAATATGTCTAAAGTTTAATCATCACCCCTCCCCCAAAACACAAGACAGCAGTGGCCTTTCTGCTGGGAGTTGGTGAGGGGAATCACAGCTTCCAGTTTGGGAAACAGAAATTGAAGACTGCCACTGACAGCATAGAAGAACAGAAGAATTTGCTTATCTTCAAGGATGATATTTACCTTTCAATGGTATAATAAAACTTTCTTTAGCAGCACAGTGTAGTATATTTTCAAAGATGCTTCCATTCACTTATTACCTAATGCTCCCACACAACACTGAGGCATCTGAGGCAAATGGACAGAGTTCAATTACATGCCTAAGAGCCTTCAATAGACTTTCATCAAGACCAGAGATTGCATCTAGGTCTCTGTTTTTGGTAGGGACACTTTCTGCCATTCCACACCTTTGTGAAAGGTTATCACAATACTTACTATAAGAGCTCCAGGACCAACATCCCATAAAAAACACAAAAGGTGCCAGGTTGGCACATTTCTCTTAGGCTATCTTTAGGAGACAATGTTTAAGCAGAGATGATCAACCCACGGCAATAGCTCCAGGGCTTTCCTTTCCCACCACCTGTCACTTGACCCCAGAGAGAAATGCCCTTCTGACCCCTACTGGCTATGATGGCACACACACCAAGAGTAGAGAATTATTTCAAAACTGGTATCAGTTCACTCTCCCACTCTCCACCTATGGTTGGATGAGAAGTTTCAACACAACAAGTGTCGACTTAGTTCAGATTAAACAGGCTGGAAAGACAGAAACAAATAAATCACCCTGTGTGCAGCAATAATAGAACAACAAACTAAATACTAAGGGAGAGTCTTGCTATCAATATTTAACCAACAGATTAATGCATGGGGATGCACTTTGGAGAATAGGAGGGTAACCAGAGAGGCAGAAATGATTCAAATATGATACATTGTCACAGTCAGGGAAGAGGAGAGGGTTGTCTGCATTGTTTAACCTGAGGTTATGCATGCTCAAAAGAGGCAATCAAGGTTAATTAAACAAAGAGATGATGATGAACCATAATGCCAGGCACATTAGCATACAGAATTTGTTGAAAGAAGGAATAGGGAACAGGCTGTAAAGTCTGGTCAAGAGTTCTTGCCTAAGATTCCTATACATCTGTGTCCATCTTATCAAAATTCTCTTTGTTTTTTTGGCCCTTTATCCATTCAGTTAGAACAAAGAATCCTAAGGGACACTTCACATCTTGGAGAAATGCTTCCAACCATAACCTGCCTGAATATCCCTGGTTTTCATTCATAAAAACAAATATATTTCTTACTCTATTACTATGTAGCTATTTCTGACAATGTGATCAAAGTACTGAACACAAAACATTTTTCCATGGGTCGATAAGTGTGGGGAATTCTGAATTAAAGATT
>CM052538.1:96799401-96895210 GCA_028533065.1 Trachops cirrhosus | reverse complement strand
ACCTTTAACAGGAACCTAAACAACAAAACAAAGAAGCAAGTGAAATATAACAAAAGACACTGAAATAGAGTTGTCAGTGACCAGAGGGGAGAGGGGAGGGAATTTCAGGGGAGAAGGGAAGGGTTTACAGGAACAAATATAGAGGACACATGGACAAAACTAGGGGTGTTGGAAAGGGGAGGGAGGAGGGGAGGAATGGTGGGTGGGCTGGAATGGGAATAAAGGATAGAAACTGTACTGAATAAACTAAAATAAAAATTTAAAAAAAATAAAAAATAAAAAAAAATAAAAAGAAAAAAAAAGATTAAAGTATACACTAGCATATCAAAGCAGCTGTGATTCTTCAAGAGGAAATAGTATCCCCAAAATCATTAGAAGGATCTACAGAATCCTTACTACAGAAGCATCTTAAATAACCAATATTCTTTAGGAGACTCTTGGTGAAGGACTTCTCTCTCCTGTTTGTCTTCATCAATTAGCACACTAATTTTGGTCACTATGTTCTCTCTGTAACATTTTGCTTCTCCTTTCTTCAAGTTTGGAGTGAGATAGCCACAAGTTGGTTTTCTGTGAATCTTTGTACCAGGGCAGTGAAAATGTCCTGAGGCATTATCTGGAGATCCTACCCTTCCATGTGCAAGATGCCTACATTTCTGGCATTTTCCCTTCCTGACAGCAGTAATCCCAGGAATGTACTTTTTCTTTACATATTAGAATAGCATGCAGACATTTTGGCACCTCCTATATAAAATCTTTGTTTCTCAACTGGAAATGACAAATTTCAACACCACTGGTACTGTGTCATATTCAGATACTATTTACCTAATAGTTAATGAAATGTGACCTGCTAAGATTGCAGGAACTGTGATTTCTAGTCAAGATGGCAGCATAGGTAAACACAGCTCTCATCCTCACACAACCACATCAAAATTACAACTAAACTATAGAACAACCATCTCTCAGAACCATTATAAATTGTTTTGAATGGAAGTTTATCAACTATGGAATTAAAGAGACCACATGCATCCATCCAGACTGGTAGGAGGGGTAGAGACATGGAATGGTCTGGTACCACACCCAGGTGTGGTGGATAAAAGTTCGGGAGGGATATCTTGGAAGCAAGGGGTCCCAACCCCACAGCAGGACCACAGCACAGGGTTCCATTGTCAGGAAGATAATCCCCATAACTTCTGGCTGCAAAAAACAGCAGGGATTGAGTCAGTGGAAGAAACTTCTGAAGTCCCAATAGTTCCTCTTAAAGAACCCACACATGGAGTTACTCAGACTCACTCCATCTGAGCTCTAGCAATAGAGTAACAGCTTAAAAGGTACCAGTGGCATACAGGCAGGAATTGAAGTGTTTGGCATCAAGGAAAGACCTGGGGGACAGCTTTATCCCAGACAGAAAGGTGAGCAAAGGCCACTGTTCCTTTTCTAAGCCTTCCCCCACACAGAGCCACAGAGTTGGCAGATGGGTGCCATATATATGATTCCAACAACCTGGCTAGCATTGTTTGTCCCACCCTGAGGCTCCACCCCACCCAATGTACAGGCCCACCAAAGCTGTTAACAGTGGCTTTTCAGTATGAATGGCTGGTCTTGGCTCATGCTTCACAACTTCTTAAATCCTCTCAAAAAAGCAACAGCTTGGTCTCAGTGAGACCAAAGCACCTGTACCTCTTGCTAAGTGGCCCCAGGCCCGGCATTAGCAGCAGAGAGTCTAGGTTCACAGCTTGGCTTTGCCTGGAAAGCTCCAAGCCCAGCCCAAGTAGCAACCAACTGCACACTCTTTTGTAGCTCAGGAGGGAGGCCCTGGGCAGAGCACAGGTGGCAGCTGGCCTTGGCCTGCATTGTCCAGGAAACCCCAGCACCTGTGTACCCAGTGGGCAACTACAGATCATGTTGGAGCACCCCCACTCTGGCCCTGCACAGCTGATCCTCCACAAAGAGCAGAAAATGAAGATCAGTGGTCACAACCAGTCCTTGCTGCTGAATGGCCTGGGTAAATCCCTCACATTGACATGCCAACAGCAATCAAGGCTCAACCACAAGAGGAGGGTGTACTCAGCCCACATGGAGGGTGCACCTGGAGTACCCAGCTTGAGTGATAGGGGAGGCTGTGCCACTGGACCCTACAGGACACCTACTACATTAGGCCATGCTACCAAGAAAGGGAGTCATAGTGGCTCTACCCAATACATAGAAACAAACACAGGCAGGCTGCCAAAGTGAGGCCCAAATGAAACAAAGAAACATGGCCCAAATGAAAGAACAGATAAAAATTCCAGAAAAAAGAACTAAACAAGATGGAGATAAGCAATCTGTCAGATGCAGAGTTCAAAACATTGGTTAGAAGGATGGTGAAAGAACTTAGTGAGGACCTCAGCAGCATAAAAGAGACTGAGTCAGAAATGAAGGATACATTAATTGAAATAAAGAACAATTTATAGGGAAACAACAATAGAGTGGAAGAAATTGAGAATCAAATCAATGATTTGGAACATAAGGAAGCAAAAAAAAAAAAAACCAAAAAACAAACAACTGATTAGAACAACAAAAACAAAACAGAATCCAAAAAACTAGGATAGTGTAAGCAGCTTTTGGGACAACTTCAAGCTTTCTAATGTTTGATCATAGGGGTGCCAGAAGAAGAAGAGAACAAGCAAGAAATGGGAAATATATTTGATAAAAATGCATTCATCATCACCAAACCCTTATTATATGAAATATTAAAGGGATTTATTTAAGAAAAAGAAGATGCAATAAAATGGTCAAAAATACATATCTATCAACAATTGTATCTAAAAAACAAACTCAGCAAACAAGTAGAACAGATACAGAATCATGGATCAAAAACACAGAGTGTTTTGATGGTTGTCAGATGCAAGGGGGCTGTGGGCAAATGGGTGAAGATGTGAGAGGATTAAGTACAAATAGGTAGTCACAGAATAGCCATGGGGATGTAAAGTACAGTGTAGGAAATGGAGTAGCCAAAGAACTTATAGGCATGACCCATGGACATGAACAATGTTATGGGGATTGCCCAAGAAAGTGGGGGTTTTTGGATGGAGGGGGACAAAGGAGGAAAATTGGGACAACTGTAATAGCATAATCAATAAATTATAATTTAAAGAAAGATTGCAGGAACTGAGAAGATCCTGTCTCCATGATTTAATATCACAAGATTCCTGAACTTTCCTCTTAGTCCCTCTGAAATTGTGTCCTCCATTCCATTCTGTGTCTCACTGACAACTCCTGTAAAAGCTGCATGGAAACAGAGATGATTAATTCTTTAGAAAGTGCTTAGTGCGAAAGATGTTTAAAGTGAATGATAGTGATTGTCAAGGGTCAGGTTTCTCTACAAGGAGCTGTGTTTCATTCCTACAATGGCCAATGTGAATCTAAATAAACTTGGTCAGGTGGTCACTACCTTTGTGTTTTTTTCTGTCAAAAAGAGATCATAGCACCCACATGAGGCTGCAAGGAAATGTGTTTGAAAAGTAAACAAAGCCACAAAAACGTTAAGTCTATAAAATACTTGAAAAGTGGTTACACAGGCATCAATAGGGTTTTAAATGTTTTTTCTTTTTTTTAAAGGTGACTGCTTATTTCCTTGTTCATGGTGAAAGAGACTGGTATAGTTAAAATCCTTTTATAATAAACTCTAGGAGATCACACCTTTTCAGGTGGAAATTAATGAACTGGATGAGATGGCTATGAGTTAGGTTTGATGGAGTTGTTTATATTCAGATTGAAACAGATGACTGTTTGATTGCAGTTATGAGTGAGGGGACACCAAGGCACCTTCACTGTTTCTTTGTGTCCTGGCAGCTGTTTGCTGAGCCTGGTTTTGTAGCAGAGGCCAGGGAGCCTTATAAAGTAGTACACTCTGTCCAGAGAGAGTAGGAATTCAGTAAAAACACTTTATCCCAAGAAAAAGCTTCAGGGAAAGGCCCATGAAAAACCTCAGCCAGAGGCCTGAACCCATGGGGCTGGGATAAAAACAGGCAAAGAGAGATGACACCAAAATATGGGAGGAATTTTTATTTGGGACTGGAAGATCAGCAAAAGAGGGACTAAGGGTCTCAGTTTTGGGAGAAGCTTAGCTGGCTAGGGAAGGTATACTACATGACCTTGGGGTCAGACAGCTTGTCTCTGACTCCTGCCTCCATAGGCTCACTGGGCTGCATTTGTCATATTCCTTAGCCAATGTGTGCCTCAGCTGCACACTTAGTAAATAGGGACAATGATGATAATAATGAAATCTAACTCACAGAATTATTGTAAAGATTAGATAATACATGCTTGCAAAATGCTTAAAATAGCAGGAGGCACATGGTTAGATCTTAAATATCAACCCCAAATAAATATCAACTATTATTGGAAAGAAAATAAGGAAGGACTGAAGCACAGAAATACAAGGAGGAGGAGAAAACCTGCCTCTGTGCATTTGTAGCAGTGAGCCTGTGTGGTGTAGTGTGTGGGACAGGAGACTTTCTAGAAGAGAAGCTCATTGAGAAGTTCCCAGTGTTGGAAGTAGCTTCTTAAGGGCTTTAAGAGATGTATCACATACAATTCTGTTTTCAGTCATTTGATATGATGTGGCTTCTCTGCTAGTTCTGTACCACACCATCCGTAACACACACAGGTTTTATTTTAAATAAAACTACTATAAACAATAGCCTGTGTACATGGTTACTTGGGGACATCAAATGAAAGGTTCTATGCTAACTACATAGATTTGTGCTGCCTACATATGTGGGGGGTGTTGTGATGTGGCGAGATTTTCTAACAGATATTCTTGTCTTTTCTCTTAACTTTACACATGCTCATCAACCTATTGCTACCAAATTAATCTTTCTAATCCACCTAAGTAATTATTCTGCCAAAAATCTCAAGTGTCTCTTGACCAGAATAGATAAAATTTATTTTCAGAAGTGGAAGAGGTGTTCAGGATCAGCTTATTCAATCCTGTCCTTGCACTGAGGGAGGCTTTGGAGTCTGGGGAGTTTACAGGACTGCCCAAAAGTCACTTTGCAGAGTCAAAATTTGTACTCAGCTCTTCTGATTTCAAGTCTAGAATTTTTACAAGAAAAGAAACTATTGCCCAGTTTTCTGGGTGTTTTAGACATATTGCAAATTTAGTCTTTACAACTAGACTTTCAGGCAGATAGTGTTATCTTCATTTCTATAAAGTAAAATGTTTATGACTTAACTTCATTTTGATGAATAAAGTGAAGCTTAGCAGAGTTAAGCAATTTGAATAAAGTTACATAGTGAATGAAAAATTAATTTGTATTTTCATCTGGGGCTGTTGAATTTCAAAGCTCATGCTATTTCTTCATCATCTTATTCCTATGATCTCTCTACAAATCTACATGTCACTTGAAGGCATAAACTGGATCTCGTGTACCTTTTTATATCCCATAACACATTGTGTAGATAGGTGAGTTATGAATATTTATGAAGAAAGGAAGGAAGGGAGGAGGCAGGGGGGTGGTAGCGGAGGAATTAAATAAATACTCAGGTCTCCTGAGGTCAAAGCCATTGTTCTTTCCACTACACAAAATACTATTTTAAATATTACTGATCAGAATAAATGCAAAGCATAAGCTTACATTATCTTGATGTATTTCTGGTTTCTATCCTTCTTTTGTATGAGAAAATATGAATATATTAATTTAAAATAGCCTATGATAGTGGGTTTATTAGCATGAGTTATGAAGAATTAATGCAAAATTTAACAAAGAAATGTTTTGAAATATATTTTATTGATTATGCTATTACAGTTGTCCCATTTCTGTCCCTTTATTCCCTTCCACCCTGCACACTACCTCCCATCCACATGCCCCCTCCCCTTAGTTCATGTCCATGGGTGGTACATATAAGTTCTTTGGCTTCTATATTTCCTATACTGTACTTAACCTCCCCCTGTCTATTTTCTACCTACCATTTATGCTTCTTATTCCCTGTACCTCTTCCCCCATTTGCCCATCCCCTTTCCCACTGATAACCCTCCATGTGATCTCCATTTCTGTGATTCTGTTCCTGTTCTAGTTGTTTCCTTCATTCGTTTTTCTTTACTTTTTTTTTTAGGTTTTGTTGTTGATAGTTGAGAGTTTGTTGTCATTTTGCTGTTCATAGTTTTGATCATCTTTTGCTTTAATAAGTCCCTTTAACATTTCATATAATAATGGCTTGGTGATGATGAATTCCTTTAACTTGATCTTATCTGGGAAGCACTTTATCTGTCCTTCCATTCTAAATGATAGCTTTGCTGGGTAGAGTACTCTTGCATGTAGGTCCTTGCCTTTCATGACTTTGAATACTTCTTTCCACCCCTTCTTGCCTGTAAGGTTTCTTTGGAGAAATCAGCTAATAGTCTATGGGAACTCCTTTGTAGGTGTCGGTCTCCTTTTCTCTTGCTGCTTTTAGCATTCTTTCCTTATCTCTAATCTTGGGTAATGTAATTATGATGGGCCTTGGTGTGTGCTTCCTTGGGTCCAACTTCTTTGGGACACTCTGAGTTTCCTGGACTTCCTGGAAGTCTATTTCCTTTGCCAGATTAGGGAAGTTCTCCTTCATTATGTTTTCAGATAAGTTTCCATTTCTTGCTCTTTCTCTTCTCCTTCTGGTACCCCTATGATGAAGATGTTGGAATGTTTAAAGTTGTTCCAGAGGATCCTAAGCCTCTCCTCATTTTTTTGAATTCTTGTTTCTTCATTCTGTTCTCATTCTTGTTTCATTTTTCATAGCCTTTACTTTTTCCTCTATTTTGTGACCATACTGAATCAATTCTGTAAGCATCCTGATTACCAGTATTTTGAACTTTGTATCTAATAAGTTGGCTATCTCTTCATCGCTTAGTTGTGACGCTGTATGTAGGGTAGGGGTCTGAGAAGGAACAATGCCACTTGTTCAGCTCTCTACTGGCTTTCAGTCACTTCCCCCACTAACCATAAGCAAATTGGGCCCTTCTAGTGCTGATTTCCAGGTGGGTGGGTTTGTGTATGTCCTAGGACCCTGTGGATCTCTCCAACGAACTCTCCTGTGAGGCTGGGAGTTTCTTCCACTGTCTCAACTCCCACATGTTTTTGCAATGAGAGGTTTTGAGGCTTTATTCCCCTACACTGGAACCCTGGCTTGCTTGGTCTGTCTTGCTCCCCAGTTGTTCCTTCCAGTTTATCCACATGCAAATATGGAACCACCTGCTCCTTCAATTGCTGCCTCATCTGGTCCTCCATCCACCGCCTTGCCTCGAGTCCTCTCTGCCCCAGCTGCCCGTCTCTGCCCCTCCTACTGGTCTGGATGAATGTTTCTTCTTTATCTCCTTGGTTTTCAGACTTCCATACAGTTTGATTTTCTGTCAGTTTTGGTTGTTTTTACGTTTGTTGTTCTTCTTTTGGTTGTGTGAGGAGGCAAAGTGTATCTACTTATACCCCCATCTTGGCCAGAAGCCTTTAATAAAGAAATTTATCTCCACTGCTTAAATACAAGTGTATGAACTTAGAAATAAAACTTGTACAATGCAGATCATTCAAAATACCTATTGTCAACTAGGTTGGAGAACTGACTGAATGAATTAACTGAAGTGTGTCACTATACAGATTTAAACCTTCTGTATTGTTTTACCTCTAACAATCATTTATTTCAGAAGTGAAATGGAATCATTTGAATTTATTTTAAATCTATAGCACTCTAGTTTATTTAAACAATAGGTCATTGTGCTTATAAATTTCTGTACTTATGATTTCTGCCTACCTTCCAGCCAAGAAAGGGTTAGAGAGACCTAATGGTAACATCTGCAGAATATGCTCAGAGTAACAAGGCATGACAAATTGACTGTTCTGCATTAGGAAGTTCACTTTACCTAGTGATTTTATAACAAGAATACTCTGCACTCACAGGTGACTATCTGTGGGTCTGTGTTCAATAAGCATTCTCTCTGTCTCCCTTGGGACTGAGGAATGGCTCCCAAGGTAAGCAGGCACATGACATGTTGGCATGGATCTGTGCTTGGGCTACTCCATAGAGAGCTTTCACTGAACAGGGAATTCCGAGCATGATGGGAAAACTGGACCTAAGAATAATGTTTTTATTATTATTATTTTTTAAGAGGCTTACAATCACATACCTGTCAGTGTGATGATCTATTATATACCTTATTTATTTTTAAAAAAATTATTCTCGCCTGAGAACATGCTTACAAAGGGAAAAGAAGGGAGAGAGGGAGATAGAGAGAGAAACATTGCTATGAGAAAAACATTGATCGGTTGTCTCAGGTACATGTCTCAACTGGGTCTGAACCCACAACCAACTGAGCAACACTGGCCAGGGCAATTTATTATTATTATTACTAATTATTCACCCAAGGATATGTTTATTGATTTTAGAAAGAGAGGAAGGGGAGGGAGATAGAGAGAAACATCAGTGTGAGAGAGTCACATCAATTGTTTATCTGGCCGTGTATCCTACCCAGAACCTTTTGGTATATGGGATGACACTCCAACCAACTGAGCCACCTTATCAGAGCAATGTTTCCTTTTTAAAAACCTCCTTTCTCAAGTGCTGAACTTCAAAGTGTTTTGTCTATTGTCTATTTTCATAAGCTAAAAAGCGTATAAATGCAGGAATTACTCTGTGGTTTAACACTGTCAGTGAAAAAAAAAACACCAAATAACATCATTTTAAGAATGGCATTGAAAGCCCAAAATGCTGCCAGGAGTTTGACAATGTAGTGAGACTGATTGTCATGGTGCCCTCTTTTGATCTGTTCAAGAGCCTAGAGGGTTGGTCAACCACAGGCTCTCCAGTGTACACTGGTAAAGTGTGGGTGCAATGTTTCTGGGCCCTCGCGTAGAGAAAGACAGGTCTGAGCCAGGGCACCTAATTCTGACCTACTGATGAGAGCATTTTATATAAAATGAGTGACTTTTAGGGTGGTTTCTAAAACAGAGATGCTATTGAGGTGGTTAACATTTGGATTTTTTCATAAGCAGGTGTTGCTTTTTTGTGATTGAGATAGGTTAAATTATTGGCCAGCCAAATAAGACCATCTAGAGCCATGGTTCTTATACTCCTTGGTATTGTTCTTACACTCTTATGGATTATGGGATTTTTAATTATTCACTTCCCAGTTTATTTCTCAACTCACAGAGCTCCTGCTTTGTGCCAGGCTGTTCCAATACTTTGGGTACCATATGATCCCAGTGTGGATGGACAGCCTGCTTGTCTGAAAAACTGAGTTTCTTATTGGGATCTGTTTCAGAAATGAGTATATAGGTAATTTGCTTTTTATTTTTCTGCTCCCTTTTCTTTTATGGATTCTTCCATCCCTTTTTTAAAAATTGCCTTTAAATTTTATTTTTAAATTACAGGTTACATTTAACATTATTTTGTGTTAGTTTCAGGTGTATGACATCATGATTAGAAATTTATATAATTTAGGAAGTGATCCCCTAAACAATCTAGTACCAACCTGACACCATACATAATTATCACAATATTTCCTATGCTGTACTTTACATCCCTGTGACTATTTTGTAACTGACAATTAGTACTCCTTAATCCCTTCACCTTTTCCACCCATTCCTTCCACCTCCTTCCCCTTTGGCAACCTTCAGTCTATTCTCTGTATCTATGAGTCTGTTCCAATTTTGTTTGTTAGCTTATATTTTTCTTTAGATTCCACATATAAGTGAAATCATATGGTACTTGTCTTTATCTGAAGTATTGCACTTAGCATAATACCCTTTAGTTCCATCCATGCTGTTGCAAATGGTAAGTTTTCATTCTTTTTATGGCTGAGCCATATTTCATTGGATCTATGTACCACCACTTTTTCATCCACTCATCTACTGATGGGCACTTGGGTTGCTTCCATATCTTGGCTATTGTAAATAACACTGCAGTGAACATAGAAGTGTGTGTATTCTTTTGAATTAGTGTTTTGGGTTTCTTCAGGTAAACTCCCAGAAGTGGAATTGCTGGACCATAAGGCATTTCCATTTTTAATTTTTTGAAGACCCTCCACCCTATTTTCCGCAGTGGCTACACCAATCTGCATTCCCACCAACAGTACATGATGGTTCGCTTTTCTCCACATCTTCACCAGCACTTGTTGTTCATTGATTTATTGATGGTAGCCATTCTGACAGGTGTGATGTGATAACTCACACCTGTGGTTGTAATTTGCATTTCTCTGATAATTAGTGATGTTGAACATCTTTTCACATGTCTATTGGCCATCTGTAGTTGAGTCTTGATTACTGTTGGCCTGCCCATTGGTGTGGTTGACTCTCATGCTGGCTGACTGTGAGAATTCACTATGACCACATTGTACAAGCTACTGAGTTCCCACACCATGAATCAGGATTCACCCAGTAGGGTCTGGTGCCTGCAGAGATCTTCCTTTGGATGTGCTGCTTGTGCAGCTAATTGGGTCATGCTCTAATGCAGTCTGAATCCTGCCATGAGCTATGTTGTGGCTCTTGGGAGGGGCTCCAGTACAGGTAAATTTCAGATGCTGCTTGTGACCCTCCCTGGGCTATCTTTTTGGAGCTATTAAGCAATCTACAGTTTGCAGCTGCCTTTGCTGGGCCTGGGTGTGCATGGGAGGAGACAAACTGCCACCAAGTCTGCCTTCCACCTGCACTGAGCCCAGTTGAAACCAGCAAAAGGCCTGAGTCTCCCTGAGATCTGCCTCTACTTGCTGATTGCCTGCTAGGCTCCACCAGTGATAGAGCCCCTGGAAACATGTGAGTTGTGTGAAGTAGGTTCTCAGTGAATCACCAGGTAGCAGTGAGTGGTACTCCTCAGATTGATACAGATCAAACTTGGCACCAGTGTTGAGTCAGAGGCCACTGAACAACAGTACTGCAAATCTTTGTGGTGGGGCAGGATCTCAGGGAATCATTAGGGTGAGGCCAGCAGAGTTTATCAAGCCCAAACACACCAATATTTGACTGTGTGAAGGGAGGACTCTATACAGGAACAATGGCACCAGTCAGGCATGTGAGGGAAAATGGCTCCTGTCCTAGAGCCACACAACTCAGTGTCTTCCTAAGTCTGCCAAGATCTCTTCAAGAGCCCTCCAAGAAAGTCTGCACTGCAGGCTCAGGGTGGGCCCAGCCAACTGACTCCTCTGCAGGGCATGAATGTGATAGGTCAGGGCCACCAAGAGTTGGGAATCTCCTCTTGGGGACATCTCTTCTGGGGTGAACAGCACCAGTCAGGCATCTTAGGGACACAGGGTTAGGGAAAGGACCCTAGCCCGGAGCCATGCAACTCAGCCTCTGACACCCCCTGAGTCCACCTAAACCTCCTCAAGGGTTCTCTAAGAAAGTCTATATCATGGCCCAGGCATCTGACTCCTTTGCAGGTTATGAACAGGCAGAGTACAGTAACAGGGAGTCAGGATGGGGCTATGGAATTCCCCTAGACTGATGCTATATGGAGGGGAGGGCTTGTCCAGGGAAGGTGGCATCTGTGAACAATGTGAGAGAGGGACTCAGCACAAGGGTCCTGGCGGCTGTCCCTTCAGCCCTCTCCCTGGAGCCACACAACTCAGTCTCTCCTCACACAACTCAACTGCTCTGCCCTCCCTCTGCTGGAGCCCAGGGTGAGTGGCTATAGAAATTTTATGTGCTGGCCCTTTAAGAGTACAACTGGGTTTCTCACAAACTTCTGTCTCTTCCTGGCAGACATATGGTAATCCCCACTTATTTTTATAGACAGATGTTTTGTGGGCTCCTCTTACTAGCTCTGGTGCTCTGGGCTGGGCAGCCTGGTGTGGGGTTGAGACCCCTCACTCCTTATGGGGAATCTTTTGCAGCTGAAATACCTCTCTGGATTTTCAGCTACCACATATGTGTGTGGGTCAGCCCTTTCAATGTCTCTGCCCTTCCTACCAGGCTCAGTATGGCTTCTTCTGTAAATCCTTGGTTATAAGACTTGTTCAACTAGTCTTCAGGTTGATTGTTCTATATTTTATTTTATATTATTGTTCTTTAATTCCAGGTTGATCCTAGGAGGAGGTGATTGTAACTTCTACCCATTCTACCACCATCTTGGACCCTCTCTTCCTTCCCTTTTTGATACTTTCTTCAGGTATGCAAGTTGCCTATTTCAGAGTTGTTTCCTCCTTCTGGTTTGGACATGCACCATACTCTTGGTCTCCTTCCTTTCAGAACATATTCTTGTCCTGCTGTTCCTACTAAGAGGCACACTTTCCTTCAGTGCTAGTGGGTAGAACTAGGGTCATAAGATAAACCAATTCCTACCAATATTTTCACTAGCTAATACATTATTTTATTGGTAATACAAATGACTTTGGAGAACTGACATGGAATTTAAACTTATAATAATTCTTTCAGTTATTTTAAAATACAATTTATTTAGAAAGTAATACATTTTAATTTTAATTTTGTTTTAAAATTCTCTTATGTCCTCAGCTTCAGGGTGTGAGAAATTTTAGGCAGCCTGTATGACCTATGCTAGTAGGATCTTACTTCCCTTCTTAGGTGCTGCATGGGGAGTACAGAGCCCAAAGACTTTTGTTTCCAGTCTGAGAGAATTTCAATTCCACTACTCGTTGCCCTCCAAATCTTCTTCTTCTCTTCACTCACAGTAAGATGCTTAATGTTAATTTTTCAATGCAGAGTTTAAGTACTACAGGGTGGGGCAGTTTAATATTTTTACAAAGTTGACTTCAGCTGCTGTCATTTAGCAAAAGTGCTGGAAGCAAGGAATGACAAAGCTGGCTGCCTGCTTGAAATGAGGGGAGAAGGAAAAATAGTAAAATAAGCACCATTTACTATTCAATAAATTGCCCTGGTGCGTAATTTTTTCATCAAATACCAGGGCTTTTTTATTATTATAAAGCTTTAAAAGCACAGAAAAGCAGGTTAAAAATAACACTCAATATTTCTAATATTAGAGCAGTAAAAATATAGATTGAAAAATGGATGTGTAAATAGAAACATGTTTATGTAAATGGAACTTTGATATTATGGACAAAATATTAATAAAATATTGAATTTAATTTTACTTAAAGATAACAAAAAATTTAAAATGTTGAATTTCAAAAAACAATTCTCTACTACTGCCAAAATTAGTTATTAAAAGATCACATAATATTCGATAAAGGAGTTTTGGGAAAATTTTAAAGAGTTAAGAGTTGTTAAACAAATAGGTGTTTTAATCTAAAATAATATAGATAGCATCCCAGCTCTGAAAGAAGAGGGCATTAGCAATTTCTCACCTAGCTATCCCACCTCCTGATAATGTATTATTAATTTTACATTATTCAAATACGTGACTTTCACATTCTTTAATCTACATGTCACTTTTAATTTTTATTACTTTCTTTCTTCTTGGCTTTCTATTTTCAATTCTTCTCTGAATTGTCTGAATTAGAGTGTCTGTTAGTTCTCTAAACAGAAGTTCATGGGTACTAGAGTTTTATTGTCTTTAAGAATGTCTGCCTTTGCAAATGGCCAGCAGATATATGAAAAGATGCTGAACTTCACTAGCTATTAGGCAAATACAAATCAAAACCACAATGAGATACTACCTCACACCTGTCAGAATAGCTATAATCAATAAGAGAGGAGAGACCCAAGATGGTGGAGATGTAAGTAGAAGCTATACTACCTTCTTCCCAGGACCAAACTTGAATTAAAACCAAATTATAGAAAAATCATCTTGAATAAGCAACTGAATACTAGCTGGAGAGAAGCCTTATAACCACAAACGCACAGAAGAAGCCACATCACCACAACATGACTTGTACAGTGTGTGGAGGAGACAGGAGAGGGCTAGGTGGGCTCTACAGCTGGCAGCTGAAGTCCTGGAAAGATATTTCTGCAGCAAGGGAGGTCTTCTTGAGAAGTGTGGGGTCTAAACCCTAAGCTCAGTGCCCTAGTCTACAGCATCAGAACCAGGAAAGGAGCCCAAATAACATTCAGCTCTGAAAAGCAGCAGGGTTTCTGCCCACTAGGAAGAGATGGCTAGAGACATAGAGAGTCTCTTAAAGGACCAATGCACAAAATTCTGTTTGCAGCTACTTACCCTGGGCACCAGCAGAGGGTGGGCAGAGTGGAGTAGAGATACATGAGGAGAATCTGGGGCTGGTGGCTCTGGGGAGAGAATGGAAGGAACAACCACCAGGGTCTCTGTACTGAACCATTCCCCATACTGTAGGAGCCATCTTCCTCAGGCAGAGCAATCCCCTCCAAGTGGCATCAGCCTGAGTGGAAGCAATAGCCCCACCCAAGGGAATTACACTGCTCCACCTTGTAGTACTTAAGTCCTGCTGCTGAAGAGTAATTGTTGGAAAACTTTCACTCTGTAAGCCTAAAAGAAAACATGAAGGCAGAGGCAGATCTCTGGGAGCTCTAAGACTTTTGCTGACCCTCCTCCAGGCATGATGCTTGTAAAAGCTGGCCGTGGTGCACAGCCAGGTTCCTTCTGCACACAAGGCCCAGCAGAGGGGCCACAGCTGTGGATCACTGATAGCTCCAAGCAGGTTGCTCAGGGCCCATCACAGGCTGGGTCTGACATAGGTCTGCACCAGAGTCTTTGCAGATCTACCTAATACGTAGAAACACAAAGAGGCAGACAAAATGGGAAGACAAACATACAGGCCCCAAATAAAAGAACAAGAGAATTCTCTAGAAGAAAAACTAGATGAAATGGAGGCACGCAATTTATCAGATAGAGAGTTTAGAGTAATGATCACAAGGATACTCACTGGCATGAAAAAAGATATAGTAACCATAAAAAAGGACCAGTTAGAAATAAAGAATGCAGTATCTGAAATAAATTATATATTGAAAGGAAGAAACAGTAGGTTAAAAGAAGCAGAGGATCAAATAAGTGATTTGTAAGACAAGGTAGAAAAAAGTACCCAAGAAGAACAGCAAAAAGAAAAAAGATTTAAAAGAAATGAGGAGAGCTTAAGGAACCTGTGGGACAACATGATATGTAACAACATCTGCATCATGGGAATACCAGAAGGTGAAGAGAGTGAGCCAGAAATCAAGAACATATTTGAAGAAATAATGCCTAAAACTTCCCAATCTGGTAAAAGAAAAAGACACGCATGTCCAGGAAACTTAGAGAGTTCAAACAAATTGGACCAAAAGAAGCCTACACTGAGACACATCATAAATAAAATCACAAGGTTTAAAGATAAGGAGATAATCCTAAAAGCCACAAGAAAAAATCAGGTAGTTACATATAAGGGAGCACTAATTAGACTGTTATCTGAGTTCTCAACAGAAGCATTTCAGGCTGATGGGGAGTGGCATGGAATATTCAAGGTTATGAAAAGCAAGGACCTACAACCAAGGCTACTTTACCTAGCAAGACTATCATTGAAAATAGAAGGAGAAATAAGGAGCTTCCCAGACAAGAAAAAGTTAAAGTAGTTTATTAACACCAAACTAACACTGCAACAAATGTTAAAGGGCTTGCTTTAAGAAGAAGAAAAAGAAAACAAACAGAAGGAAATAGTCTAACAATAAAATGGCACTAAATATGTATCTATCAATAACTACCTTCAATGTTAATGGCTTAAATGCTCCAGCCAAAGGACACAAGGTAGCTGATTGGATAAGAAAACAAGACCTATCTATATGCTGCCTCCAAGATACCTAACTTAGATTGAAAGATTCACACAGACAAAAGTAAAGGGATGAAAAAATATATTTCATTTGAATGGAAAGGAAAAAGGAGCTGGGGTAGCAATACTTCTTTCTGACAAAATAGACTTTAACCAAGGGTATAGTAAAAAACAAAGAAGGACTCTAAATAATGATAAAGGGAACAATCCAACAAGAGGATTTAACCCTTGATGGACATAAAGGGAGAGATTGACAGAAAAACAGTCATAGTGAGCAATCTTAACACCTCATTGACTTCAATGGATAGGTCTTCCAGAGAGAAAATCAACAAGGAGAATTTCACCCCCAAATGGCAGAATATACATATTTTCCAAGAACACAAGGAATGTTTTCTAGGATAGACCACATGTTAGGACACAAAACAAGTCTCAATAAATATAAGAAGTTTGAGATCATTTCAAGCATTTTCCCTGACCACAGTGCTATGAAACTAGAAATCAATCACAAGAAAAGCAATGAAAAACACATTCAACAATGAGATCAAGGAAGGAATCAATTGCTACCTTGACACAAATGAAAATGAAAATGAAAAAATTCAAAGTCATTGGACACAGGGAAAGCAATCCTAAGAGGGGAATTCATAGCATTACAGGCCTATCCCCGCCGTAAGAAAAAAAACAAAACAAGAAGAAGCTCGAATAAACAATATAACTTTATACTTAAAGGAAGTTGAAAAAGAACAACAAAAAGCCCAAAATGAGTAAAAAGGAGGAAATAATAAAGATCAGAGCAGAAATAAATGAAACAGGTTTTAAAATAAGATACAAAAGATCAATGAATCAAAGAGCTGATTCTTTGAAAAAATAAACAAAATTGACAAACCTTTAACCAGAGTTATCAAGAAAAAAAGAGAGAGGACCTAAATAAATGAAATCAGAAATGAAAGAGGAGAAATAACAGCTGACACTGATGAAATACAAAGGATTATAAGAAAATATTATAAACAACTATATGCCAACAAACTGGACAAGCTGAACAAAATGGATAAATTTCTAGGAATCATACAATCTTCCTAAACTAAATCAGGAAGAATCAGAGAATTTGAACATACTAGAAACAACTAGTGAAACTGAAACAGTAATATGAAAAAAAACTCCAAGAAACAAAAGCCCTGGACCAGATGGCTTCACAGGTGAATTTTAAAAACATTCCAAGAAGAGCTAACACTTCTTCTTCTCACACTATTTCAAAAAATTCAAGACAAGTGAAGACTCCTAAACTCATTTTATGAGACCAACATTATCCTAATTCCCAAACCAGATAAAGACACTACAAACCAAAAAAATTATAGGCCAATATCCTTGATGACCATAGATGCTAAAATGCTCAATAAAATATTAGCAAACTGAATACAACAATACATCAAAAAGATCATATACCATGATCAAGTGAGATTTAGTCTGGGAATGCAAGGTGGTTCAACATTCACCACAATAAATGTGATTCACCACATAAAGAAAATGAAGCATAAAAACCACACGATCATATCAACAGATGCAAAAAAAGGCATTGGATAATATCGAGAACACATTTATGTTAAAAGCTCCAGCAAAGTGGGAATAGAGGAAACATACCTAAATATAATAAAGGCCATATATGACAAACCCACTGCCAGAATTATACTCAATGGGCAAAAACTACAACCATTCCCCTTTAGATTGGGAACAAGACAGGGATGTCTGCTTTCACCTTTCTTATGCAACATAGTGCTGGAAGTCCTAGCCACAGCAATCATACAAGAAGAAGAAATAAAAGGCATCCAAATCAAAAAGGAAGAAGTAAAACTGTTTTTATATGTAGATGGTATGATACTGTACATACAGAACCCCAGCACCAAGAAACTTCTGGAACTGATAAATGAATTCAGCAAAGTTTCAAGGTATAAAATTAATATCCAGAAGTCAGTTGCATTTCAATATGCCAATAATGAACTTACAGAAAAGGAAATTAAGAATACAATCTCATTCACATTTGCTTCAAAAAGAATAAAATACTTAGGAATAAATCTAACCAAGGATGTAAAAGACTTGTACATGAAAAATTATAGGACACAGAGGAAAGAAATGGAAGAAGATACAAATAAGTGGAAGCACATACCGTGTTCCTGGATATAAAGCATTAATGTCATTAAAATGTCCATACTACCCAAAGCAATCTATAGATTCAATGCAATCCCTATCAAGATTCTAATGACATACTTCACAGAACTAGAACAAATATTTCAAAAATTTGTATGGAACCACAAAAGGGCCACAGAGCAACAGTGATCCTGAGAAAGAACAAAATTGGAGTAAACACCATACCTAATATCAAACTATACTATAAGCCATAGTAATCAAAACAGCCTGGTACTGCTTTGTAACAGTACCTCTTATAAAAACAGACACATAGATGGATGAAACAGAATAGAAAACCAAGAAATAAACCCACATATTTATAGTCAATTAATATCTGACAGAGGAAGCAAGCACATACAATGAGCTAAAGATAGTTTATTCAATTAATGTGTTGGGAAAACTGGATAGATATGTGCAGAAAAATGAAACTAAACACCTTCTTACACCACACACAAGAATAAATTCAAAATGGATCAAAGTCTTAAATATTGGACCCCAAACCATAAAAATCCTAGAAGAAAATATAAGCAGCAAAATCTTGGACATTGCTGGTAGCAATTTTTTATTAGGTATATCTCCCCAGGCAGGGGAGACAAAAGAAAAATAAACAAATTGAACTATATCACACTAAAAGGATTTTGCATTGCAAAGGAAATCATCAACAAAATAAAAGGACAACCCATAGAATTGGAGAACATATCTGCCAATACATCTGATAAGGGGTTAATATCCAAAATTTACAAAATACTTACAAAATTCAACACCAGAAAAACAAACAACCCAATTGAAAATTGGGCCAAGGACCTGAATAGACACTTCTCCAAAGAAGATATACAGATAGCCAATAGACATGTAAAAAGATACTCAATGCCACTTATCATCAGAGAAATGCAAATTAAAACCATGATGAGATACCATGTCACACCTATCTAAATGGGTATCATCGAAAATCAACAAACAACAAGTGCTGGCGAGGATGTGGAGAAAGGGGAAGTCTTTTGCTCTCTTGGTGGGAATGCAGACTGGAATACAGCCTATGGAAAGCAGTAGATGGATACTGCTCTATATTTTGACCCAGCATTCTCAGTTCTGAGAATATATGCAAAGGAATCCAAAACGCTAATTCAGAAGAACATAAACATCCCTATGTTCATTGCAGTGTTATTCATAATCTCCAAGGTATGGAAGCATTCCAAGTGTCCATCAGTAGATGAGTGGATAAAACTACTATGGGACATTTACACAATTGAATACTACTCGGCCATAAAAAAGAAGAAAGTTTTACCCTTTGTGACAGTATGGACGTACCTGGAGAATATTATGCTAAGTGAAATAAGCCAGTCAGAGAAAGATAAATGCCATGTGATTTTGCTCACATGTGATATGTAATGAACAATCTGAACTAACGAGCAAAACAGAGACAGACTCATAGATATACAGCAGGATGACAGTGAAGCTAGGGTGAGGGAAATAAGGAAGTGGAGGTATTGAGGAAAACTGACAAATGACTTATGGACAAATCACAGTCTGGTGATTGCTGGGGAGAGGGTGATATAAGGTGACTAAATGATAATGGAAAAATACAATAAAAAATCTGGGGAAAAAAAAACAAGAGAAATAATAGCAAGTGTTAAAGAGGTTGTGGAGAAAAAGGAATCCTCATTTACTGTTGGTGGGAATGCAAACTGGTGCAGTCATTGTGGAAAACAGTATGAAGACTCCTCCAAAACTTAAGAATAGAGTTACCATATGACTCAGAAATCCCTCTTCTGTGTATCTACTTGAAATTTTTGAAAACATTTAATTGTAAAAATATATGCACCCCTATGTTTATTGCAGCACATTCATGGTGGCCAAGACATGGAAATACCAAAGTGTCCTTCTGTAGATGACTGGATAAAGATGTGGTGCATATATATGATGGAATACTACTCAGCCATAAGAAAAGATGAAACCCTGCCATTTGCAACATGGATGGATCTTGAGGATATCATGCTAAGTGAAGTAAATCAGATGGAAAAAGTAAGAACCATATTATTTCATTCATATGTAGGATATAAAACTGAAAGTAACAAATGAACAAACAGGACAAACAAACCATAGAGAAAGGGGGGTGGGGAAAGGAAGAAGAAGGTAAAGGGGATTGAATGTATGTTAACTGAAAGAGGCTTTGGGTGGTGATGCAGAAATGCAATATGCAGTTGATGTGTAATAGAAATTGTATGTTTGAAACTTATATAATCTTACTAACCAACATCACCCCAATAAATTTAATAAAATAAAGAAAAATAATATCTGCCTGTTTCCCTTATTGTTGAACAACATCCTGGATTGGCAGAGCTTTCTTGGTGTTACATATTATTTCCATGGGAACTTTTGCTTCATTGTTTTGCATGCAGACTCATATATTACTCTGGGAAAGAATAAGGCCAGATTGATTTTCCTCTTTTTTTTTTGTAATTTGCCTTTACTACTTGGATGTCTGGAATACTCATTAGTATTCTTGTAGTTTAACAGCCTAACTAAGGTAGAGCTCAGTGCTGAAAATTCTGTATCACATTTTTTTTCATAACAGTATACTTTTCAATTAACAGATTCAGTATCCTCTTTACTTTAAAGAAATTTTCTTGTGTTATATCTCTTAATACATTTTCTTTTCCTGAGGTGGGTTCTCTGATTTAGGGACACAAAGTATCTTTATATTGGGTTGACTTTTATTTTCTCATTTATATAAGTGTTAATTATATCACTTTAATATGTTTTTCTTTTTCATCTGCAGTTATAATTATGTCAAATCTTTCCTTTTACATCAGTAATTCTATTTCAATACTATTTTGCTTTTTCTTTAGTTATTTATTAAACCTGTAATATGCTATTTTGTTCCTCAATTCGTCTTAAGTCTCAAAGTACTATTTCTTTAATATTCTATTAATTTATTGATAATATAAGCTTTTATTTATTATAATCATGTTCTGTATAGCAGCACCAAGTAATTGTGAGTAAATACCTTTTGTCTCTTCATTTATATTTTCTTTTAGATTGTGTTATTTTTTTCTGTGCTGTTTTTATGCTTTTTGTTGTTTGCCTAGTTCCAAGGTGCTTCCTTTTCTCTGGCTTATGCTTGGACAACTCACTCTGGACCTTCTCTTTGTTCTGATACAGAGTGAGTAATGCAAGGTGGTCTAGGAAATGTAGGTTTTTGTTTTCTGAAAGTCATTTGTGCAGGTGAAACTTGGGAGCTCTATTATTAAAGGAAGAAATTGGAAACTTGGTTGGCTTTGCTGCATCTGGTTTCCCCTTACCTATAGGTGGCGTGAGGCTCACTCCCAGGATGGGGCTACTCTTGGGCTTAAGATGGCTTCCCTGGTTCAGAGGTTTTCATGGTCCCTTCTCTCCTCCTCCCACCAGTTTCCCCTTTATTTGGGGAATTAAAAATAGTTCCTAAATAGCTTTCAGTAGTTTCCACTTCTCACTCAAAATATAAAAAAAGATGAGAACATCCTTTCAGTTTGCAGAACTTAATATTTGGTGTTGTTAGTGAGAATCCTTGGGATTCCTCTGACCCTGCTGGGTGTGTCCCTCTGAGAGTCAAATCAGGCAAGAAGCCAGGCTTGTGCACCTCTCTGCTGCCCAGCTGCTCTAGAGTTTTCCATTTGTTGAGTTTTAGATTTTTGAAGTTTATTGAAGTAGGTTGTAGTCACTACCATTTTAAATTGTTTTTGGTGATATTTTTGTTTTTTTAATATCATCTTCATTCTTATCAGGATAAGGAAAGTTATCTTGTTAATGTTTTTTCTCTGTTTGTTTTTATTATTTATAACACTCCTAGCAGTTTCTATCTCCCTCTGCTTAATTTTCTCCATTGCACTTACATAATGCAGTTAAAACTATTCACTATTTTAACTCAAATACCCCTAAGAAGTCTTACTCATTTTCTGTCTTCCTATATTTCCTCAAATTTTCCATTCTGCTATCCTATTTCCTTTTTTAGCTGTACAAAATAATTTTTATCATTTTAAATTATCATTGTATATGTAAAATACAATCTTAGGAGAAGGGAAAATATTGGTTTATGATTAATCTTTTCTTTTTGAATCAGCAGCAGAGTCAACGCTAGGTTTTCAAAGACCTTTCAGTAATCCCCAAGCTCTACTATTCTGCTTTGCTAACTGATTCTGTGGGTGCCCCAGTTATGTGCTCCAAATTGATCTTTAAGGTTGGCATCCACAGAACTAAGCTTATATGTCATTTTCAACCAGGTATCTAGAAAATTAATCTCTCACAGTTGCTGGGAGATGGGCTGGTGTGAGACAGTGAAGGAATTCTCACATAATAAATCCTATGTTATGAGGATGTTGCTATTAAGTAGAGATAAGAAAAAGAGAAATGTAGGCAGTATGATTGCTTGTCTGTACCTAAGAGATAAATATTAGAGGAGATCTCATCATGTTATAGGGAAATTCCATAACAAGCAGAATGTGAAATAAATTTCAGAAAAAATTCTGATACTAATGCTCCAAATTTTTGCTCCAGAGGAAGAATCTCCTGGTAGGTTAAACTACTTCTAACTTTGTCTCCTCACTTCCCATTTCTACTGAGGTCCTGGATGTTCACCATAGCTTCTTTTTTTCCCCTAAAGATTTTATTTATTTATTTGTTTAGTGAGAGGGGGAGGGAGGGAGAAAGAAAGGCAGAAAAACATTGATAGGTTGCCTTTCATACATGACCTGAATGGGGATTGAATCCACAACCCAGGCATGTGCCCTGGCCAGGAATTGAACTGGCAACCTCTTACTTTGTGGGATGATGCCCAACCAACGGAGCCACACTGGTCAGGGCATACCATAGCTTCTTTAATCTACAAATTCTTATTTAGTACCTACTGTGTGCCAGGAACTATTAATTCTATGTGCTGAAGAGACTGCAGTGAACTAAACAGACAAAAATCATTATCCTCACAAAATTTGCGTTCTATTAGTGTAGATGGTTAAAAAGATCAATAAGTAAAATATATGCAATACTAAAAGACAATAAAGACTATAGGAAGAAATAAAATAAGTAGTAGAGATAGGCACTGTGGGTAGGGGTAGGGTTCTGGGCAATGTTTTCCTTCTTTTCTTATGTTTTGGTCACATATGGACACAAACCCTTCTGCTATCCCCATTTGGACAGCTGAGATGCATGGGTACTTTAAAAATTACTAAAATGACTCAGTGCTAAATGACTAGATATTAAGGGAAATTCAAACAGAAATACACAGAACATAGGAGAAGTATAAAGGTTTGCTCTTAGGACTTAGAGAACCTGCCCCCTTTTACATACTGCTGCCTAAAATCTTTGTTCTCTGGACACAAACCGCTGAAATAATTCCATAGCCCCCTAGCCCAGATTCCTCATTTCCCTCCTGACCTGCCTCCACCAATAGGATGCCCCTTTGCAATTCAACATGCAAGGGTCTCATTTTTGACAGGAGCCATTTCCTCTCATTTATCTCACCCGACTGATTGTTCCCCCTAAGTTATTTCTCTCCCTAGGTTATGATTGATTTCCAGTCTAAGTTATGATTGAGAGACATCTTGCTTCCTTGTGTGGCAGGCACAGTGAATGATCTCATCTACCTTCCACAGCAGGAGTGTGGCTTTGCCCTTGCAAGTTGTGGCAGAGACACTCACTGCTTATTGAATATACATGTGCTCCCTGACTTTTCTCAGAGTCCTGAAAATTTGGTGCAGCCATGTGTCAATCCTAGGCTACAACATCAAGACACTAGTCTTATGCTCAGAGACTAAAAGCCACGTGTTCTGGTTGGTACTGCAGCAGAAGGCAGACAGCCTGGATCCTTGGAATAGAGCTCTCCTGTAGAACTACTGAGCCACTGTCAACCTGGGGTAAATTAAACATAAAACTTCACATGTAAAGCCAATACTTGGGAGTTTGTTTCTTACAACAGAGTAGACTAGCCTAAACTAATACCTGGCCTAAGAGTAAAATGAAATAATAGTGCCACACATTCCAAGGTGTTCTTATAACAGTAGACATTTGTTAACAAGAAGACTTCCCTTCACAATGTGGAGGCAGTGCAGAGCTGCACTTAGGATGTTTCAGAGAGATCTGGGTTTGAATGTTGGAAATGCTACTTAGTAACTAGTTATGTGATATTAGTTTCCTTTCTCAGCCTCTCTGAACCTCAATTTTTATAACCTCAAATCATAAGGTTGTTTTAAAGGTTAATTGAAACCTCTTGTAAAGTACAGTATGCAGTAAACATTCAGAAAATCTAATAAGAAACTATGTGCTGATTGGTTGAGACACACATATGTGACATCATAACTCTGTGCTTAGGGAACAGGGAGAAGACCTAACTTGGAGCCGCTGAAGTGGAACCTCTGCAACCATCCAAACTTAATAATAAACAGGTGAAACTAAATTGGAGTGATGACAGAAAGACTATTTATTCTTACAAATGATAGAAACTTAGGTGACAAATATATATATATAATTAAGCATTGACTCAAGAAAAATTATTTTTGAAACTCCAAAAATAATGTCCTTTTCAATGGAAGGCTTGAATCACAGCAGAAGAACTGCAAGAGATCAGACTAAAATAATTGAGTCTGCTTTAAGTATATCATATATTCAAAGTCAAGAAGCAATTTCATCACAATTAAAAATTTTCAGGATTGGACAAAATTGGAGAGATGAAAACTCTAATAAAGAATAAAAGTTTCCCAACAAAGTTATATCAAGGTCATTATCATTGCCAGCAGCATGTCTCTACAAGAAGATGCTGGGGTTTTGAAGAAGGTGTGGAATTAGCTCATGACAAAATTTATAGGGTGGCCCTGACTGTTGTGGCTCAGTTGGTTAGAGTGTTGACCCACAAAGCAGAAGGTCACCAGTTCGATACCTAGTCAGGGCACATGCCTGGGTTGAGGGTTTAGTCCCTGGGCAGAATACATATGAGAGGCAACTAACTGATCAACGTTTCTCTCCCTCACTTTCTCCCACACTATCCCTCTCTCTAAAAGTAAAATAAATAAAATCTTTTTAAAAAAATGAAGTAGAGAAGAAGTCCAAGTCACTGAAAGGATCATCACAAGGAATCAGGACCTGGCAAGTTATCCTATTCAGGTCTCACAAATGCAAGACTCAGTGGTGACATTGTGGTCAGCATGCCTGTTAATTCTGCCAGAGCAAGTGCCTTTGAAACTCCATTAACAGGGCAGTGGTAAAATTAGGTATTGGCTAGGAAAAGCAGACATTTCCTGAACCTCTCATCATAATAGGTACCATGCCATTCAGATGTGGAGACAGATAGTCATTCTGTATAGAAAAACCCTCTCAGGAGTCACTATTGGACAACAAAACTCTATTACCTGACATCTGCTCACTTATTCGTGACAAGGACCCTAACAAACAAGATTAGAAATCATCAGAGAAAGATTAAATAGGGTTTGTGTGGTTTTACTATCAGGATTTTAACATCTTCACAAACTGCTCCTTCCCTTCCTCCCTTGACAACCCTGTGATGAATCACAGAGTATTTGCTCTGTTTCTGTAGCACTTTGAAATTTTTATATAGCAAAATATTTCATTGGCTCTATCTTTCCTTATCAGAAAAGCCCACATGTTGGCCCCTCACAAGGGATCAGGCAGAATGGCCACAAAGTGCTTCTGAGTGGAATTTCTAATTGACTAATTTTACTCTGTTTTCCAGGCTGCTCTGTACTCAGACTCTTCTGAAATTGCTTTGTGAAACCTGCAAGGATGTTTCCCCATCTGAGTCCCAAACCACCACTGGAAGCAAGACAAACTCTTGCACAGCTGATTCAGTGTAATTGCAGGCTATGTAGGTGCTTTTCACACCTGAATGGGTGGCAATACAGGTCACCTGGGGATATTATTAAAATGACTCAGCAAATCTGGGGTGTTGCCTGAGACTCTGCATTTCTAACAGGCATCGGGTACTGCTGCTGCTGGTTCTTGAGTAGCAAGGTCCTGCATGAGAATCTCACAGGATAATGCAGGGCTGTGGAATGACAGTAGTGGAAAGGGGATGAGACCAGATACATCCTGGACTTTTACTCAACCTCTCTAAACTTTGGATTGCTTATTGATAAAGTGGAATAATTATAGAACTTACTTTACCTTGAGAGCTGCTGTGAAAACAGCTAATGGTCTGAAGTTAAAGTTTTTTGCCATTACCATAGAAGAGTTCCATGAAGCAGGCTTTACTCTGATATGATGGGATCAGTTCATAGGACCTTTATTGCTGACAATCAAGTGACAGGTGTGGGATAACATGATGCTCTCATCTGTATCACTTTGCAATGTTTCTTTGTTACATTAGAAATGTCAGTTATCATCCTGATCTCACATGCTTCTTGGTGTTCAGTTCTACTCAATTTGAGACTCTCTTCAGTCAGGTTTCTCAACCTCCAAGTTGAAAAACACTTAAGATCCCTTGGTGGATATAGTTTAGAAAAATAGAGCTAATTCTTGACAGAACTGCTTTGCAATGAAACAGCTGTAATTACCATTGGGAAACAGAAACATTATGGAATGTTGCAAAATCCACTTGATTTGCAAAAAGATATAGTGCAATTCATCCCTAGTGGCAATTAATAAGTTAGCAGGTAAGACAAGAGATGGAACAACAAATAATTTTCATGTTTGAAGGTACACAGTTCAATCCTCATGACATTTAATTCCTGACTTTGGGAAGTACTGCATGGTGATTTAGCTCATTAACCCAATAAGAAAAGGCTAGCTTAGCTGCTAACTTGGGATAAGAAAGGGGTGAAAAACATCTATATTTCAGGTCTTCTCAAACAATGAAACAGAGATGATATTAGCCTAAGGGCCTAAGCATTTTTCAGAAAGTATTTCTGGATTAATTCTCATAGACTCCTTGCAAGTCATCATGGTTTTGGGAAACATCGATAAGCATAAATACAATCTAAGTTCAGTAAAGTGATCACCTGCACTGCCTTTATCTCTGACTCTTTTCTCTAAGCAGAGAGACCTAAAAATTCATCCAGTAGGGAAAATACCCTATTCTTGTTAAATCTGAGAAGGCACAAAATATATAAGCATCCAGAGAAAAGCAGAAATATTGATTCACTACAAAGAGCTAGGCAGAGCAGCCTACCTCACATGGAGTTCCTATGCTTTCAAAAGTAAGTTTTGCTACAATCAGAGGAAGATAGAATTATTCACCTGTGGATAATGAGGCCAATATTGTAACAAGTTTTTGACAGGGTCCTACTCAACATGCTTTAGCTCAACACTTCCATTGGTTTTGTTGTTGCGACTACTATTACTACTACTACTACTACTACTACTACTATTACTACTACTAGTTTGGTCCCAGATGAAATAGAATTTTTCCCAAGAACTACTATATAGCCAGTGGTAATGCCATGATCAACTTTCCTCTATATTTAAATTTAGTCAGGTACTTGCATAAAGACCATAAGATTTATGACCTGTTTTCTACAAGAACACTTGCTAACAGGTATTTGTGAATTTCATAAAAAAAAGAAACTTTCCCAAATAGAATATAGAACATTTGACACAAAATTTGGCATTGAAAATCTTCCCTTTATAAGGCTAAATTCTCCATTCATTATCTTGACAAGTGTCCAATTTGGGCTGGTATTCTACCTTCAGGAAATATCTTCTTAATCTTCTCTTCTTATTAGGATATTACTGTTAAAAGAGAACTTAAAAAACCTTGAAATTTATTTGATGCTGGAATAATACCAGTTTCTTTAATACTAACAAAGCTAATATAATAAAAGCCATCAGGTTTGGGATATTTTATGAAAATGTTTAATTCAACTGTTTCTTTGGAATGTAGTAGTCATAGTTTGGAATTTCAATTACAGTTCAGTTCTATGCAGTTTTTATGCCACTCAGTGTCTGAGAATACAAATGTCATTTAAAGTTAAGGCTTCACTGTTCATTTTGAAACAACAATTTACAAGTGTCATTTTTGTCATAGAAAATAAAAATTTCTGTAAAAAAACTTGCACAAAATTTTATGATGGTAGAAAACATGAAGGAATAATATACCAGTAAAATGAAAACATTTTACTACAGAAAGTAGTTTTATAGATTTCAATAAAGAAAAAATATGTTATTTTACACCTTTAAAAATTATGAAACAATCTAAAATAATATAAACTGAACATTTTGTAACACTGCCTTTACAAATTAATAACTTTATAAACATATAATTTTTAAATATATTTATCAGTGCAAGATACTTTAAAATTTAAAGTTTCAGTATCATTTTTCCTTGAGTGAGGACAACTTTAAGTCTATTGTCTTAAAAAAAAATCAAGTCTTAGTGCTTTTGTCCCGGTATGATTATGGCAACTGAACAAATGCCTCTGGGGATAAAAATCTATTCTTCTTTCATAGTGATCAGTGCTTTCCTGGAAATAGAAGACATTCTCAATCCAGTTAAATGAAGATGAATGGACTGTCTCCTCCATGATGTAAATGCAGCTCCCACAAACATTTTTAAGTGTGACCTATAGCAATGCAGGAAGGGAGGGAGATCTAAAGGTTCTTAGGTACAACATCATGTGACACAAACAGACTGAAAACAACCAAAGACTTCTCTGGATTAATTAACATGCTTCCAGATAAGATATTTACTTCTTTGAGTTGTTAGAAGCTCAGGTCTTCCCAGTCCCAAGGCAGGCCTTTTCTTTGTGAGCAAGAGGAAGTTTCTAGAAGCATTCATTTAAGTCTGTTTTCTCAGGGTTGCTGCTAAATAGATTTTTAAAAACATTTGTTTTGACTTTACTAATTTTTTATCCCCCAAATACTTCACTGTCAGGCACCAGAATTTCTAGTCACTTTCTTAAATTAACTGTTCTTTCTTTCACTTTCTTGTCTTACCCAAACCAAAACAAGATGATCTTATGGAACATTTTTGCTTATGTAGATGTAAATCTCATATTATTGGACATTTGAAGAATTGTATCCAGTCCTTTCTTTGGGTCTCACTTGAAAGTCAATTGGTATTATTTCTCCTCTCAAGTTTTCTTTATTTTTATTAAATGCAAATATTTCTATTAAAGATCATTTTCATGGGAATAGACAGACAAATGGCTTAAGGAAAAAAGATACTGTCACTTTAACCAGTTAACAAGAAAACCAAAGTTAGACTTTGGAGGGCAGAGTTAGAAATTTCCCTTATTTATTTATTTTTAAACATAAAGTCTAGTAAAATTCTTTGCCATTGCCAGCAGGTTAAAGCTGCAAGTTTCTTTTCTGGACAATGGCAAATGCTTAAATTCTAAGAGAGAAAAAAGACAGAGAGATAGGAGAGAAAGTGTTTACATTTGAAAATACATTCCATATGAAAGAACCATAGGAGAGCATATTGCAGCTTTATACAAAAGGATCAAGAGACATGAAATTGAACTATGGAAGAAGCAGAGCAATTAAGCCACATTGCCAAATATTCCCAGCCCTTGCCTTCCCGGGGGCTGACGTCTCACACTAAAATATACTTTATTCTTAGATAGTGGGCCACCGGGGTTTGATTAAGAAGCTGGGCTTTCACCAGCAAGGATAGAGCAGGTTGTTAATGTAACACAATGCGAACCAGTACAAACAAAAAGGCACTTCAGAGGACATGGACTAGCCAGTGCCGAGGATTTTCTGTTGTGGTTGTTGGCAGCACACCCAGTTGCCAGCAGTGTCTGGTGATGGTAGTTTTCTGTATGAAGTTCACAAGCATGAGGTTTAGTACAACACTGGAAAACATCAAGAAAATTTGACAGTATTGCTTCGTAAACAGAGCTGACACACTCACTATATTGGTACTGAGGCTACAGAACTTCAAAATTAAAGGTCCTAATCTTTCTTTGCCTATGCACAACGCGGGCAATTACATACAGGTACAGCTTCAGGAGTCCACTGAAATGTGGTTATTCTAACATACTCTGGGCAATGGGCTACAGGGAGCATGTCCATAAAAAGGGCCCCAGGGATACACTTGGCGCCAGCATCTTGGATTTTGCACAGTTTCTGAAAAGGATCCATAAAAGGAAGAAGAGAGAGGGGGAGTCAAAATTAATCATTAAGTCGATCATACTTGGTCTCAACACCAGCATTTGCTGATTCAAATTAAACCAACAGAAAAAAGCTGACTGTACATGATTTTGATTGTTAACACAGCTAACTTGTTCATATCTGTCGGCCATACTCTTTGAAGCTCCTGAGAAAAGCCTGGCTCAGCGTCATCAACGCGATTCCCAGCCTGTCCAGTGAAAGATCAACATCAAGTTGCTCTTATGCCCTTCTACCTCAGTTCTCTGACTCGTCTTTTCACCTGTTTGCCTTCATGCCTCCGAATAAGTACTTTGTGTGTTCAGTTTGTCTTTTTTCAACTTCACACCATCCACTAGTTCGAAATTATAGTTCTCCAGAGCAGATAAGTTTCTTTCTGACATCCCATTGTGCCAACAGGCGCAGTACAGCACAACCCCACAGATAGCACCCAGTAGCACACCCAGGGCACTCATGGCTATGATGGTGATGAGGATGGGGTCCAATGTCTTCAGCACATTGCCTGGCTTCCTGGAGATGTTCTCATCCCGTTCTCCTATGCCCTCATATCCTTGGGTGGTCCCTGGGGAGAAAAACAAAATTGGCCACATGAGCACTGACAAAATACCAGATGAGAGGTGAGAGAACAATAGAGAAAAGTAAGGATAAAGACAAAATCACATGCTTGTTTTCTGTTCTCTCCCCAGAGCCTGTGGGAGATTTCTGAAATGGGGTTTGGCTTCCTGATACTGGAAAACATGCAGGTTTGTGTTTGATTCACTGTTGGGAATGGAGGTGTGGGGGATGGTACTGGGGAGCTGTGGCCCCGACAGCTAGGTAGCCTAGCATATGGAAACAACCAATTCTGGGTAAACAGTGGGGTTTATGGTCTAATCTAATTCAGATTTCCTGCAACCCACCATCTGTGCTAGATTGTAATCTGTGTTTTTAGTCCTTGGCCAGATATAGTCACTAAGCTTAAACATTTAGTCTCACATTTGTCCAGTGGAGGATTTAACCATAACCCTGTGCATTCCCCTGATCCTATCCAGGCACCAGGAAACCGTCTGAGCTGCCCTTTCCTGGGGGCATGTCCAGTGTCTGGCATGGTTGACACATGGCTTGTTCTCCCACATGTAAAAATCTTTAAGTCAGGCATGTTTCTCCCAAGTCCACCGTGGTTTTACTCAAGAAAGAGATCTTTTAGAACAAAGGAATGCTTGCTGCTGATATTTAAAAGGGGCTATGTATGGCTCCAACCTAGAGACTGGGTTTGTGCTATGCTGAAAAGAACATGTTTAAGAATTAGCATCTGTGCAGCCCTGGTGGTTTCACTGGAGAAGTCATGCTGCCCTGCAATTCCGTCCCTGGAGAAATGTTTTCTTTAGAGTAGAACATGAGGGATTATGAACATGGGTTTTGAGTCTAATTAATTACCTGGTACTAGAAACGAGACTAAAATGTTAATGCTCATTGTGCATGGCGTTTACTTAGGGTGTTCAGATCAATGAAGAGTCCAACCAAAGAAAACTAAAAATATGAGATGCAAGTCCTTAAAGAGGGGCAAACAATCCCTGGGGGCATATTAATATTCTCTCCCTTGATAAAACATTGTTTTGAAACAACCTTTAACAAAGTTTAGATCTCGGAGCAGGCTATGTAGCTAAGTTAAATGAGCCACATGTCTCTGTCAAGTCCAAGTCTGGCTATTCTAGGACCACATTGCTAAGAGCAACAGACATTGATGCTGATGGGTAGGGCTGGGACAAGTGTCCAACGATTAACAGCTGCTGGTTGGGAGGTATGGAAACTTCTGGAAATGAAAAAAAAAAACATCATACGAGACCTAACTCTGATCAAATGTCTTGAATTGGATCACCAAGCGGTGTTCAAAGAAAACACATTTTCAAATCAATCAGTCTCAAGTTGAAGACTACCACCTAAATGGCCATGCTACTTCAGATAAGCCACTACCCTGAGTTTCAGTCTCTCATCTGAAAATGGGGATAAATATACCTCAGAGAGCAGCTGTGAGCAGCTAGGTGGCGAGTAAAGTGAGTGAGGGCAGACTAGCTCCTCAATACATCCTTATCATCATCATCATAAAACTAGGGTTCCAGTAGAGGAAGATGGTAACAGATGGACCAAACTCAACAGATTGTCACAGACATGGGGCTCCATTGCTTTAAAGACCATCTCTAGATACCAACCAGGCTCAAGTATTTGAATTGGTTCAAACTACAGTGTGGAAATCACTGCAGGTCTTGGGTATGTTTTGGTCTTCGCTAGTTTTCTGTTTCTAGTTACAAAATGAGCCTGATTCCCTTCATTACCCTCTAAGTCCTCTTCCAGCTTAGGGAGGGAAGGGCCTGGCTGGCACCCCACCCCAGGCCTCAACCACCTGCACAAGCCAGACTGCCACAGAGTCTTGCAGCTTCAGGGCAGCTTAGATTGTACTGTGACAGAAAATTCTCCTATAAATAGAATGAAAGCCACAGGAAATAATTTTAAAAATTGGTCAGAAAGACAAATTTACCTGTTTCATCAATTTTATTTTCTGGGTTCTTTTTATCCAGATCTGCTGGTCCTGACAAGTCAAACAAAATCGAAAGAGATATTTGAACACCCAACAAAATACAATCACAGAAAATATATAAACCTTACACATATACACACAGACATACACATGCTCATGGCTCAGCTGGCTTTCCTTTGCAGTTTGAGTACAATTGACCCACCACACAACTGTGGAGTGATAGAGGCATTGTGAAATAATTATGTAGTGGCACTAAATCCAGGTAGATGGCAGTGTTATCAGCTGAGTGTGCTGTTTAGGAGCAGAGAAGGGTGGAGAAAAACAGTCTTGGCATCTGGAGTGTGGGAAATTTGGTGAAAATAAGAAATTAAACTGGGGCTATTCATATGGCTACCAGCCAGTGCCTTTGTAGGCAACAGCTTCGTAAGTTTGATGAGTGTTGGTTTGGTTTCCCAGAAACTATGTCAGCTCTTTGAGGCAAGAGACTGTGTCCTGTGTCAAAACAAAACAAAACAAAAAAACAAAAACAAACAAAACAAAACACAGAAAATGAAAAAAAAAGTCTCTGGAAAAAGTAGAGTTCCAGCATCCCTTATGGTTCTGAGTAGAGACCATGGATTTTCAGTACTTTGTTCACTGCTATATCCCCAGCATTTAGAATGGTATCTAGAACACAATAGGGACCTCTCAACAAATATTTGATGAGTGATTATATAATTATCCTAGACATCTTTTTAATGGTACAGCAACAGAGAGTGTTTAATGGGGCTTCAGCAGCGACTTTCTGAGTATAGTGCCTAGTGACAGCTACAGCAAAGTACACCACTCACATGAAAAGGAAAGGGCTCACAGAATTGTCTCACAGGCTTCCATATATTAATGGAAGCACTGGATGCTGCTTTACATACAGTAGGCGATCATTTAAAACTTGTTGAGCTGAACTGAATTTCTTTGTTTTAATTTGTGGAGTTTGTTCTACATTGGATAAACATCACCGTCATCACCCTCACCCTGGAATAGGAAAGCAATGGTGTTACATGCACTGTGTAACTACATGTAATATATCTCTTAACAGCAGTGTAGACTTGGATGTGGGAAATTTGTAAAGTAGTTCCAACTGAAATATCCTCTTCTGTGAAGATTTGCTAACTACTGTGACATTAAATATATTTCTTTACATAGTACGAAAAAGCAGATTTTATTTACTGCTCTTGTATTTTCCCCATTTCTTGACACTATGAAATTATTGTCACTTTAGGGATTATGTATATTCAATAGGTTGTATTTAAAAAGCTTTGTAAATTGCTGTAGTGACCAAAAACCCATTATAGCCAACAGGTCTCCTTTGCCTTAAGTCCACCCAAAGGACTTATTCCATTTTGTTACAATTAACATCCTATTATATAATAGTATATAACAAGAATTTAAGTGTAACAAGTGGGGCTTAAGACTAATTACTGTTCCATTGCGTTGCCATTAGTGATGCTATGTATACATTTATATTTAAGAATTAGGAAATATGGATTAGTTTCCTACTAATCTGACTTTCATCCTATATATATAATAAAGCAATAAATAAATAAACTTTGAAATACTAGGCAGTTTCTAAATTTAATTTATTCTTTTGAATCATTTCAAATAGTTTAGAGCCAGAAATACCTATATTTTTATAATATAGCAAATAATTATGGCTTCTATGATTCATTAACAATATAAATCTTAAAATCACTGTGATCAAAATTTTCAAAGGCCTGCTGTATTGTTTATGCACACAAATATTTAGAATTATCCAGATGTCTGAGTTTTCCACTGCTCATTAAAAAGTTTTGGCATGGCATATATAGCCTGTAAACTGAGAGTTTTTCTTTGCTATGATCTTTGGAGTCCACATAATTTTGTAGTTTCATAAGGAACCAGCCAGACATTCTAAATGAGATAGGTTAGGTAATGGGGTATCTACAGGTAAACTGACCTGATATTTGCCCTGTTGCACCAGAATATTGATGTCACATGATATGCTCATAGGCCACAGTGAAATTCCAGGTCTAGATGAGCAAGACAGAGCCTATCACATGGCAAGAACCCTGCCCTGGGCAAGTGCTCCACTGGTTTCTACAGAACTGGTACTTACGTGCACAGTCCTCTTGTGAGATGTGGTTATTGATACTAATGTCATCCACCGCAATCCCGCCAAGTTTTCCTTTTCCAATTTCGCCCTCGAAAATCACCTAAAAATTAGATCATTTCCACAGTATTAAAATGTTCAGTCCCAAAGAACAGTGTTTACAAATGCTTGCTCAGTTCAAGTTATGGCCCAAAATTTCATGAAATTTCACATTACCATATGCTTTACTCAGCAATCCATATTAACTGCCTGGGGATGGCATAAAACTTGTCCTCACACTTTCTTTTCATAATATAAAATTTAAAACTGAAAAAAGCAGGAAATAAAAGGAATGTTCATTGTGACAGCCCCCAAATAGATCATAAAATGACATATTCTCCCCTTTCTCAGTAAATTGCTTGTATTCCTGTATTCTAGGACACTGAAATATGCTACTGAGATTATCATCATATTGCAGCAATATCTCAGGTTCGGGAAACCCCTGAAATAATTTTTGGAATGATTCCCATATCTCATTTGATAATCTTAGAACATGACCCCTGTGTCCCTGAAGCAGCCGCCCTCCCCACTCTGGGAAGGAGTTTACCTGGTAAAGTTTCAGAGACTTATGTAGCAGAACACGTCCTTCCTTCCAGTGGTCTCCTTGGTGTCCAATGGCCATCCAGACCAGCTGGTCGTACTCCTCCGGCTTCTGGTAGCGCAGCTTGACTCTCAGCGTACCCACATGTGAACCAGACATGTGATACCAGAAGGTCATGCAGTGGGCGGAATTCTGGGAATAAACCACAGGGCTCACCAGGCGAGCCACTTTGCCCTTCTGATTTTCATCAGCTTGTGAGTAGATGAAGTTGCCATCTCCTGCTCTGACAAAAAACTGCATTAGGGAGAGTGCCTAAATTTATGACTCCTTTGTTCTTTTCTTTAAACTTCCACCACTCAAAACTTCTCTCTGGGGCTGAGCACCAAGAACCCAAACCTGCAGTGGAAAAGGGACGGGGTACAGTTGGTGGGGACCCAAGGCTCTGCTATGAGCTGCTGTAAATAGACACATAGTTGGGACAAGGCTGCAAAGCAGTACTGAGACATCATTCATTCCAAATGTACTGTTGTATGGACGTGGACTGTGACTCAAAGCACCTCTGCACCATTGAAAGCAGACCAAAAGCATAGGGCAGAACTATTTTCATGCTACTTTAAGATTGCTTCAGCAGCACCTGTGTGAACACAGACATGAAATGGAATGCAGTTATTTAAACATGTTCTTATTTATTATTCAAGCAGCAAGGCTTCTGGTTGATGATACTTTGATCACTATAACTGCTTGATAAGAAGGTGCATTTTTTCTAAATAATCTAATGATCTTTTTTTCCTGAAATTTAGATTAGTTTCCCCTCATTTATTTTAGTGGCTTATAAATTCCTGAAATAAACCCAAGAGCTTCAGTCTCAACTATGACCCTGGCTCCTGTGGGATGCAGGGTTCTGATTCAAGGAGAGGCAAGGTTGCATTTTCGAGGCTTATTAGGAAGTGGCATTTTGGCAACATAGACACTTGTGGAGCTGTTAGGACTTACTTTTGGCTTTGCTTTTAATTACCCACAATGGGAATATTACCACCTGGTCTAACACGCAACTCATGTTTCCCTGTTTGCTCTGCAAATAAAAATTGCCTCTTCTCTGCCTCACCTGATGTAAGTGTGAATCCGGTGCTCAGGCCTCAGTGGGCAGGAGGGTGTTTTGTTTGCTGTCCAGGAGGTGTGTATTTGTGAGGTACCATAATTTTTCACTGTGCACACATGGGCAGATCCTTGCATCTGCTCACCTGTGTCAACAGTGTTCAGGTGGGAGTGGATGAGTCAGCAGGCAGCTTTCTTCCTTCACCTGGCTGCTTATCTGAGATCACACTGAAGCATGCTTAATGAAACTCACAGGTGGAATAAAAAAAGGAGGGAGCAGATAAAATTCACAGCTCCATTATTAATTTGATGCTCTCAGTGCTTATGGAGGGTCCCCTGTGACTAGGCTGACTAAATCACGCCTGGGGTTTGTCTTATTTGACTTATTTAGCAATTGGTGGTGGTCTGACTGGGAGACAGTACCATTTCACTGAGCTGAATAGTGGATCAGTCTACCAAGACAGATAGTGAAGAGGTAGACAATGGACCCATCTTGCCTCTAACTTTTCCCACAATTTTGTGGAAAAAAGACTGAAGTTGGAGATCTGCAGAGAGGAAACATGTTTATTGAGCCCATGGAGTTGATTTGGGCAAGTCAGAGAATAGGTGCAGACAGAAGGTAGGTGGACATGGGTAGGAGGAAAATTGTCTGAGAGATCTACTCCTCTGCTCCGGCCTTGGCTCTGCTGCCATTGTGGACTTTGAAAAATTTGATCATGTTACACTTCTGTTTAAAATGTTCCTCACTGCCTTGAGCCCATCTCTTGTCCCATATCTAACTGCTCACATGGGAATCTGTCCAAACCACATCATTGGCAATCCACTGAAACACAGACCCCCTCCCCTTCACATCTCTGCACAGGTCATTCCTTATTCAGGCTGAGCTTACAGTGTCTCTAAGAGAGGACTGTTCTCTCTGACCCCTCCTGTCTTGTCTTTCAATATCACTTCTGACATTGGGCTTCCTCATTCCACTGCATTGTGATCATTTCTACCCATGGCCAGACTGGGAGCTCTTCAAGGGCAGGGCCACCCTCCTTTACACATGCATCTCCAGTGCCCAATACATCTACCATGTAACTATGGGGCTGCTCAGGTGTCATGTGCCCAGTGAACCAGGCGAAGATTCTGGGTTTCAGGAATCCTCTCTGAGAAGGTACATAGCTTCATTCTTAGGGGTCAAATGCAGAAAAACAAGTGGGATTCCTTGAAATACATTCTAAAGGATAAATGCAGCAGGATATTGTACCTAGGTAGTGTTAAGTTTAAAAACAATCTCCATGTCTGATTTGCAAAGTGCCACATCCCATGGTACATCAGTCTGTGCACATGTGAGCTGTGCAGGGTTCCTCCGCCTGTATTTCCCCACGTCAACAAGCCCTGCCTTTCAGATGTCAGGCTTGCCCTCTGCTCTCGGCAAGTGATTGTGTTACTAGTGCTGTGGGAGGCTCTTGCCAGTCGGGTCAGGCCTGGCACTAAGCTAGGTGTCTGGGAGAACAAAAAACACAGATCCTGCTGTAGAAATCCCACTTCTCAGCTATTACCCTAAGACAAGCCCTCTTCTTCTGATACTCAATACACACAATGCTGATATTTTCCCTTTCAGGGGTTTATCACAGCTCTGGGTCAGAAGCTCTCTTTTCATTTTTTCTATTAGTGCTTCACTTCTGTGAGCCTTTCAGCTTTTGTCTCTGGCTAACATCGCTTTTAACCTTCTTTGAACATCAGATTCCACTGAGCCATTTTGCTCTACCTTGCATCAGTTTTTCCACCATTACTGCCTTCATTCCAGCTAATCACATTTGGTTAATTTGATGCCATTTATATGTACCATTTACAGTCAAAGTATTTTAAGTTTTTCTAAAACTGCTTGTCTTGAGATTCAATTGAAAGTATCTCAGAATTGAAGGAGTCCAATTTTATCCAATTTCCTTGTCATTCTCTTTAGGCAAGGAGCTAGATGTGGTGGAAGGAGGCCTAGTCTACCTACTTAATGGTTATATTTGCTGAGGGAAAAGTGAATAACAAAATGGAAAAGGCATGAAATACCCTCTGCCCATCCATTAGCTCACTGACCCACTGACCCAAAACACCAGCATGGGGGAACTTTGCTTAATGAGATCTCTCAGCAACAGCAAATGCCCCTGGGGGAAGCCAATACTGAGTAAGCAGTCCTGTGAGCATCACTGAGTATGGGAATTTTTTGTGGGTTGCATGCTGCTTGTGAGTGTGTATGTGTGTTTGTGCAGGACACTGCTGGTTCTTTAAACCACTCCTCAAACTGGGGAATGAAATGACTAAGAAGAAAACAAAATAGAGGTAGACAGAAGAGTTCACTGGAGTGGTTGCTATCAGTCCCATCCCTCCCCCAACTCATCCCTCTGCCACCAATTAGACTTAAAGGGAAAATAAGATGGGGCAGGGAGGGGAGGTGTTGTGACCCGGGGTGTGGTGAGGTTTCTACCTTCTCAGATTTAAAATCACCCCCAAAAGAATAAGAACCCCACCCCACCCTGATCCACTTCCACTTTAAGGGTCCAGAGAGAACAAGAATAAAGCTCATTTATTGTTTGTTCATCTGTAAATAAATGAGATGATTTAATATATGTCTGGACTTTCATCACAATAGTCCAGATTCAGGGATAATAAAGTGAGATTCCTATGATTTGATCATTGTTAAGGTTGGAGTTGCACTTTTAGGGTTTGTGTTACTATTTCTTTTCTACTTTTAAACACTGATTTTTTTCATTGAAAAGGCTCAGAAAAAGTATAAAACAGGTAATAATTCACACAACTTATTCACAAATATAGCCCAGTTTGCTGTATTTCAGGAGGTCAATCAGTTGCCCAATTTAATCAGCATTTTCTGCTAAGTATTAGGGAAAGAGATCTTGTTAACGTCAGGAAATAAAAACATGAGTGAACGCTCTTCAGTATTTTTTATACCCTAGAAACCCTCCACAGTTACACCTCTAGTTCAAAGAGAGTAGGCCACAGTGAACTTTCCATTACCTGTGTGATCCTGGATTGGTCCTGTTTTGCTGGTCAGCACACTCCACTTGAGCTGCACGTGATTGTCGTGTTCCCAGTGACAGAATGTCTTGTGAGAACCCCAGCCAAATTCACAGTTAAAACCATATGTTGGAAACTCTTCAGTTGGTGGAAAAGAAAAATAGAGACAAGCAGAAAAAGATCAATTTAATCATCTAGGTCAGAAAGGCCCTTAATTCATTCATTGAAAGCAGTTTATATATATTACTTAATGTCTGTTTAAGAATTCTGGGAAAGCCACACAATTCAGAATAACCAGGAAACTCAAAGATGCACAGAGATGTCAAACATTTGAAAAATCACATTTAGTAATTTTTTTAAATCCAGCTTCATAAAAAAAATTATGGACTGAAATTTCCTGGAAGGTTACTATCTGAAGCATGCATATTATATCTGTAGTAGTATCCCTATTTCTACAATATTTAATATAAAAGAGATACTATGTTCTTGAGGATGGATTATATAAATTAATATTCATCAATTAAAAGAATCTTAATTAGAACTTGACCCAGGAATCTCAAGTCTAGAATTGGATGAGTGAATGCCTCAGCCTGGAGGCTATCTGTATTCTCAGTATAGTGGCTTATGCTTTGGGTCTTTAGTGTCAGATCTCTGAAGCAGTTCCTATGATTATTTTTTCTTCTGTGCTTTATTTCAGGTTAATTGATTTTAAGTGTACTTTCTGCTATTTCAATTAATTTTAAAATTTGCACGTAAATTGTTCACCCCACTTAAATACCTCAGTGCATGTTCAAGGAAACCTGAGGCACATTTAAATAGCTACCTGGTCTTGTATTTTTTTTTTTTTTTTTAGTGTTCGAGACACTTCCTTTCGGATCTGAAAGGAAAGTATGAGTGAATTCTGAGGAATAATTTCTTTTGTGTGGTCTACAAGATGTTACTTGACTACAGTGTTTTTTTAAAAATTTTTACTAAGTAGTTTGAGTTTTAGTATGGAAAAAATGAAATTACTGATGCTCAGAATTTTTTTGGTCAATTTAAGTTAACAATGAAGAGACTCGTAAAGATAAGATACTCCTGCTTCTGTCAGTTCCACACCTCCTCCCTAAGAAAGTGAAATACAAGAGGCCTGTTTCCCTAAAGAATGGGTGGGATCCTTCTCAGTGAAGCCAGGCAGTCCACAAGATGGCAGTATGGAAACAGAGAGAAAGGGCCTAGGGAGACTTGCCAAATGAACTTACAAACGTCTTAAAACCATTCCTGTGCACAATGAGGGAAGTGGGGTACTATCTTGTTTTGATTTTTTCTTTAACTTTACCTAAGTGTTCAGTACAAAATATCTTGCTTTCTTCTTTGAGTCTGGCTCCTTTGCTGCTCCTCCTCCACGTTAACCAGGGCAAGAGGAATTTTAATGAAAAGATTTGTTCAATAGATAAGGAGATTTTCTTTGCATTTTTAGTTTGCAAGGAACTCTTTTCAAATGCTCTTCTAAAATGTGGAAAGAAATGCACTCTATGAAATGTTGAAACTGAGAAGGGTGGAGTCTTGCTATCAATGACAATGTGACCTTCCAAAGTGTGCACAAAGCCGTTGTGAGGAAGTAAATAAGCCATGTGATGTGTATAACGTGAGCACTTTGAGTTGGTGCTCACAGTGTTACTGGAGAGCTGCACTTCATGTCTAGTCCATCAGAACCATGAAACAGAACTTCATAGAGCGTGAGAAACCTTTTTCAAAATTTACCACATTTGTGCAGCAAGACCAAATGGTGCAGATGAATTAAAGTCAACTGAACAGTGCCTGAATGGTTGCACAACCTTGGATGGCAACACCCACAATTAGGAATGTATTGTTGCATAATCTCCTGTTAGAAAATGTTAATACTGGAAAATGTTAATGTGTGTGTGGTTTTGAGTTTTCTCCTTAAATGTAGTTTATAAGACATGCACATACAAGAGGGCAGCAAGCCGTTACAGCCCACACACCTCTGGTTATATTTACCTTGTTAATACATTAAATTTATTGTATAGTACAGAAAACCACATCATCCTTATTTTGGTTATCAATGTTCTGGTTATATCATAAAATGTACGAAATTGGGTATTTCTGTAATCACTAAAACAGCTTTGCCTAAAAGGATGTTTTCGGCATTTCCCGTTTGAGTAAATGACAGTTCACCTTGATCTTTCAATGTTCAGTGAGTCTAATGGGGGAACTGCTCCAACATCTGTATTTTACTACTCTTTTATCTTCTTGTCCTGAGTATTTAACCTACTTTTGCCAGTCTTGTTTATTTAAAATAGCTTTAAAAAGAAATCTATGCGTTTTGTGAGGGAGAGGTGTAGAGTAAGAGTAGTACAATGTTGAAAATTCAAGCCTCAACAGAAAGGCTATTAAACACACAAAATACACATAAACATTTATAGAAAGGAAAAAAAGAAGAAAACAGAGAAAGAGAGAAGGACAAAGGAAGAAAAGAATTGAGAAAGAAAAAAAAAACAATGGACAGATGAAACCAGAACATAGGACTATTGACCTTTAAATCTTCAAAATATTACTCAAGCCCTATAGCTGCACAATTCTTATTAAATTTATTGGGAATAATCTGGCTAAATTCCTTCTTGACTCTTAAAAATAGCAGGAAACAATATTCTAAACTTAAAACAAATTTATAGTTCCAGTGAGCAATCACCAGCTGTACTTGTTGAACCTGTCTTGCTTGCAGTTGAATCATTAGCATGGTATATGCACAAGGACTTAACTTTTAAATCTGGATTTCTATTGAGTGTGTTAACTCATAGACTGGACTCTCAGTACAAACAAGTAGAGTTGCTGAGCCCCATGCAATCACAGGTTGTGAATATACTCTGAGCTGCTCTAGGAATGTTTGAAGATCCTCAGAGGGTAAAAGGCTTCACCAGGGGGAGCTGGATTTAAAATGTAGGATTCTCATCAATTCCTGGCAGAGAATTAATAGGGTTTTATGCATCTGATGACAGCCTAGACAGTATATGAATATTATATACCCACCAAGTTTATTATATGGATAAAAATCCGAAATGAAATCTTGAGACTCTGCTTGAGTCTATACTGGCCTCATCAAAATCAGATGATGACATAGGTTTAGGGGCCTGATTTCCTGCTGCTTGTTAAGATGCCTGAAGATTCTGAAGCCTGCAAAACAGTGTGGATCTGACCCCTGAGGAACATGTCAGAGTAGAGCTGGCCTCTGACTGACACTCTCAGGTGCTTGTAGCATTCTGAGAATTGGCTTAGTTAGAAGGTAACAATGCACAGAACTCCTCAAAATCAAAACAAGACAAAACAAAATACAAAAAAGCAGACATCCATTATCCACAAACAAAGACCTGGAGCCAGATTTGTGATTCGGGCAATGGAAAAACAGGAAACCAGAGTGATTTGTAAAGGATTCTGGGCAGACCCTGGAATTCAAAACTGGACCCTATCAGTAAGCTCTGTTACTTTGACATGAACTTATTCAGATTGTGCTAACAATACATCTTCCTGGTCCATGATTTTTACATCTGCCCTCTGACTATAGTAGACCCTGTGAGGTGACTGTCTGGCCCTGGAGATGCTCTGTGAAGCCTTCATACCAATGGCCTTGAGCTCATGCACAAATCAAGTGTGTTCACAAAGTCATTCCTGCTCTGATTAATATAGACCTTCCACATTTAGGGATCTTGATAGACCTTTCTATTTTCTCTGCAGCTGTTGCTCCCTTTTATTTCTTTAATGCTCCCTAGCTCTTTTGATAGGCAAGGAGAGAGATGAAATAAAACAAGTTAGTTGGCAATTTCATAGTGGTTTTAATTAATTCTCTGGCACAATTTTAATTGTGCAGTGAAAATGATTGTTATATTGTGAGAACTTCATTTTTTTTACATTACCACTCTTCTCTATTACAGATTCCTAGAGCCAGCATGGTTGTTCTGCAGAACATCTCAACAAGGGGCTGAGAGCTTTCAGAAAGAGCAGGGAGCAAGCAGGGCCTGCTTTACTCGTGACCCTCCAGGTGTCTGCACCATCCTTTAAGGTCACATTCTATACCATGAAAAGATGTGGGTAGGACTACAGAGTTTTCAGAATTTTTAGGTGAGCAAATTACTTTTCCGTTTCATCTTTTGCTATTTGGTGTGTTTGAGCTGTGTGATAGCAGGCATTTTGTCAACCTGAGCACACTACAGGGAAAGCTGGGGTTAAGTCCAACTGAAGAGAAGTTTGTTTTGCAGTTTAATCAGGTCAACGGGTGACAGGGTCCTATAAGACAGCATACTAATTAAAGCACTTCTTTCTGCTCTCTGCCTAACTGGGTACTGTCATACTGTTGAAGAAACATTGATATACACCACAAGCCCCATTAGTAAGTGACTGTAGAGGCCAGGGCTGCATAAGCTTCTATAAAGGAAATGGAAGAAGCTGGAAAGCTGACCTGTTCACCTTACTCTAATGATTAACTTTAAAGTATTTAAAACCTCTGATTGCTTATACTGACTGTTTCCCTTCACGTGGGCCTGTGGGGAAGAATTTCACAGAATACTAACACAATACAAAGAGAGTAAGAGGGAGGCCACCATTTAACTGTGGTTGGCCTTGATAAACAGTAAACCAAGGGCTTTAAAGGTCATTGTACTTTTCTATTAATAAAAGGATGAGGAGGTGCTGTTCCCAAGGGTGACCCTCTCCCCATGCACAATTATAGTCGTGGCTTCCTGCACCCCATTTTGTGGCACGCCCAATGGAAATGTTGTTGTAAAACTGCCAAATCTGTGGCAGGCAAAACTGACAAACTTTGCCGTCTCAGTTTTGCAGAATGGTGATGAAAATAAATAGTCAGGCTGCTGCCTGTGAGATTTCCTTCTCCTGCAGTTTGCAAACACAGTCCATGTCCTAGCTGTGCTGCATTTAAACAAAGTATGTTACCCTGTTTCTTCAGCCGAGAGCTGGGTTGTCACTGTTTGGCAATTACTGATGGAGCAGGAAATCTCACTCCCTGCCACATGTACGTGTGGACGGAAGAGAGGCAATATTTATGGCTTGTGCTTGGAGACCAGATGCTGTGTAGCATCTCTTTTCCAGAACTTTGAGGGGATCTGAAACCCAGAAGTGCAGTAATACTCTATTTTGGAAGGGGAGGCAGGGGAGAACAGGCATATGGGAAATCTATCACATTTTCTTTTTTATCTGATACCTGATTGTATTGTACTGTCTATTATGGTTGGCTTTTCTGTGGTCAGCACCGTGGTACCACCTGAAAAACAAAAGAGTAATATACAAAAGTGAGAAATGCTGCATGCTTACATATATTTGATAGACGCAAACATTTCCCACAGAAAATTCTTCTTTTAATCCCTACTATAGTCATTGTTTACTTCAGTTTTGCTCGTCACACTATCAAGTTCAAGTTCAAATACACTTTTTTTCCAGCACATTTATTCATAAAACATCTAGGCGGTGGGGAGAGTTAGAGACTTTGTTCCAAGGGCATTCCCTGATTCCCAGATTGGGCATGGCATGCAACTGTAGCAGTGAAAACAAAGGCCTCCCAATGTCTCCAGTGACCGGGGTACTAAACATGACCTAGACCTCTGAGCTTCAGAATTTCCTAAGGTTTCAGATATTAGCCTTTAGGGGAGTTACAAGGCTAGTCCCACAATCTATTTTAAAAACTGAAGGTTTAAAGTGGATGGAGGTAGTTCATTCTTTTTTTCTTTTTGTTACAACAGTTGTTTATTTTCCCCCAAAGACATGTAGTTTGGAGAAGGTGCAGGAAAAGGAGAGGGCAGAAATATTTCTTCACAGTTCCAAGGAACTGGAGACTGCACAACTGACACCCTGAACAATGTGAGCTTTCAATCAGTTTGGATCAACTTTGAAGTTACTTGTCAGGGGAACTTGTGGAAATGTAGCTGTCTCCTTTTTTTCTCTCTGTTAGCTCTTCCATCATCCACTCTTCATCATAGTTGTCTTAGACTTGCCTAACCAGAAGAATCACCTAAACACTTGTTGGAATTGTACTTCCCAGTCCCCTTACCCTCCTTAGATCTCACTGAGAACCAGAATCTCTAGGGGACAGCCTTTGAAACCTATTTCTGAAAGATTCTCAGGTGAGTCTTATAATCTAGTAAGCTAGGAAAACACTGGTTTGCTGTTCATTACTTAGGTGCTCATTTAAACATTTCTCCTTAACAATGACAGTATTGTAGATCACAGTCAGAGACAATCTATTTGCTATTCCAAGAGATAAAGTTCTGGGGCAGACTCAGGGTAACGGCATGGGGTGGGCCTGTGACTGTGACAAAGAGTTTTGCAGGAGGGTGTAAGGTGCCATTGTAGACCTTCCAATAGTATCATTCAATAAAGATCTGTGATCATCTCTATTGCACCCGGGCCCTGATCTGTTCCTACAACTCCCACAGATCAGAAATCATCCAGATCATGAATCAAAGCTGTAGAATCATGCTCTTGGAATGGTCTGGAGATTACTGAGCTAATTGGTTGCAGCGCCAAGTCATGTTAGCTCTGCTCTCCCAGTAAATGTTGTGTCTGGGTGGTCAAACACATGCAAGGCTTCAGTGAAGCAGAAAGAAGGAATTATACACATTATGGGTTAAAAAGGTGAATCTATAATGGCAGAATTGGAGGGTTGCCAGAATACATTAGCATTCAGTTTGCAGTGGTCTTATGGGGGAAAAACTCAAGGTGAAAATTCATTTTTTAAAACTGATATGCATTATCGATTTTGTTATAGGTTGGAAGCCCAACTCCACTGTTGGGTACACACAGATCCAATGTGAATTTTGGCCTCCCAGTGCCTTTGAATGCAATTGCATTATCTTATGAGTTCAAAGGCATTTGCAAATGAATAACTTGGAGGTGAATTTTTGCCTTGGCAAGCAAATACAGGAGAGCAAAACCTTTCCTCATTTCCACACATTTGGTACATTTCACCTGGAATTCAGTGTTGTTTGTAAGTAATGAGCCTTTTGCTATAATACTTATCTCTGTCTATGTACAAATAGGTCACTCCAGGAGGAGAAATTAAAGTAACATCTGCTTTAAAATACAGAATGCTGCTAAAGAGAGCCTTGGTCCCAACTTCCATGTTCCCATCTCTCAGAGTTAAAGTGGGAATGCTTTCAGTTTTTATTTTATTGTACTGAACACTCAAAGTTTGCAGCTCTGACAGTAAAGTCTGTGCCAGAGTGAGCAAAGAGGGTGCCAAGATGTGTGTGCCTAGGATGTGACTTGTTCACACGTGAAGAGATGCCTGACTTAGGGAAGGTTTTGCTCCTCACAAACATTTGTATATGAGCACACCCTCTTCCAGAAAAGGATAACAAATAGCTTTATTAAGAAAACTGGGTTATAATGCAATAAATGAACATGAAGCATGGCATGCCTTCTAAAATCCCTTCTTGATGAAGGTGTGAAGAATGCATTATGAGCACCCTAGAAGTTCTTAGTATTATGCATATATTTATAGAATTATGGAGACAAACATGCTGGCCTGAGAAAATAACATTGTTTTTTTGCCATGGTAATATATATAAAAAAAGAAACTAGAATGAACTTTTTTCTATGTACACAAAAAGTCACTTTAAAAGCTGTAGATAAACCATTACCTTATACTTGAAAAGGACTGTCAGTTTTCCACTATAAGTGACCCATTTTCTGTGGTTTGTGACTTGTTGCCATACACAATTTGCTCCAGGCTAACATACTTGCTCTATTTCATTCAAAGGCTCTAGTCTCAATTGATTTAGTCATGAACTGATGCAAAAATGAGAAGGTTGGTTGTTCTGATACAAGGAGTAAATCTGAAGCTTTGTTCTAATCAATATTAACCGACCACTTTAGGATGTATAAAGAAAAGAACCCTCTCCACTAGAGGGTAATTGAAAAAGGTATACTGTAATGATTGCAGTCATTCCATTTTATGAGGAATTTCACTACCACCGTGTGGTAGGTTTGCAAAAAGCCTGAGGTTTGTGGAAGTGTTTACAGGCAACGCTGGGAAGGTCTTCACAGGACCTGGTTCATAGAATAGAATGGTACTGTTTTTAACATCAGCTGTAGGGTTTTCAACTAGAACTTGACATCTAATGCAGAAAATGCTTCTGTGTTAATTAGAGTAATTTTTGTGGCTTATGGCTATTTACATAAAAGCTTTGTTCTTAAAGGTCCACAGCAATGTAACATTCATTGCCCATGTGAATGTAAGTGATTAACCTGGAAATTTGCAGGGAGACAGCCTTAGGAGGTGGGATTTAAATGTAAATCTAGTATATGGTACTAAATTTCTGAGCTAAATTTTATTCCTTATGCCATCCCTGAGTACAGAGCTCTCTCACTCCTTCAGAGGAGGGCTTTTGAAGCAAATGGAAATGTGCTTTGGGACATTTCCTTCTAGATTTTACATGAATGCACTATCCAATAACATTATGCATTATTATGAAGTTACATGGTAATGCCTTGGGTTCCACCCATGGAAGTGAATTATGTGGGCTCTTTAAGTCCTTTTTGGATAAAAATACAGACCTGCATCCAAGGTCTCATGTTTAATCTAAAATGAGTCAGATTCTATATGAACTGCATTTTGTCCTAGGTATCAGTAGAAGTCCCACAGTACATTTTGCAACAATAGGGTGAAGATTCTAGTGTCTTGGCCAATTTCCAAATTGTGCAATTCCATCCTCCACTTGCCTAACATTTCCTCTGTCATTCCAGGTGGAAGAGAAAGTCACTTTCTAGCTTTGAGGGTGCTAGACTATTATGGAGTAATACTCTAAGTTAGTGAAGCATTTGGTACACACCAGCACTGATATATTTGCTTAGCTGGTAGTAATGTGAAGTGACAACTAACTTTGTTGAAGCTTTTAATGTAAAATGACTTACAAAATCCTAACTTAAAAGCTGCATTTCAAATATAAGCCTAATTTCATCAATTAGTTAAAGGATCCACTCAAAATATTTTATCCTCACTAGAAAATAGCAATAAACATTCCAAAGTGCGCGGTTCTGTAATTGACTTGTTATGGGGGGTGAGGTGGTGCTGAAGATGAGGATCTGTTCAGCACTTTTAACTATGCAGAAATTCTTACTCTGTGAAGATAATCCTAGTGTTGGCTCTGAAAATGGCTAAACATTATCATTTCAAATGACCACAGTTATTAACAACAAGTTGTTTACACAGATGACATGCAGAAACAGGGTGTGTGTCTCTGGCAAGCCTGCCTCTGCTGGGGCAGCCCTGCCATCTCCCTGATGACCACCAACAGGAGGAGTTACACAACCATGAATAGGCATTAATTCGCTGCTCTCGACAATGGCATGAACTGAAATGGAACAGCAATGGGATGAAGATGGTTTCTGCACCTGTGAGCTGGAAGTCATCACCTGTTCCACTGTGGCAGTTGGCCTGGTCATCATCACATTCATCCAGCAGGTTCCCATTGGGAGTGGTTGGTCCAACTGTAGGTGCTGAAACAAAATCCAAGAATTATTATCTCTCCCCTGAAATGTATTCTCAAGCCTCTGGCTGTTGAATCTGCTAACACTTTTGAAGAAAACTAATCTGTTGCAAGAAGGCCAGGAGCATGGTTGACCTCTTTCAGGAGCTAAATAGACTGGGAATTTGTAGAATCCACTGGGGACTGCTTTGTTTGGGTGTTTGATCTATATTTGCTGAATAGAGTTGACTGCTTTAGCACTTTCTACATTGTTATCTATATAAACATAATTTTTCCAAAAAGTTCTAGAATTCTCATGGTTATTTATTCATGACCCTGGAGTTGAGAAATTTGATTGTAGAGATATTGCATGAACTGTTTTTCTGCTCATTTTCAAGGTGCTAGAGAACCCAGTTATCATGAATTCTATTATATTCTTAGTACTTACTAAGTTTTCTTAGTTCATTATAAGTTTTCTTAGTTTTATTATAAGTTTTTCCCCAAAAGATAATCCCAACACATTCACTTTAGTACAATATTGTTCTTTTTGTTCTTTAAAGACCAACTGTCTCCAGATCAGGTGTCTGAGAGGACTTGTCTTAGATACCCTGGGGTCATTTTACCTGAACTCCCAGAGGACTGAATTCCACTGTCAGCAGGGATTCTCATATCTGTGAGTTTGTGGATGAAAGGTATCTGATATTAATCAAAGACTGCTTTTGATCTTTAAATTAAGTTTAGTCTATTTTTTTTCAGCTTGTTACTCATTTTTGCAATCTGTTTAATGTTTTACAGTTTTGGGTATTGCATTTCACTTTATGAGACTGAAAATAATGTATAGTTCTCCTGATTATTGAAAACCAGACAAAAGTGGGGGTCTGTTCTCTAATAGCTTATGGCCAGTAGTAATGTCTGGTAACTGCTGCATTCTCAATAAAAATTTGACATTGTAATTGTGCTTAAATACTGAGCAGAATTATGACAAATGTAGAAATGTAGGTAGTTTCAGCTTTCTCAACTCCCCCAAAGCACACACCAATAATCACTAGAAACTCAGCATTCATGGATATTGTGCACACTATTTAGAAATACAGTCTATACTTGTAAAATGCATATACAAATATGCCAAACTCTACTATTTACTTTTTTCAATTTTAATTTTAATATTTTTCAATTACAGTTGACATGAAATATTATCCTAGTTTTAAGTACAAGATATACAGCATAGTGTTTAGACATTTTGGAACTTAGAAAGTAATTACCACAATAAGTCTCATGCCCACCTGGCACCGTATATATGTACTATGATATTGATTATATTCCTTATGCTGTACTTTTATAGCCTCATGACTATTTTGTAAATGCCAATTTATATATCTTAAACCCTTCACCTTTTTCGCCTAGTCCCTAACCTCAGCCCATACCTGTTAATCATTAGTTTGTTCTCTGTATCTATGAGTCCCTCTATTGTGTTTGATCATTTATTGTGGTTTTTAGATTCCACATATAAGTAAAATCATATGGTGTTTGTCTTTCTATCTGACTTTTTTCACTTAGCATAATACATTCTATGTATGTCCATGTAGTTGCAAATGGTAATATTTCATTCCTTTTTATTACTAATATTCATATTCATATTCATATGAATATAGACCACATTCATATATATACCACATCTTCTTTATCTACTCATCTACTGATAGACATTTAGGTTGCTTCCGTATCTTGGCTATTATAAATAATACTGCAGTATCATAGAGATGCAAATATAGTCTTGAATTTGTGTTATGGGTTTCTTCAGATAAATACCCAGAGGTGGAATTGTTGAGTCATAAGGTAGATTTATTTTATTTTTATTTTTTGAAGAATATCCGTACTGTTTTAAATAGTGGCTGCACCAATTTGCAATTCCATCAATAGTGCACAAGGCTTCTGTTTTTTCTGCATCCTGGCCAACACCTGTTGTTTGTTGTTTTATTGATGATGGCCATTCTGACAGGCATGAGCTGGTATCTCATTGTGGTTTTAATTTGCATCTCTCCGACAATTAATGACATTGAGCATCAGTTCATATGTCTACTGGACATCTGTATGTCCTCTTAGGTCCTCCGCCCATTTTTTTTAAATAAATGAAGCCTATCTTATTATTTCAAGTATTAATGATAAAAACATTTAGCCCAGTTGTTGCATTTTAAGAAATGAAAATGCCCTGTTTTTTAATTGGATCGTTTGTTTGTTTTTGGTGTTAATTTGTATTTCTTTTTAAATTGTGGATATTAAGCCTTCATCTAGTATATCTTGGCAAATATCTTTTCCCATTCAGTAGGTGATCTTTTTGTTTTGTTGATGGTTCCTTTGTTGTGCAAAAACTTTCTAATTTGGTGTAGTCCCAATTTGTTTATTTTTTCATTTGTTTCCCTTGCCCGAAGAAATATATCCAAAAAGTATTGTAAAGAGCAATGTCAAAAAGTTGACTGCCTATGTTTTATTCTAGGAGTTTTACAGTTTTGGGTCTTGTATTTGTCTTTAATTCATTTTATTTTTGCATATGGTGTAAAAAAGTGGTCTAATTCACTTTTGTGCATATTCTGTCCAATTATCCCAATGCCATTTGTGGAATAGACTGCCTTTACCCCATTTTATGTTCTTGCCTCCTTTGTTAAATATTAGTTAACCATACAAATATGGATTTATTTCTAGGTTTTCCATTCTGTTCCATTGATCTATGTGTCTGTTTTTATGCCAGTACTATGCTGTTTTGATTACTATGGCCTTATAGTATATTTTGATATCACGTAGTGTGATAACTCTTTATCACACTAGTGACTGTCACACAGAGTGACTAACTCTGTTCTTTGTCAAGATTGTTGTGGCTATTAAAAAAGTCTTATATGTTTCCATATACATTTTAGAATTATTTGTTTTAGTTCTACGAAAAATTACATTGGTATTTTGAAAGGGATTGCAATTGACTATATAGATTGCTTTGAGTAAAATGAATATTTTAACAATATTAATTCTTCTTATGCATGACATAGTACATGCTGACATTTATCTGTATCTTCTTATGACTTTCCAAGTACAGGTCTTTTATCTCCTTGATAAAATTTATTCCTAGGTATTTTAATTTTTTGATGAAATTGTACATGGGGTTTTCTTAATTTCTCTTTTTGATAGTTTGTTATTGGTGTATAAAAATGCAACAAACTTCTGAATATTAATTTTGTATTCTGCCACATCACTGGATTCATTTATCAGTTCTAATAGTCTTTAGGTGGAATCTTTAGGATTCTCTGTATACAGTATCATATTATCTAAAAATAATGACAGTTTTACATCTTTCTTTCCAACTTGGATGTCTTTCATTTATTTTTCATGTCTGATTACTGTGGCTAGGACTTTAAATACCACATTGAATAAAAGTGGTGAAAGTGAACATTCTTGTCTTGTTCCTGATCTTAAGAAAAATGCTTTTAGCTTTTTCTTGTTGAATATAATGCTAGGTATGGATTTGTCATATATAGCCTTTATTATGTTGAGGTGCCTTCCCCCTACTCCTACTTGTGGAGAGTTTTTTTTTTTTAGTTGTGAATGGATGCTGGATTTTGTCAAATGCTTTTTCTGCAATTATTGATATGATATGATTTTTATCCTTTATTTTTAAGTGGTGTGTCATGTTAATTGACTTGTGAATATTGAATTAAACTTGCATCCCAGGAATAAATCCCACTTGATCTTAATGTGTGTTCTTCTTAATATATTGATGAATTAAGTCTGCTAAAATTTTTTGAAGATTTTTGCATTTATGTTGATCAAGGATAATTTTCTTTTCTTGTAATTAATTGTCAGGGTTTGAGATCAGAATAATGGTGGCCTTATACAATGACCTGAGAGTCTTCACCCTCCTGAATTTATTGGGATAGTTTGAGGAGAGTGTGTTAATTTTTCTTTGAATGTTTGGCAAAATTCATATGTGAAGTCACCCAGTCCAAGATTCTAGTTTATTGGGAATTTTTGATTACTGATTTGACCTGTTCAGATTTTCCGTTACTTCTTGATTTATTCTAGGAACAGGGTATCTTCCTAGGCATTTATCCATTTCTTCCAGATTGTCCAATATGTTGGCATATAGTTTATACTATTTTCTTATATCCTTTGCATTTCTTTGGTGTCAGTTGTTACTTCTCCTCTTTCATTTCTTATTTTATTTATTTGGGTCCTTTCTCTTTTTTTCTTCATGAGTCTGGTTAAAGTTTTATTAATTTTATCTTTTCAAAGAACCAACTCTTGCTTTTATTGATCTTTTGAAATATTTCTTATACTTTATGGTGTGTATTTCCATTCTAATCTTTATTATTTCCTTTCTTCTACCAGCTATGGATTTGTTTGCTGTTCTTTGTTGATTACTGTAGGTGTAAAGTTAGATAGTTAATTTGAGGTTTTCCTTGTTTCTTGAGGTGGGCCTGTGTTGCTATGAATTTCCCTCTAAGAACTGCTTTCACCATGTCCCATGTATTTTGGGTCTATGTTTTCATTTTCATTTGTATCAAAGTATCTTTTTTTAAAGATGGCTAAATAAAATATATTTTATTTTTTATTGCTGTTCATTTACAGTCGTCCCAATTTTTCCCCAATTGTTCTCCTCTGCCTCACCCACACCCCACCCCCACAATCAATCCCCACCCTGCCATGCACGTCCTTGGGTCCTCTTGCTTTGATCTCATTGTTAACTCGCTCATTGTTTGGTAGCTCATTATTTAGCCTCCATGTGATTGTGTGTTTTTCATTTTTCTTCTTGTAATTGATTTCTAGTTTCATACCATTGTGGTTGAAGAAAATGCTTGATATGATTTCAATTTCCTTAAATTTTTTGGGACTTGTTTTGGGGCCAAATATTTGATTTATCTTATAAATTGTTCCATGTGCAGTAGAAAAGATTGTATATTTGGGTGCTTTGGGGTAAAATGTTCTATAAATATCAATGAGATCTAACTGGTTTACAAAGTCCTTTATGGCTACTGTTTCTTTGTTGATTGTTTTGTCTAGATGATTTTTCCATTGATATCAATGGGCTGTTAAAGTCCCCTATAATTACTGCATTAATGGTGACCTCTCTCTTTAGTTTGTCAATATTTGTTTTATATATATAGGCACTCCAATATTTTGGTGCTTAAATGTTTACAAGAGTTTTATTGTTTTACTGGATTGATCCCTTTATCATTATAAAATGTCCATTTTTATCTTCTTTAATATCCTGTGTTTTAAAGTCTATTTTGTGTGATATAATTATTGCAACCCAAGCTTTTTGTTTTCATTTCCATTTGCATGAAATATCTTTTTCCATCCTCCTATTACTTTCAGTCAGTGTATGTTTCGATTTGAAGAGGGTCTCTTTAAACCATACATGCAGGGGGTAGACAAAAGTAAGCTTATAGCTATGAGTCTACAAACACAGAATTGACTCACATTATAATTTAATAGTTATTATATTGCTTATTTGTATTGTAACAACTATAGTTCTGCCCACCCCTATATATGACTCTTGTGTTCTTATCCATTCAGCTATCCTACATTTTTTGGTTGGAGCATTTAATCCATTTACATTTAAAGTGATGATTGATAGGTATGGAGTTATTGCCATTTTATTCATATTTATGTTCTTTTTAAACATCTTTCTTTTGAAAGAGTCCCTTTAACATTTCTTGTAACACTGGTTTTGTGTTGATGAAATCCTTTAGCTTTTTCTTATCTGGGAATGTCTTTATCTCTTAAATTTTATTTTTATTTAAAAAATGTTTATTGAATTTATTTGAGTGACAATTGTTAATAAATTTATATGTTTCAAGTGTATAGTTCTATAATACATCATCTGTACATTGTTATTATGTGTTCATGACCCAAAGTCAAGTCTCCTTCATCACTATTTATCACCCTTTACTCTCTTCTACCTCCCCCCAGCTCCCTTTCCCTCTAGTCTTCATACTGTTGTCTGTGTCTATAAATTTTTTCTTTAATCCCTTCAATTGTTTTCACCCAGCCTCCAAACCCCCTCCTCCATCTGACAGTTGTTAGTCTCTTTTTTGTATCCCTGTATCTATGGGTCTGTTCTATTTTGTTCACTAGTTTATTTTGCTCATTAGATTATACAAAATAAGTGAAATCATGTGGCATTTGTCTTTCTCTGATTGGCTTATTTCACTTAACATAACATTCTCCAGATCCATCAATGCTGTTGCAAAAGGCAAGATTTCTTTCTTTTTTAAGGCCAAGTAGTATTCCATTGTGTAAAAGTAGCACAGCTTTTGTATCCATTCATCTGCTGATGGGCACATGAGCTACTTCTAAATCCTGGCTATTGTAAGTAACAGTGAAATAAACATAGGAGTGCATATGAATATATTATTTCAAATTACTGCTTTGGGTTTCTCTGGATACAGGCCCAGAAGTGAAAATGCTGGGTTATAAGGCAGTTCCATTTTTAATTATTTGAGGGAATTTCATACTGTTTTCTATAGTGGCTGCACCAATCTGCATTCCTACCAACAATGCACTAGGGTTCCCTTTCCTCCACATCTTCACCAGCACTTGTTGTGTTTTGATTTTATGATGATAGCCATTCTGACAGGTCTAAGGTAATATATCATTGTGGTTTTAATTTGCATTTCTCTGGTGATTACTGACATTGAGCATCTTTTTTATATGTCAATTGGCCATCTGTATGTCCTCTTTGGAGAAGTGTCTATTCAGGTACTTTGCCCATTTTTAAATTGTTTTTTAGTTTGGTTTTGTTTTTTTTTTGGTATTAAGTTTTATAAGTTCTTCACAGATTTTGGATATTAACCCCTTATCAGATGTATCAATGTTCTCCCATTCAGTTCACTGTTTTTTCATTTTTGTTGATGGCTTTCCCTTTGTTATGCAAACTTTTTAGTTTGATGTACTTCCATTTGTTTATTTTTTTCTTTTGTTTCCCTTGCTTGAGAAGGTCTATCAGTAAAAACATTGGTGTGAAAACTGCATGAAATTTTATGCCTGTGTTTTCTTCCAGGATCTTTATGGTTTATAGTCTTTAATTCATTTTGAATTTATTCTTGTTTATGGTATAAGAAGGTGTTCTATTTTTATTTCTTTGCCCAACAACTTTCATCGAATAGACTGTCTTTACTCCATTGCATGTTTTGGATTCTTTTGTCAAATATTAATGAAGGCATAGGTTTATTCATGGATTCTCTATTTGTTCCATTGATATATTTGTTTATTTTTTCCAGTGCCATGCTATTTTGATTGCTATGGCCTTATAATATACTTTGATATCAAATAGTGTGATTCCTCTAACATTGTTCTTGACAATCTTTTTGTCAAGATTGCTGTGGCTATTCTGGATTGTTTGTCATTCTACATACATTTTTTTTGGAATATTTGTTCTATTTCTATGAAATATGCTATTGGTATCTTGACAGGAAATATATTGAATTTATAGATTGATTTAGGGTAGTATTGACATTTTAATGATGTTATTTCTTTCTATCCATGAACAAGGGATATGCTCCCACTTATGTATATTTTCTTCAATTTCTTTCCTCGATGTCTCATAATTTTCTGAATATAGGTCAGTAACATCCTCAGTTAAATTTATTCCTTGATATTTTATTGTGTGTGTGTGTGTGTGTGCAAAATTATATATAGATTTTTTTTTAGTTTCCATTTCTGATAGTTCATTATTGGTGAATAAAAATACAACTGACTTCTACATATTTATTTTGTATACTGATTCTTCACTGAATTAATTAATCAGTTTTAGTAGTTTTTGGTGGCATTTTTAGCATTCTCTGTATACAGTATCATGTCATCTATAAATAATGATGGTTTTACTTCTTTCTTTCTGATTTGGATGCCTTTTATTTCTGCTTCTTGTCTGGTTGCTGTGGCTAGGACTTTCTGTACTATGTTGAATAAGAGTAGTGAAAGTGAACATCCCTGTCTTATCCATGATATTAAGGAAAAGGCTTTTAGTGCTTTTCTGTTGAGTATAATGTTGGCTTGTGGGTTTGTCATATATGGCCTTTGTTATGTTGAGGTATGTTCCCCCTATACCCATTTTTCTGGGAGGTTTTATCATGAGTAGGTGCTGGATTTTGTCAAATGCTTTTTCTGTATCTATTGATATGATCCTGTGGGTTTTATTCTTCATGTTATTTGGTATATCAACATTTATTGATTTGGTACTATACCTACATTGCATATCCAGAATAAATTGCACTTGATCTTGGTGCATGATCTTTTTAATGTATAGTTGGATCCAATTTGCTAATATTTTGTTGAGGATTTTAACATCTATGTTTATCAGGGTTATTGGCCTATAATTTTCTTTCTTTGCAGTGTTTTTTATGGTTTTAGATGTTGGATTATGCTGGCCTTGTAAAATGAGCTTGGGAATATTCCCTCCTCTTGAAATGTTTGGAATAGTTTGAGAAGTATAGGTGTTAGTTCTACTTTGAATGTTTTGTAAAATTCACCTGTGAAACCCTCTGGTCCAGGACTTTTGTTTGGTGGGAGATTTTTGATAAGTGATTAAATTTAATTAATTATAATTAGTTATTCATATTTTCTGTTTTTTCTTGATCCAATTTTGAAGGTTTTTATGTTTCTAGGAATTTATCCACTTCATCAAGATTGTCCAATTTGTTGGCATATAGTTGTTTATGATATTTTCTTACAATCATTTGTAATTCTGTGGTGTCACTTGTTACTTTTCCTCTTTTATTTCTGATTTTATTTATTTGGGTCATCTATCTTTTTGTCTTGATAAGTCTGGTTAAAGGTTTTTCCATCTTGTTTAACTTTTCAAAGAATTAAGCTGTTGGTTTTTCTGATCTTTTGTAATGTTTTTAGACTTTATTTTGTTTTTTCTGCTCTAATATTTATTTTCTTTCTTCTCATTTTTGGTTTTGTTTGTTGTTCTTCTTCTAGTTCCATTAAGTGTAAAGTTAGATTTTTTTTTTAAATTTTTGAGATTTACTTTATTTCTTGAGGTAGACTTTTGTTGCTATGAATTTCCCTCTTAGGACTGCTTTTGTGTGTCCCATGGATATTGAGTTGTATGTTCATTTTCATTTGTTTCAGTGTATCTTTTGATTTCTTTCTTAATCTCATTCTTAACCCACTCATTGTTTAGTAACATGTTATTTAGCTTCCATGTGTTTGTGTACTTTTCAGTTTTGTTCTTGTGATTGATTTCTTGTTTTATACCATATAGTCAGAGGAAATGCCTGATATGGTTTCTGTGTTCTTAAATTTATTGAGACTTGTTTTGTGTCCTAACATGTGGTCTATCTTAAAAAATGTTCCATGGGCACTTGAAAAGAATGTATATTCTGCTGCTTTTGTGTGAAATGATCTGAGAATATCAACTAAATCTTTCTGATCTAGTGTGTCATTTAAGCCTGATGTTTCCTTGATGATTTTCTGTTTGGAAGATCTATTCATTGATGTCAATAGGATGTTAAAATCCCCCGCTATGATTTTATTAATGTTGATTTCTCCCTTTATGTCCATCAAGATTTGCTTTACATATTTAGGTGCTCCTATGTTGGGTGCACAAATGTTTACAAAGGGTATAGCCTCTTGTTTGATTCATTCTTTTATTATGTAGTATTCTTCTTCATCTCTTTCCATAGCCTTTGTTTGAAAGTATATTTTTGTCTGATATAAGTATTGCTACACCAGCTTTGTTGAAAATTTCCATTTGCATGATATATTTTTCCATCCCTCTACTTTAATTCTGCATGTATCTTTCATTCTGTAGTGGGTCTCTTGGAGGCAGTATATATATTGGTCTTGCTTGCTTACCCATGCAGTTACTCAATGTCTTTTGACTGTAACATTTAAATTATTTACATTTGAAGTGATTATTGATAGGTATGTACTTATTGCCATTTTATTGTTTATGACTATATTCCTCTGGTTTTTCCTCTTTTTGTTCTTTGTAAAGAACATCCTTTAACATTTCTTGTACTGGTTTGGTGGTAATGAACTCCTTTAGCTTTCTGTTGTCTAAAAAGCTCTTTATTTCTCCTTCAATTTTAAATGATAGCCTTTCTGGGTAGAGTAATCTTGTTTGTAGTTTCTTGCTTTTCATCACTTTAAATATTTCATGCCAATCCCTTCTGGTCTGAAGAGTTTCTGTTCAGAAATCAGCTGACAGTCTGTGAGAGCTCCTTGTAGATAACTGTCTTTCTCTTGAAGTATTTCAGATTTTGTTTTTGTCTTTAACCTTTGCCATTCTAATTATGATGTGGTATGACCCTCTTTGGATCCATCTTGTTTGGGATTTGTGTTTTTTTCCCTCACCAGGTCAGGGAAGTTTTCAGGCATTATTTACTTAAATAGGTTCTTGATCCCTAGCTCTCTCTCTTCTCCTTCTAGTACACCTATAAAATGGGTGTTGTTACACTTTATGTTGTCCCAAAAGTCCCTTAAACTATTTTTTAAAAAGTTCTTTTTTTCTCTTTGCTGCTCTGACTGGGTGTTTTCTCCTACCTTGTCTTCCAAATCACTGATTTAATACTCTGATTCATCCAACTTACGGTTTATTCCTCCTAATGTATTCTTTATTTGAGATATTGTGTTCTTCATTTGTGACTAGTTATTTTTTATGGATTCTATGTCCTTTTTCATGCTGTTGAGGTTCTCAGTAAGTTCTTGGAAGTTCTGACTAAGTTTTTTGAGCATCCTTATAACCATATTTTTTAAATGGTATCTGGTAAATTGTTTGCCTGCATTTTTTTTTCTTGAAATTTGTCCTGTTCTTTCATTTGGGGCATGTTTCTTTGTCTCACCATTTTGGCTGCTTCTTTGTACTTATGTAGTAGATGTGCTGTGAGACTCAGTGGCACAGTCTCCTTGATCACCTGAGCTAGGGCTCCAGGAATATCCTTTGTATGGGTTATGTTGGCCCTCCTGTTGTAACTAAGTCTTGATTCCTACTGAACCATTTGTGCATGAGGTCTACATTTAGGCTGGCTGACTGTGTGGATCTACCCTGACCACTGTGTATGAGGTACTATGCTGGTGCTGACCACACGAAGTGTAATTTGTATCAGCAGGATCTATTGCCTGCCAATACCTCCCTTTGGATATACCACTTATGAAGCTAATTGGATCCTTTTCTGATGCTGTCTGAAGCTTGCCATTGAGTATGTTGGTTCTGCGGCCATTTAGGAGGAGTTCTGATGCTGGTCAATGTCAGATGCTGATTGTGACTGGCACTGGGCAACCTGTTTGGAGCTACAGGGTGACCCACAATTTGTGGCTACCTCTGTTGGGCCTTGGTGTGCAGGAAGGACCGAGATGCACACCAACACCATCTTCTACCAGTCCTGAGCCTAGGGTCAGGTCAGCAGAAGGCTCAAGGCACCTCCAGATCCTCTTCTGACTGACTTCACCTGCCTAGGCTTAGTCATTGAAATAGTCACTGGCAGTACTTGAGTTCCATGAGGTACTTTCTCAGTGAGTCACCAGATAAGGACAAGTGGTGTTCACCACAGATACAGGTTTAAACTTGGTGACAGTGCTGGGTCTGATGCCACTCACCACCAAAAGTCACAGGATAACCCGCTGGATGCCCACAGACCTTTGTATTTTGGTGGGATCTCAGGGAGTCATCTGGGTGAAACCAGGAGAGTTTATGAGGCCCAAGGAGATCAAGGTTTGTCTGTGTGAAAGAAATGCTCTGCACTGGTGGGCATGTAAGGGAATAATGGTCTCTGCCCTAAACCCACACAACTCAGTCTGTCTTAGATTCTGCTGAGAGCCCATGCTCAGCAGGGCATGGCAGCCCAGAGTTGAAAGGGTGGGGCTATTGAATTTCACATGAGGGAGAGGGGCTGGTCAGTCTTGAGGGGAAGGTGGTGTTGAGTGGTCTCCTCCCCAGAGCCATAGAGCACAATCTGGATTCTATCCAGATCTCCTGGGGAGTCTGGGCTTAGCAAGGCAGGACCTCCAGGAGTCAGGAGGGTGTGGCTGCTGGCTGCCTAGATGATGAGGCTAGCAGATCTCCTGTGACAGTAAGGCACCAGTCATGTTTTCAGGAAAGTGGGGGAAATGGCTTCTATTCCAAAGCCAATAATCAGTCATGACAACCCCTGAGTCTGCCTGGACCTCTGCACCCCAGTGGCCAGGCAGCTGACCCTCAGCAGGGCATGAATTCTGCAGAGCAGAGCAGCAAGTCATCCAGAGGGTGGGGCTTTTGCATTCCCCCAGGCTGATGCTGTAAAGAGGGTAATGCTCCACCCAAGAAAGATGGCATTGGCAATCTGGGAGAAGGATTCAGTTATCCTGGCAGTTGTCCCTTTGGCTCTCTCCCCAGAGCCACAAACCCCACTCTCTCCTTATGGACTCTAGTCTGCTCCACACTCCCAGAATACTAGCTGTGAAGAAGATTTTGTGTGTTGGCCCTTTAAGAGGGTTACTATGTCTCTAGCAGACTCCTGTCTTGCCCTGGTGGACAGAACCCTCATAGATTTTCATTGCCAGATGTTATGTGGGCACCTCTTTCTGGTTGTGATGTTCTGGGCTGGAAAGCCTGGTATGGGGTTGATACAGCATATTCCTCAGCGGGGAGCTATGTAGTTGAGCTATTCCTCTGAATTCTTAGCTGGGGCATGAGGGTACACAGGGACAACCTTTTTTTTTTTGTCTCCATTCTTCCTGCTAGTCTGGATGTGGCATCTTTTGTAAATCCTTGGTTATATGACTTCTGTTCAGTTAATTGTTGCATATCTTAATTGTAATTCTAGTTTGATCTCAGGAGGAAGTGAGTATACCTTCTACCTACTCCACTGCCATCTTGGCTTTCCTCTCCTCCTTCAATTTTAAGTGATACTCTTGGTTGTTGGTCCTTGTTTTTCACTACTTTGAATATTTTGCATCAGTTCTTTGTGGCTTGCAAAGTTTTTTTTTTTGAGAATCAGTCATATGGAAGCTCCCTTGTAGGAAAATAACTGCCTTTCTCTTGCTCTTTCTAAGATTCTTTGTCTTTAAGCTTTGCCATTTTAATTTTGATGTATCTTGGTGTGGTCTCTTTGGGTTCATATTGTTTGAAATTCTCTACATTTCTTGGACTTGTATGTCCATTTGTAAAAATGCTCTCAATCCCTTGCTCTCTCTTCTCTTTCTGGTACCCCTATAATGTGAATATTGCTATGCTAGGTATTGTTCCAAATGTCCCTTAAACTAACCTTTTCTTTCTTTTTGATGTTTAGATTAGGTGTTTTCTGCTACCTTGTCCTCCAAATTGCTGATTCAATCTTCTGCTTCATCTAATCTGCTGTTGATTCCATCCAGTATATTCCTTATTTCTGACGGGTCCTTTTTTGTGGTTTCTATATCCTTTTTTAAAAATGCTTACTATTTCTTTGTGTGAAGTTCTCAGTGAGTTCCTCAATTCTTTTCCTAAGTTCCTTGAGTATCCTTAAAACTTATGGTTTGAACTCTGTCTCTGGTAGGTTGCTTGCCTCCATTCTTTCTGTTGTTGTTCTTTTTGTTTTTTTTTTCTCCTGTTCTTTCATTTGGCACATGTTCCATTGTCTCCTCATTTTGGTGGTCTCTCTGTGTTTATTTTTATATATTAGGTTAGATCAGCTACATCTTCCAGTCTTAGCAGAGTGGTGTTATGTGATAGATGTCCTCTGGGGCCTAGTGGTATAGTCTTCCTGATCCCCTGAGCTGGATGCTGTACCAGTGTCTCTTGTGTAGGTTGTATGCACCCTCCTGCTTTAGTTGGGCCTTGACTGCTGCTGGCACATCAGTGTGTTGGGTTGACCCTCAGGCTGACTGGCTGTGAGGATTGACCATAACCACAGCATATAAGCTGCTGTGTGGGGGTCACTCCATGGAGCAGGATTTGCCACAGTGGGGCTCTGTTACCTACTGAGACTACTTTTTGGGTATACTACTTGTAGAGCTAATTGGATGGTGCTCTGTTGTAGTCTGATGCTAGCTACCGGGTATATTCATTCTCGGGCTTCTTGAGAGACACTCCAGGCCAGGTCAATGTCAGCCTCTGCCTGTGACTGAACTAGGACCACCTGGTATAAGCTATAAAACTATTTTTGGTTGTTATCTGCCTGTGTTGTATTGGAGATGTTCAGGAGAGGCTATGTCAAAAACCAAACTGAGGATGGTTGCTCCCAGTAAATGACTTGGGACCACTCAGCAATAGACACAGTAGTCCCTGAGGTCACCTGCAGCCTCTCGGCTACCTGTAATACACAGCCACTGAAAGATCCTTGTGCAGTATGTGAGATGGTTGGGATGGTTGAAGAAATCATCAGGGTGGGGTGAATGGTGTTCACAAGGTTAACATAGATTCAGTTTGGGTGCCAATGTTGAGTCTGGGGCCACTTATCAAGAGACACAGGGCACTTGAGACCAGCTGCCACCTGCTTTGGGCCTCACATTTGAGAGTTTTTAAGAAATATTGCAGCACAGGCTGAGGCCAGCTGCTTGTCACTGAAAGAGCCCCTAGTGGTTTGAGGGCCCAGGCAGGCTGACAGCCCCTGAAACAGCCCCTGGCAGTACAGCAGTTGAGTGGGGTGGGGTCTCAGGGAATCATCAGGTTGGGCCAAGTGGTGTTCACTAGTTAATGCAGACTCAGATTTGATGCCAGTGTCCAGCCTGGGTTCACTCATCAAAAGGCACAGTGCACACAGAGGCCAGGAGCCTCCTTCCTGCAGCCTATATACCTTTGAGAATTTTAAAGAAAGAATCAAGTGTGGGCTGACTCTGGCTGCCTGTGGCTGTAGGAGCTCCTGGCAATGCTCTGGCCGAGTCTAGCTGCCAGCTCCTGAAAGAGCTATTGAGGTGCAAGAATTGCATGGAATGGTATCTTAGGGAGTCACCGTGGTAGGGCAAGTGGTGTTCCCCAGGTTAATTTGGATTCAGATTTGGTGCCCACTGATGCCCACAGGCCCTCTGGGGGGAAAGCTCTTCACAGGAAAGATGATGTGCACCTGCTGGCTGTGTGAGAGGAGGGTTCAGCACAGGGACAACTGTGGCTATCTCTTCATCTTTCTCCCTGCTATACAATGCAGCCTCCACTCATACATCTCTTTTGTCCCTCCTGCCACTGTTCCTTTGCTGGAGCTCAGAGTGCCTGTGAGTGAGGGAGGCTATGCATGGCCTTTAAGAAAACACCTGTGTTTCCAGAAGCCCTCTGTATCACTCAGATGGATGGAATCACCATTGATTTTCACAGCCAGATTTTAGGGGGGTCTCCTCTTTCTGGCACTGGTATTCTGGGTTCACGAGCCCAGTGTGGATCTGGGACCCCTTGCTTCTCAGGGGGAATCACTGTAGCCCAGATATACCTCCCGATTTTCAACTGCCACACAAGGGTGTGGGACTAGCCTGTTCTGCATCTCCATCCATCCTACCAGTCTTGAAGTGGTTTCTTCTTTATATCCCTAGTTATAGGACTTCTGTTCAGTTAGTCTTCAAGTGCTTCCCCAGGTAGGTTTTTCTATAATTTAGTTGTACTTTTGATGTGGTCATGGGAAGAAGTGAGCACAGCGTCTACCAACTCTACCATCTGGGCTAGAAACCCCCAGGCTTTACTTATTGTTCCCTCTAAATTAATAGAATCCTTTCTGGCAATCCAGATGCTTGTCTTTGCTAAGCTGTCCTTGCTCTTGATAATGTGCCACTTAAGTATTTTAAACTGTGTCTTCAGCTTACTGGGATTTTTGCATTCCTTACAGTTTTTACAAAGGAGGTGTTCTACATTGGAAGTGGCCCAGAGTAATACCAAGATTAAATAGAAAAAAAGTAGAAAGCAAATGATTTTTATGCCCTTATTTGAATACTTGAAAATATTTTATCATTTGTGGTTCTCTATTTTTTCTCAAACATAAGTGTTAGCCCAAAATAGGGTGGACTTTCAGGGAAGGCTGGGGTGTACAATATCCTCTTTCTGTATCCCTCTAGGTATCTCTAGTAGATCAAGGCACAAAGTAGATATTTAATAAGGCCAGTTAATGGATTTAAGGAAGAAAATAAAGCACTCCCTTTCAACAATTGTGTAAAAAGCTTTGACACTTTCTCAGATGTTGGTTTCTCACATGTCTCAGGGCAACTTCCTTAATTTTGTGAGAGCTTGGGAACATCTGCAGCAAATCCCTTCACCAACAATCTCTGCCTCACTACAGAGCTGACACTGGCAAACTGCCACCAGGCTCCATCTTTTCAACCACCCATCCATTCCACCTCCTAAATCTTTGTTGTTTCCCAGAGTCCAGGTGAAAGACTTGTCTCATAGCAGTAGACTCCCTATTCTAGATAAGCACATTTCTCAATAAATTGAATGAATGAGTCTGCAGTTGGCTCAATCTGCCCATCCCTTCTTTTTCTTGGCATATTTGCCAGAGCTCTGGCACATGGTCATTTTGGGTTGTGTTGTTAGTGACTGGATAATTCAGAGGTCTGGGACATGACTACAGATATGGCAACATCTACACAATAAAAGATTAGAGATAATGACCTGTTTTAAAATAAACACATAGAAAAGCATCTATGAATTATTCACTATTGTGGTGATTCACAGCTTAAGATTCTGTAGTGCATAAGAAAATTTTTATGATATTTAATGTGCTCAGAAATGTAATTACATTTGGGTAGCTGAAAACACACATAATTTTGAAACCACAAGAAGGTGATATTTAAAAACCATTCTTCAAAAGAACTGTGAGCACATGCTGAATTGATTAGCATCTGGGTACCAACAGTAGCCATTCTTTGAACAAACCTGGAGAAAGACCTTTACAGGGATAAAAAATTTGGTATAAGGGCACTCACTGATGCTTAAATCTAAGGCAAATGGGAATTCTAAAGCACAAAATATGTCATTAAATGGTACAATAAGTAGCTATCATACTATGTTTTCAAACATTAATTTCATTTATTATGTGATAAAAATTCGGAGGCAAGAACTGTTATGAGGTCAGTGTAGGAAGTGAATTTACTCTTGATATGACCTTCAGACGATAACCTAAGTTTATGCAGTAAACATCCTTAAACAGACCTCATTGTATTTTCACATACATTAATGCATGTTAAGGTTTGTGTCTCTGCAGCAGCCTAAGTAATTCATCAAAGATAATGTCTGGATGTCTCAGTCTGTCAAATGCTGCTTCCTGCTGGTATAAGATGGTAGTCAATACCTCCTACAGAAGCCTAGATCAAACATAGACTTCTAAACAACACTAAAAATGTCAAAGGTACTGGTGGTTAACTGTAATTGGGTGAGAGAGAATTAGGGCAAAACTGTTTAATATATATAGGGTTTTACTTTGGAGAGATGAAAATGTTTTAGAACTAGATGGAGGTAGTGGTGGCATAAATAATTGTGTATATACTAAATGCCATTGAATTGTTTGCTTTAAAATGGTGAATTTTGTGTTATGTAGATTTTAGTTCAATAATTTTTTTAAGAAGTCAAAGGAGAAAACCTCACAGAATCTGGGAAGAGTTATGCAAGCAACCAAGACATAAGTAGGATTCTGAAGGCACTGTTTGCATGTTAGAATGTTCTAGAATGTACTAGAATGTTGAGCCTCATGGATGCGCAGGTACAGAGAGGACCACCCGGGGAAAAGACCATGAGGGGCATAAGTGCATGAAAAAGGAAATTAAAAAAAAAACCCAGGAAACTGGAAGGGACTTTGGAACTTGTAATTACCTTCCACATCACAGCCCAGCAGCTCCATTCTTAGCCCCAGTCCAGCATGAGTGGCTCTCTCAGGGTAGATCCTGATGAATCGCGTGGAAAGAGGTTGAAAAGTTCGTAGCTCAGGTGTATCATAATTACTGTTGCCTTCAAAAGACTGTGAAGTATGAAAAACATGTTATTAGGAGACTTCCGTCCAAGACAGCGGCATAGGTAGACACACTGTACGTCCTCACACAACCAAAAGAAGGACAACAGCAAATTTAAAAACAAAAAACAACAGAACTGACAGAAAACTGAACTGTATGGAAGTCTGACAACCAAGGAGTTAAAGAAGAAACATTCATTCAGATTGGTAGGAGGGGCAGAGATGGGCAGCCAGGTGGAGAGGGCTTGCGGCAGGCAAGGTGGCAGCTGGCAGACTGGATGAGGCAGTGGCTGGAAGAAAGGGTGGTCCCACATTCATGTGCAGATAAACCAAGAGGAACAACTGAGGAGTGAGATAGATAGCACAACCCAGTGTTCCAGTACCGGGAAATAAAGCCTCAAAGCCTCTGACTGAAAACACCTGGGCTGGAATGGGAATAAATGATAGAAACTGTACTGAATAAACTAAAATAAAAAATTAAAAAAAAAAAAAAACACCTGGCGGGGTTGAGGCAGCAGTGGGAGAAACTCCAAGCCTCACAGGAGAGTTCGTTGGAGAGACCCACAGGGCCAATGTACACAAACCCACCCATCTGGGAATAAGAACCAGAAAGGACCAATTTGATAGTCGGGGAAGTGACTGAAAACTGGCAGAGAGGAGCAAGTTGCACTCTTCCCTTTCAGACCCCTCCCTCACATACAGCACCACAAGGCAGTGATGTGGGTTGCCTAGCCCTGGTGAACACCTAAGGCTCTGCCCCTTACTATGTAACAGGTGTGCAGAGATAAAAAATATGGCCTAAATGAAAGAACAGATCAAAGCTCCAGAAAAATTACAACTAAGTGATGAAGAGATAGCCAACCTATCACATGCACAGTTCAAAACACTGATAATCAGGATGCTCCAGGAACTCACTAGGTACTTCAACAGCATAAAAAAGACCCAGGCAGCAATGAAGGTTGCATTATGTGAAATAAAGAAAAATCTACAGGGAACCAACAGTGACAGGAAGGGGACCAGGACTCAAATCAATGGTTTGGATCAGAAGGAAGAAATAAACATCCAACCAGAACAGAATGAAGAAACAAGAATTCAAAAAAAATGAGGAGAGGCTTAGGAACCTCTGGGACAACTTTAAACATTCCAACATCCGAATCATAGGGGTGACAGGAGGAGAAGAGGAAGAGCAAGAAGTGGAAAACTTATTTGAACAAATAGTGAAGAACTTCCCCAATCTGGCCAAGGAAATAGCCTTTCAGGAAGTCCAGGAAGCTCAGAGAGTCCCAAAGAAGTTGGACCCAAGAAGGAACACACCAAGGCACATCATAATTACACTGGTCAAGATTAAAGATAAGAAGAGGATCTTAAAAGCAGCAAGAGAAAAGGAGATAGTTACCTACAAAGGAGTTGCCATTAGACTATCAGCTGATTTCTCAAAAGAAAACTTGCAGGCCACAGGGGGCTGGAAAGAGGTATTCAGAGTCATGAAAGTCAAGCACCTACATGCAAGATTACTCTATCCAGCAAAGCTTTCATTTAGAATGGAAGGGCAGATAAAGTGCTTCCCAGATAAGGTCTAGTCAAAGGAGTTCATCATCACCCAGCCTTTATTATAGGAAATGTTGAAGGGACTTATCTAAGAAAAAGAAGGTCAAAAATATGAACAGTAAAATGACAACAAACTCACAGCTATTAACAACTGAACCTAAAGCAAAAACAAAAGCAAACTAAGCAAACAACTAGAACAGGAACAGAATCACAGAAATGAAGATCACATGGAGGGTTATCAGCTGGGGAGTGGGAAGGGTAGAGAGGGGGAAAAGGTACAGAGAATAAGTAGCATAAATGGTAGGTAGAAAATAGACAGGGGAAGGTTAAGAATAGCATAGGAAAGGTAGAAGCCGAAGAACTTATATGTACGACCCATGGACATGAACTAAACTGGGGGAATGAGGGTGGGAGGGGATGTGCAGAGTGGAGGGGAATAAGGAGGGGAATGGGACAACTGTAATAGCATAATCAATAAAATACATTTAAAAATTTTTAAAAATAAAAATACCAGTTATTAATAAAACCTCCCTTTCAGCAGAAGAGTCTCTCCTCGGGACTCTTAATAGGGTAGAGAAATGGGGCTCATCCTAAAACTTCATAAATGGTTGATATTCTTTTCATAGATGAAAAATGGAAAAAACAATTAAAACTCCTCTAAGAAGCAACAGATGTCATTTATCAGAAACCAGAGTAATGAGACACATTTTTAAATGATATGATGATATGCCTGGGAGAAGTGACACTTTTACCACTTCCTTGAGGTGGAGGACTCAGGACAAAAACTTGCCATTTTTCAGAGCTTATAATAGACAACACATTTTTAGTAACTACTCCTATTACAATTCTCTTAAATGAGTAGGACCTCTAGAAGAAGGATGAATCTAATTGCTGAAGTAAGAGATAGAAAATTTAATGTAGTACGAATGCTGTTTACTCAAGAACTTATGTTATTCTAATACCTTGAAATTGCTATTTACTTAAACAGTTCCACCATTTGTAAATAAAGGACCTTCTCATCTCAGGAAGATAACAAGAGTCCTGTCTGTTAAGTGATGTTCTGATGTCTGGTTGATTGCACCTGTTTGTCAAGTACATTCCTAACTTTAACTCACTATGACATTTTTCAGGAGCTAAGCTACCCATTGCCAGTGCTGCTGTTGGATTATTTTATTTTCCTTTTTTACATTGATAGGAAGGTCAAAATCCTTGAGGGGAATCATAAGCAAATGGAGCAATGACTAGACCTGTTTTCTTCTTCAAAAAATGGATAAGCCTCCCTATATCCTTTTTTTCCCTACACCATTGTTAATCCAGTCCAGAATAGGAGAAGGGAAAGGAGTTTAGAAAAATCATATCACCTTATCATTGGGAATGGCCTTTTATATATCAAACATCCTATGATGTTTACTGGTGAAAGGCATTGTTCTAAGTGCTTAAAATATATTAGTTCATTTAATCCTCAAGATAAATCCACAAGGTAGATTTTATTATTACACTTGTTTTACAGATAAGCCACAGAAAGGTCAAGCAACCTGTCCACAGTCATAAGGTACTTATGGCAGAGCCAGGACTTACACCTAGGCAATCTGAACTGGTGCCCTTCACTGCCACACTGTATGATGACTCTGCCCTTAGAAATAATCTAGCCTAATCTCATCATTCTAATAGATGAAAACACTGAGGTCCAGGAAGCCGAGGTCTTTGCCCAATGCCACACATTTAGTTTCATTAAGTTTTCTTTAAATATATTTCATTTTGAGCTACTGAACCTGATAGATCAGGTTGAATGGATGGCTAGCCCCAGGAGTGGAAACCACACTCAATAGGTGAGTCATAAAATAGCCAAAAAAGCTATCATTCAGTGGTGAAAGTGTCATGGCAAAACAGGGGACACATGTAAGAGGAGAGACAAATTGGGTAGGTGGTGACATAACCAGGGGTTTTCTGACTCCTAGAAGGAAATTAACTGGTCTTTTCCAACCCAGAAAAACTTTAGGAATCTCAAAATACATGGCTAACAGAACCACTCCTCTCGATTAAGGTTTCCTTCCATTATTTTCAAGAGTAAATTCCCTGTTGGATGGGGTTTTGCACTCTTGAGAGAATTGTAGTTGCTGCCAGTAATTGAGAATCTGACATACACTGTTAGGCCCAATTAAGTGTAATTAGTAAGATACTAATTATACTGAAAATAGCATTACTACACATGCAAGTTCTGTCTCTGTTAACATAGCTACAACAATCATAGGAGAAAAGCACTTATATCTATGGAATCCTAGACTCTTCTCCTAATTTTAACTTAAGCAAAGAATCAGCACACTGTAAATACGCTACAAAAGCTGTTAGTGATGAGCTGGGAAGAAAGTTAGCAATGAAGAGCTGCATGGAACTGGGCTAATTTTGCTAGCATGAGATCATTTATCAAAAATCTTTGTGTTCTTTTACTAATAATTTTTTGAAGAAGAGGGCTTTGAGTATTTAAATCTTCTATCTGTTCCTGAGAAGTATAGTTAATTCAAAGACTTTGATATATTTTGTTCACTATGCACGATTTGAAGCAAGGAGAGAGCATAGAGGATTTTAAATCCATCAAAGTGCTGTTTCATTTCATAAAGTTGCATTCATTTTACTGTTATATGCGATGGATTTGGCATCCTGAGGAGGTAACCTTCATTTGTAAGTTTAAACATAGCATTTTTTAAATCCTCACCTGAGGACATTTTTTCATGGTTTTTAGAGAGGAAGTGAGAGAGAGAAACATTGATATGATAGAGAAATATTAATTGGTTGCCTCCCGTATACCCCCAGAACTGGGATCAAACCCTCAAACTAGGTATGTGCCCTGACTGGGACTCGAACATGCAACCCTTTGGCTATGGGATGACACTCTAACTGAGAGCCACATGGGCCAGGGAAATATAGTATGTTTGGGATATCTTTATATAATTTAGAAATATGTGCTGCTTTTAAATTGAAGATTTTACCAGGTTTTTTTCATTATTAAGATTTTATTTCTGGGGAAGGGCACTTAGGGATAACTGATTAGGCTCTATATAAACAATTTAGAAGCTTTCATGGTTTAAAATACTATAGGAAGATGATAGTGATTGATAGAACCATAATTTAGAAATAAAATTGAACACATTCACCCAATCTTGAATGGATATTTTTTATTAACATTGAAAACTGTGTTGGCTTCTTGTGGAGCTCTATAAGCAATGTACTACAAGAGAGTGATTTACAGACACAATGATTGAATAACAAAGGGAAGCATATGGTGTGTCCTATCCAGAGAACACAGTAATTTGTTTTCTTTCTGCATTAGAACCTAGTACTGAAGAACAGGTCATGGCACACACTGCCATGAGACAGTAGCTCCAGGAAGTTGTTGATTTGCAGCAACACACTGTAATAAAGTCACAGGCTCACTTCTCCTCCAGAAATTGGCTCTTAGGGAGAACTCCAGTTTTCTGTTTATTTCACTTATTCTTTCGCCAAAACAACAGGGGAAGACATAAAAGGGAAAATGAAATGGACACAAGAGAGAAAGTAGCTGCACACAGATGGTAAAAACTCTGGAAATGTTTTAGAAAGCATAAGTTAATGAGAGGTGAAATGGGAGAGAAATTCTTACACTTACACATCATCCTTCTCAGTGGCTGACTTGCAGCTAGTAGGCGATGGGGCAGTTTCTACAGAGCCCCGTGTCTGGACAAACTGGGAGCTGACTGCACTGCCCAGCTTTTGTTTTTCTACCTGCAATGCATTTGCTTGAGCCACTATATTAAGCCACCTTCCCACACCCACTTAGAATGGAAGCGAGGACATTATTCCCTCCCGTTACTAGAATCTTCTTTTCACAAAAGGAGTAGGTCCTGGGCAAGGTGAGAAGGGAAGAATGGAACTAAAAAAAGCCAATTGTTTTGGGTGTGAGAAGAATCATTATCTTACTACAATTCCCACACAACATATAAACTGACTGTGGTTTGTCACTTATTTTAGTCTCAAACCAGTTTCTGAGCCACCCAACATACTGCCTTCCTAGTTCACACTGTGTGCTCAGGAAAGGCAAATAAATTCAATAATCCCCCTAAGTAAAGCATAATCACTAAAGAACATCTATGTAGTTAAGAAGTATCATACCATGTGTTCTGGTGAATTTTGGGACATTTTTATGTTGGAATTCCCTTCTCTTTTCACTGGATCAAGAGCCAACTGCATTTTAAAAGGTTCCAGTGCATAAAAAAAATACAATAGTCAAAGGTAGAAGCAATTGTGTCCATCAGTGAATGAACAGATAAACAAAATGTGGTCTATACAGACAATGAAAAATATTAGCCTTAAAAAAAAAGGAAATTCTGACAACATGGATAAACCTTGAAGGCATTATATTAAATGAAGTAAGCTAGTCACAAAAGGATGAATAAAGGATTAGGCAAAAGTAGGTTTACAGTTGTTCATATGGAAAATAACACAATAATTAATAAACAATAATACAAGAATAAAGTCAGTTTTGCATACTCACAACTGTAAACCTACTTTTACCCTGCCTTGTGTTGTATGATTCCACCTACATGAAGTGTCTAGAGGAGTCAAATTCAAAGAGACTGAAAGTAGAATGGTGGTTTTCAGGGACTGGGGAAGATAATAAATATTACTGAATTGTACACCTAAAAAGGGTAAGATGGTAAATTTTATGTTATGTGTAGTTCACCATAATCAAAAATTTTAAAAAATACACTTAAAGGAGAGAGGGTGACAGAAAGGGAGGGAAAGGGTCTGACTGATACTCATATCTGAGAGATTCTGAGTTCCTGCCCAGTAGCTGCTGTCAGCCCTAATTCTCACCCTCATGGCTGCTCTGTCTGTGTCCAGCTATTTGCCAATCCTAAGGGAAAGAAAGCTGACCAGCAACACAGTTCTTTTCCATGTTTATCTCAGATCTCACTTCCTGTACCCCAATCGTCTCTGCCCTAGAATTGGGGATCATTGGTCTCAGGGCTAAAAGGAAATAAGAAGCCTCGATTCCTTAGGAAAACGCGGAAGGTCTTTCAGCTAAGTCCAGGACATGAGGGAGGACTTCCTCCTGGCAGTCCCTTCGCTTCAGGTCCCTGGATCTTACCTTAGCCTTGCGCTTGCTGTCATCCATAATCATTTTCCAATCCGAGCCATTATTGCTGTACCCGATCTTGAACTTCCTCATGGACACCTTGTTTTCCCGGTGCTTTCCCCCCTGAATGATGATGCCCCTCACAATCTTCTCCTCCCCCAGGTCCACTTGGAGCCACTCATTTATATATGGATGAGGTGCAGGTGGCAGTACCCAGCCAGAGCGACTGGTCACCAGGCGAATATTTTCAGGCATCCAGTTCCTGTCCCCTTGGTTTGATGCTGTAATCTGGGAGTCAGAAATAAGTCCAGACACCATGCCCAACATTCCAGAGCAAGGATAATCTAGAGGTAGAATGAAATAGATAATGCAAAATGATTTTTCTAGAAGTTTCCTTGCTTAGAAAGAACATGAATCAAAACATTTTCTGTACTCATGCCTATAAATGTTTAAATATCTGGATCTTTTGACATTAAACTCTCCTCCTCACACCACATTAGGATAAAAATAATCTTCAATAAGAACATACATTTCCCTCCTTTTTGAGTTTTTCCATGACAATTAACAACATCATAGATCTTTTTGTATCTTCTATAGCAGCCCAAGTAGCTTCTGAGTATCAGTCATTGATTCATTGATTACTGGCTCAAAAACAAAAATGTTCAACACTTCAATTATTTTCCTTTCAAAATTCCACATCATAAACAAGGACATGCACAAGAATAAACCCCATTTTTCTTGGAAACAACTCATTTCTGTATAATACAATAAAAATTTAGGCTAAAAATATAACTGCCTTAGGAGACATTTATCTTATACAATTAAACCATGTCCATGTAATCAGCTGAACCTTTAGAATTAATTACTGAGATACTTTCCACATGAACTGCTATACAGTCCAGATCATGTCATTTCTTTATTCACACATTCTGTGCCTGATCACATAGGTATTATGTACTTACTTTCTACCAAGCATGCCAGGCCTTCCACAGAATGTCCTTGAAAGGCCTCTCCTCATTTGCCTCTTAAAGATTCTAGAAGCAATTGAAATGAAGGACTTCTTCACTGAGGGTGAGAGGATAGGGAGACTTTCTTTCTTTCTGTTCCCTTCATCTGACCCTTCCCACTGTCTGAACCACTTAAAATCTTGATCCATTTTCAAATGCCATGGCATTTAGCCTCATCTCCCACCTGTGGGTGGCTTTCTTTTCCAAAGGTCTTCTCATATATTGATAGCCACATTCAGTTCCTTGTCTCCCCACATTTTAAGTTCTCTGAGGCCATGAACCAAGTCATATTTAAAAATGTTCTATGACTCCTTGTGTCCTGCTTTATTAATGTATTTGCTCAACAAGTCTTTGTTGAATGAATAAACTCATTGATACATTAAAAAGCAGCTGCCCATTTCCCAAGCACCTTTTCTTGGCTGAGATCTGAAAACTAACAATAAATTCAATGGGGATTAAGAAAAGATTTACAAAAACTATTTTACTAGGAGACTATGAAATTAAATTGTTAAAAATAGAATCACATTTTTGGTCAGTGTGGTCACACCTGCCTGATTCAAAACCAGCTTTCATAAAGAAAAATGTTTAGCTGGTAATGAGGACCAGATGTTACCATCTGAGGAAAAGCATAATTAACTTGAATATTGAAAGAAGAGCAGACCCTTTACCAGATTAATGCCCTTCCTCTAATGCAGAGCTGGCCAGGGCATAGTTTACAATCCACAAACCTAGTGAGACCCAACCTCCATCCAGCCAATGTGTCCACAGGGCACACACAGCCATTCCTTCTGTATGTCTGCCTCATCCAAAAAGAGAGATAAAGGGGAACCTTGATTCGCCTTTGACTAAAAACCATGAGATTCTTTCAGCAATGATTGGGAGAAAAAAATATATTAGCAATTCAAGCTATACATGTGATGCTAGGATTGAACTCCACTCTTCACAGTAGCAGGCTGGCTCAGATGCACTTCAGCCTGGCTACATATGAAATCCTTTGGAAATAGTGTTTCCAGAGTTAGCAGACAAGGACTCAGACAAAAACAACAAAACAAGAAACAGGATGCCAACCTAAATTAGAATTTCAGACAAACAAGGAATAATCTTTTAGTATAAATATGTCCCAAATATTGCATGGAGCATATTTATGTGAAAAAAGTCATCTGTCACTTATCTGTATAAAATTTAATTGGACATTTTATATTTTACCTGGTAACCCAGTTTGCAAAGCTTAAAACGCATCCTAGATGGAAAGGAGAGATGAGTTCTGTGATGGTGGACTAAGGGGATTGTTTTCACTTATATTATTTTACAATAAAATCTCTGTACTTTAATGGGAAAACTGAGATATACTGATAAGTCAAATACTCAGTCAACAAAATCTGAAAAAATGAGAAGGTAATAGCTGTATTTCATGGAAGAACCTGAATGAGCATAATTTAATCTTCCTTTATGACTCTGATAGTGACTTTGGATGCTGTGGTGCCTGATATTATCACTGAGAACTTTTGATTAACATAGGAACACACTAATGTGTGAAGAATAGTGTTAATACGCATCTGGTTAACAAATACAAGTTAACAGAATTTGTAGTATGCCCTCATACATTAAGCAGTAACACTCTAAGATAATTTTACCAATTTCCATCTTTGCCAAAATGATAAAGTGTGCTTTGTCAATCCCCTATAAAGTAGAATGGTTTGCTACAATCTTGTTTGTATCTTTATATGGTGACACATCATTGTGTGCTCCTGTCTATCCAGGATTACAAATTTTCTGAAGACAACAATTAGGCTAAAACTTGGGGCTCTGGAGACTTTGGAAGTCTAGGTGATGTATTCATGTGGTCACTACTTTTAATTCAAAAGTTTTTTAAAAATCCAGATTGAGTTAGACCTGCCTCCTCAAGAAAAGAGGGTCAACTTTTGAGATCCATCGCTTGTATCTCAGATGCCATGGATAAAATTGCAATTCATTCATTCATTCATTCATTCATTTAAAAATTGGCACATGGAGCACTTACAACATTCCAGGCATATAGGACACAACTGAAAACCAGTCCAGGAGGGACATGTGTTCTCCTTCCATTAGTCTCCACTAGGAGGGGACAATGGCCTCTAAAGAAAAATTTTCTGCTTCTGGTACCGAGAAGAAAACACTGATATCGTTTCACTAGAGTCTCTGTTGCTGGGGCTTATTGTAGGTTCAATTTACTGAGTACCATGTACTGTTTAATGTACTAGATACCATTTAGTAAGAACTCACTCTAAACCAGGTGTGTTATATATATTCTTTCACTGAATCCTTATTATAGCTGAATCAATGTTTATCCTACTGACCAGAAAATGAAGATCAGAGGGACGAAATATCTTGCCCATGGTCACGCATTCACTAAGTGGATAGTACAGAGCCAAGTCTGGAGGGCTGTGTACCTTCTGTCCATGTGACCATCATTATAACATGCTAGCCTCTCCAAAAACCTGCTTCAGTCAATTATTTGGAGATTGTAGCTCTCATGTTGGAGAGAAAATATCTAAAATGAAGTAGGAGTCATGAATAGCAGAGTAGCTCTATGAGCCTAAATGCAGTTCTGATTTGGAAACAGAGGCCACATTCAACAGTTGTGAAATAGAGTGCATGCAAAGTCATTAGAGTGTGCTGCTATAGACACCTATGTTTAAATAACTAGGTCATTTTTAAAACTATATTTGATTGATTATGCTATTATAGTTGTCTCACTTTTTTCTCCCTTTATTCCCCTCCGCCCTGCACCCTTCCTCCCACCTGCACCCCCCACCCCTACACCTTAGTTCATGTCCATGGGTCATACACATAAGTTCTTTGGCTTCTACATTTCTTATATGATTCTTAACCAACCCCTGTTTATTTTCTACCCACCATGTATGCTTCTTATTCCCTGTACCTTCCCCCCCATCTCTCCCTTCCCCCTCCCTGCTGATAACCCTCCATGTGATCTCCATTTCTGTGATTCTGTTCCTGTTCTACCTGTTTGCTTAGTTCATTTTTCTTTTTTGTTTTTTTAGGTTCAGTTGTTCATAGTTGTGAGTTTGTTGTCATTTTACTGTTCATATTTTTGATCTTCTTCTTTGTCTTAAATAAGACCCTTTAACATTTCATATAATAAGGGCTGGGTGATGGTGAACTCCTTTAACTTGACCTTATCTGGGAAGCACTTTATCTGCTCTTCATTCTAAATGAAAGCTTTGCTGGATAGAGCAATCTTGGATGTAGGTCCCTGCCTTTCATGACTTGGAACTGTGGGGCCTTTCAGCCACTGCCTGCTCCCCTCTTTCCTGCTTTCCTCAGCCACAACAGCTTGGGACCAGTCACAGCCCCAGAAAGAAGAATACTTCTTTCCAGTCTCTTGTGGCCGGCAAGTTTTCGTTTGAGAAATCAGCTGATAGTGTGATGGCAACTCCTTTGACTAGGTTATTTAATCATTTTTAAAGATAGAATAAATTATTTGCCTTCTTTACATGTGAAGACTCATACTCTCAGAATTAACTCTCAGGAAAATCCTTGTGAAAATGAAAATAGAGCATTCAGGTTTAAATAAGTATTTTATTTAACTAAAAGGAGAGCCTGGAGATTCAGAGTTCAGACTAACATGTTTGGAGTCTTTATAAAGTTTACCTTTTATTTATTTATATTTTTGGTACAGTGACATGAGATTAGGTTAGAATAATAGGCCAGAAATTTCCACCTTGACTTCAAATGGCCTTGTTTCTATAAAGTTATGGGTGCTCTTAAATATGTAATGCTCTGAAAGTGACCTAGAACTTTCTCTAATGAAACTTCTGAGCAAAAATAAAGTCAAGGTTGTGTCTTATTTTTCAGTGTGTTTTCCTCCTCCAAACCCCTTTCACCTAATTCCTGCCTCCAAGACCTTGAACTTCTAAGTCTTATGTTCTAAAACAATAAACATGGCTGTCTTGAGGATAGAAATAAATAAAATTTTGGTAAAAAATCAGATATCAGTTTTTACTTCTAAAATGGATTCTACTTGTTTACAGTATAGTTTTTTTTCTTAGTTCAGTCTTTCCCAAATTTCTTACAATTTCATGGAAAATTGTCCAGGTGATTTTTTTCCTTCAAAAGTCGGTATTTTTCTTATCTGAAAATAATTATACTAAAGTGGATAAAAATAAAAACAATAGAATTGGCTTTCATGAAATAAGAAATTAAATACCTTAAATATGTATACTAATAGAATATTAAAAGATAGTTCACAGACTTTTAAAAGTTGTTCACTTTTAATTACTGTTTGGTTAATCAGTTACTGATTCTGTTTTAAACCTTTAAATTTACTCTAATGGTTACATTGTATTGCTGTTTTTAAAATGAAAAGACTACAATGTATGTATTTGAATGAAAGGGAATTCTAACATGTCTGCTATTTCCTTCAGAATCCAAAGTGCATGAGTAGTAACAGCAGTACTGATTGCCACAGAAATACAATGAGTATAAGAGGACAATTCTTTCCTCTCCATCTCTCTTCTGACCTGGCTGAACTTTTTTTTAGCTCCTTCGTCTCTCAGTACTGTATCTTCTTCATCTCTCAAATGGGTATAACCCACGTACTTATAGCAAATTTAAGAGACTTTAAAGTCTTATTAATGTCAGAAGAAACAAACTGAAAAACTAGAAACATTGACAAACTGATTTCTAATATTAGTATATTCATCCAACAAAAGATAGCTAGATATTGACGCAACAGCCAAGAGAAAGTTGTCAGGGTAGTTAGTGATTAGAAGAAATTCTCGCAAGTTAAACTTCTTAATTATAGTTCATGAAGCCACCTCTAGACTTTAAAATTTAAAAGATGAAGCAGGTAGAGAACATTCCTTACAATGGTTATTTATTATAAATCTACAAAGTACCTGTCAGTGTGCTTCACACCCTGGAGATAGGGATAAAGGGCATGACACTTGCCTTCATGGAGCTTATGGTCTAGTGAAAAGGCACCAGTTCACAAATCCTTACCACATGCCTGCCTGTGCTAGGTACTTTATACCCACAAACTAATCCATTATCATCACAGCCCTGTGATGATGGCTGTGATGTAATGATGATGACAGTGTTCCAGGTGAGAAAACTAAGGCTTTGAAAAATAATAAATTGCCCAAAGAAACACGCTAGTGAGTACAAGTAGAATTTAAACTCAGATATGCTTAATCCAAAGCATATGATCTTAACTGTCAAATGACAATGACCACATATATACAAAATGACTCTCCCCATATTCAAAAGTTTATATAAATCAAAACTAGACATCTCCAAGATGGAGCTTACCTGTTATCTTGCAGCCATATACTTCAAACCTCAGAGATATGCCATTTTCCCAAGTCAGAGGTTTGATTCGGACAAATCGAGTTAGCAGAGGTTTGGGGAAAACTCCAAACACAACATCCGTGGGGTTGGTGTTTCCCTGAAAGACCTATATGGAAAAAGGAAGTGCCCTTTAATAATAGACTTGTTGGATTGAAAACAAATCTAAAAATATGTTTTTGTAAATGCTTATAAAATTATTTATAATTTCAGCATTGTCTATCCAGGTTGAGGTGGTGTTAATAAATCATCATGTTATTTTTCCAAATGATGGCAATCAGAAAGAATCATGTTTAATATAGAAAATTTTCACATTGGCTATAGCCTCCAAAAGCACTGTTACAAGGATAACATTTGTTAAAGAATATACACTATTATCTTAAAAAGTAGGTGATAATTAAATTTATCATAAAGACTAATAAAATGCTATAGCCATTTGATGGGAACTCTTACTATTTTACTTTCGTAGGAACCCCCACAAGGTCTGCTTTTTGAATTCAGTGTAGGGTCTGGCTTTTAAAAATGTCTAGGGTGTGTTCCAAGCTTTAGCACAAGGTCAAGTAAGTGGCTTTCTCCCTTCCAACTCCATTTCTTGATGGAAGATCTTCTCCCTGACATTAATTAATGAGTTAATATTTCTGGGTTATTGGCAAAATTACATTTTAGTGGTCCAAATCAAAGCTGAGTTATAAATGATATGTAATTAGAAATCATCTTTTCCAGGGCTTCTGCTTCTAGTTTTCAAAGGGGTCATTTTATTCTAAGAAAGATGAGGCACGTCATTGCAGGTAATGAGTGCTCATCATGAATCATCTCCCACAAGGATTTGTCAGAGCCCGGGCCTGGGCCACAGCCATTTTCTTGAGCAGTGGAGATGGTCTGCCATTGTGAAACACCCTGCTGGTAGACCTGCCTGAGGTGAAACTGAAAGCCTTCACTTTCCTGGACTTTACTTCTGCCTGGATGGGGGATGACCAGTATAAAAGTAACATGTCTCAGTAACGTGGTGTGCCAGGTCAGCCTCCTCCTCCTGGGCTGCATAACTAGAGAGATTACTGGGTTCATTAGAGGCATGGAGATTCCTTCCCACCTTCCCATGTAAGTTTGCAGAGGAGAACTACAGTTTCTCAAGGTTTGCTCTTCCCCTGGGAGAAAGGGCTTATAAAAATCAAGATGCTGTTTTTACTTCATTTAGCTTAAGTGGCCAACACAATCGAAATGGGTCCACATGCTTTACCAAGTTGGCTGTTAGCCTGATCCCTCATTCAGAGATGACTTAATATCATAATTTATCTAGCCTGTGATGGACTTCAGATTTCTCTCATACCTCAGCATCCCTCTCTGGGAAGCAATCTGTGTGGGAGCACTTTTGTATGACAAAGAATAATGGGTTGCTGCCAGGAAGAGTAGTCCCAAACTGTGGTGCTTAAAGGGTCAACAAGCACACCCGAAGGAGAGCCCGAGAGCCCAGCAGTCTGTTAGGGCATGGTGTGCTCCAACCTTTGGCTCACACCAGGGGATTTTATGTTTGCTGAAAGTCAGGTAAGGACATGCCTTCCATTCATATAGAGAGGACTGCTGGGGGCTGTGACTGGTCCCAGGCTGTTGTGGCTGAGGAAAGCAGGAAAGAGGGGAGCAGGCAGTGGCCGAAAGGCCCCACAGTACAGAGAAAGGCAGGTGGCCAACAATTACTAGACTACATGTGGATGTTTGGGTTTCACCGCATTCAATGAAAGTGCTCAGAAGAGATGCCAGGTTTTTATCTTTGCTGGATTTTTATTTATTCCTTCTGCCTCCCAACCTGAAAGCTCTGTGTGTGGCAGGGTGCTCCTGACAGTGGACAACCCCCTGCTCTGCCTGCAGAGAACCTGAGTGTGTTTCTGATACCCCTTTCGGGCCAGGTGAACAACAGACAGAGACAATGGCTCCAGAGAAGGTCTTGGAGAAGCGGCACTCATTTCTTTAAAGAAATGGCCTCAAGGTCTAGGGTCAGTTCTCCCCCATTCTCTCTGGATTCTCTTGTTGTGGTGTGTCGTTGGCATTAGTGGGGGTTTTGTTTGTTTGTTTGTTTTGGTTCATTTGTTTGAAATTAAAGCATGTCTTCAAAAAACTACTCCAAAACAAAAATAAGCCATGGAACTCAAGGTCAAATTGACTCGCTTAACCACCACAAATGTTGACTAGGACAGTTTTTCTTCCCCAGATGGAAGACTGGTTCTCTGTCCTCACAGGCTAGATGGTGGCCTTGAACTTGCATGTCCACAGAGCTTTCCTTCCACAGAGCAGCTGCACACCTATATCTGCTTTAGTCTTGTCTCCTAACAAGAGAGAGGGCTTTGCAGCTTGTCAAAGGGAAGTAATAGTTCTCTCACTTCACACCCAGGAAGCTTTTCTCAGCTTCTGAGCCAGGAGAAGTCAGGCTATGAACACTTGAGAGAGATAAGGGCATGAACCTGACTGCTTCTCAAACCCAGGACTTCAACTCATGTGGATCTTTACTAACATCTTTATCCACTCTCTACATTTCTCAGCCTCTGGGGTAATCTTTAAATTTGGGGGAAACAGTGAGTGTGAGTTCTCAGAAATCTTTTGATTATTAAACAGAGCAAGTATAACTTCAAAAATACAGCCAGGCTGAGAAAAAACACCTCAGGTCCAAGTGATTCAGGGTAGAGCTCCTAAGAGCAGGGCATGGTTGTGTGCCTCCGTGGTGAAAGCAATGAGGAAGTGGCATGGATGCAATCTAAGGGAACATGATGGACTGACTAGCTTAGTAATATGTGTTCCACAGAAGCAGCCAAACACACTGGTAAATTAGTTTGTGAGCCACAGAGAGTAGATGCAAAAAGACTTTTCTAAAACCAGTGTGTTACAGAGAGGATGAAAGAATGAATCCATGAAAGAGAATGGAGAAACACAGAGAGTATGTGTGTGGGTGGGGAGCAACCCCTAAGACTCTAAGAGGACAGTGTCCTGTGCATGGTCCTTGTCCCTATGGGAGGTGTGAAGTGATTCTCAAATCTGACACTGACACTGAATTGGCTTTTGGCTTCTGGATCTGGGAATATGAGACACCTTGGTCAGATTTAAACCTCTAATTGCACTTTTCATGTTAAAATGATTGAAAAATAAACCAGACAGGCCAGACAGAAAGCTCCCAAACAAATGAGTACAATTGATCACCCATTTCAAAGTCTGAATTGGTGGAAGGGGTGGCAGCCAAACTTACAACAGGCCTATTTCCTTCTTTGATGGTGATCCAGTCTTCCCCATTGGAGCTGATGTCTATTCTGTAAGTGCTGACGTAGTATTTCTTCTTGGTTTCCTTTGAAATGGCCCCCTGGGTCCCAACAGCAGTGACAAAGCGCAGAAATCCTAAGTCCACCTGCAAGACAGTACTTATCTGGTCAGCTGTCCATCCCCACATTGCCCTTACCTGGAGCATATTTCCTGTGTGTGCCACGGTATAGTTTCCACCCACCTGGGATCAATAGACTCCAATTAATTCCATCTGGCATTAACCACCCGTAAGTCCCCAACCCATTCCTTCTAATAAACAGCACAGGTATTAGAAGACAGCAATTGCCCTAGGTTGGCAATTACCAGGAAGAGAAGATTCTCCTTGCTGTGATGAAGATTTGTTGAAACTGGGTTCAACGTCATGTCACTATATTTTTCTAAGAGATTAAAAATGCTTTCCAAATAGTACATTAATATATATCATTTTACAAATAGAAAATCATGACAAACAAGATAAACTCAGATGTTGGATACTGGAGAGGCTGTGACTAGAACTCAAGTCAAACGTGGTCCTATTCCCATCACTGTTCAACACCCCACCTCCTTCCAAATAGAATGCGAACTAAAACAATACTGACTTTGAAAGCAATGTGAGTATTGTGGTTTGGGAAATGGCCCCAGATTTGTAATCTGGAATGGAGAAGAGAGGAGTGCAAAGTGAGGATTGTTGTTTCATAAATTTGAATTTCAGATAAACAACAAATATTTTTAGTATAAGTATGTCCCATACAACTTTTGGGACATACCGTAACCGTGTCATTGCTTACTTGAAATGCAAATTTAACTGGGTATTCTGTATGTTACCTGGCAACCTTAAAACTAACTCATTGAAGATAAATAATCAGGTGATTTTAAGTTGCTGCAAAAACTCTGATTTCCTAATGTTGCAATTGGAAAGTTAATGGGTACTCTGCAACTGTTTCAAATGCTCTCAGAACACTTAATGTGTTATTCACTATCCACTGAGTCATGCCCAGTGCCATATCCGCTTTCAAGTTGAAGGGCTCTTAAAATCTTGATATCCAAGGGAGTATGGAGCAAAGTTATTTAAATAAACTCTTCCTGTCAAACTTACAAATGACTCTTCAGCCTGAAAATGATTAAATTCCCAGGAGTGCATATTCAGCTTAGACTGATTTGAAATAATTCTATAACTTTGTTCCCTGGCTGTCCTATTCCTGCTTTTTAAATTTTGTTTTTAGAATAAAATTTACTTACCAGGTAGGAAAGAAGTTAACTGGTTGTTAACTAGAGAATTCTTGGCACTAGAAACAGCTGAATTAAAAGGAGCACTTGATTGAAATTTAAGTAGCCAACACAGGAAGCACCCAAAGTCTCAGATAAGAAGTCCTCCAAAGTACATGTATGAATCACTCATAAAAAGAAGTATGTTTTCTTTTTTCAGTCACAGTGAAATGCATTAGCAACCCTCTCTTGTAATTGCATAAGGTTTCCTGCTGTGCTATATAAAACTCTGCAGATTCTCTTATTTACCACAATGGGATACTTGACATTTCATTTAATTTTTCTTCCTAACATTACTGCCACTGGATTTAGTATGGATGAGTGACAACCTCACAAAATTATTAGAGCTGGGGGTCACTGCAGTTAAAATTAGAAGGTTCCCAGAACTCTAACAAGACAGCCTCGCCAACGCTATGGGAACTCTCACTGGCAATGCTGGGGATGTTCTTTTAAGTTGTTTCTCCCTCGGTACCTATGGGGAATGCCCTAACAGAGACCCTCCCATACCTGAGGTTTGGAAGGAGACACATAGCCTTGGGTCTCAGAGGCACGATGGCTCACACTGCAGGTGTTTGTGTCAGGAGAGTCAGGACTGTATGCCTGGGTGCAGACCTTTTTCACAGGTGAAGCCCTCTCTGCTAATCATGACATTATCATTATCTCTTTTTAGTCTCACCTGCTGCATCTATCTCCCAGACCCATTAAAATATTTGTTACTCCTATCACCAGAGAAGCCTTTACTGCCTGCATGCCTAGATGTGTAAAGTTCTCTTGACTTAACCATTTCCTTTTTTTAACTATGAGTGACTTTTTTTTCTTTTTGGTCTGGTAAGCACAGTAAGTCACTTGTCACCCTAGAATATGAAGTGCATAGCTCATGTCTCCACCACTGAATCCATCCTGTTGTGTTTCTGCTCTACTGCCATCCAGACTTTTATGATTTCTTTTAGAGAATATATGTATTTCTATACAGAAAAGTAATAGATGACCACTGAAAATTCATAAGATGCAGAAAAGGTTAGAGAAGAAAATAAAATCTCCATAAGACCACCATTAGGAAATAACCACTGATAAATAACAGTCTTCCAGACTTTGTTTTCTTATGCTAAATGTATGTGAGTATTACGTGCATACTTTGTTATGAAAATGTGGTCATTTTACCTCTGGGTTTGATAAGCTGTCTCTTGTTTACTTTTATGGATATATTTCCAAGCCACAATATCTTCTTACATTACCACTTTCGATGGCTATATGGTTTGCCATGGTATGGTTGTAGCATAATCCATTTAATCAGGGTGCTACCCATGAACAGCGTTACTCAACTCAACCGACACTCATTCAGTGGACACTTAATCCTACTCATCCGCTAAGCTCTGCAGTAAGTGTTGGGGATATCAACAGCAGTAAGAGTGTGGGGAGCACAAACACATGATTGCAGAACAGGGCAATTTGCTGCAACATAAAGGAACGAATAAGCCCTTTTCCAGAGATTGGAGCTAGGGGGGCTAGAGATATTTCACAGCTGACTTTGGTGTCTATTATACGATGGATATATAGTGGGAGCTTGCAAGTGGGCACAGAGGGAAAAAATGTTCCAGGGAGTTGGAAGACCAGGAGGTGCAGGGCAAGGAGAAGGAAATAAATGAATTAATTGGCAGACACTAAACAACCTACCACGTTTCTCTCACCTCTATAGACACTCATCAAGAAATGTATTGCTATCTAAAGATTATTGCACTCTGGTCATTTTAAAACCAAAATAATTAGTCATGAAAACCATTCAAGATCAGCCATGACCATCCTCTTGGTGGTTTAGGTTTCTGAATTATGATGAGCTCTCAACAATCTCACATTCTAGTAGACAAGATTGATGACCCAAGACAGGCAGCTGGAAAGACAAAGATACAATGGAGAGCAGTTCTATACAACGCCTCCCTCTGTGTTTGAGGGTTCATTGTCCTAACAATACTTCCTTTCTTTTCATAAAATTTCAGACACATAAAAACCATAATTAAATAAGCTTCTTTCCTTAAATCCAATCAGTTATGGTCCAATCAGTATTTTCTTATTTTGAAAGAATATCATTGTTTCGCAGCTGCTTTATTTTTAATTAGGAGATGGATGTGATTTCACATCTGAGTTTGCTGTACTTCTGTTCACCATTAAGAGTAATGGTGAGGTCCCTAAGTGGTGTGGCTCAGTGAATTGAGTCAAAGGGTCGTGGGTTTAATTCCCAGTTAGGGCACATGCCTAGGTTGCGGAGCAGGTCCCCAGTAAGGGGTGCATGACAGGCAACCACACATTGATGTTTCTCTACCCTCCTTCCCTTCCTCTCTCTCTAAAAATAAATAAATAAAAATCTTTTAAAAATTAAAAAATGAGTAATGGTAAGGGAATGTGATGATGGGAGTGAGTGTACACAGATCTGTACATCAAATGCATTCATTAAAATTGTTGAATATTGCACTCCCTGGGTGTGACAAACATCTGGTAATTATCTGATGGTATGATAATTATTTTACAGAAGTTAATCAAACTCCCTTTGAGTTCTAGTGGCCACTCTCAGAGTTAGATTATGTAGCACCAACAGTAGAAGTGACCTAATATGACATCCTGTTTCCAATATAAAATTTCAATACTGCTGGTAGAATGTGTACCCACATCTTAATTTCACTGTGCTCCACACACAAAAAGAAGATATCGCTAGATGTCGGATACAGAAGAGAAAAGCCCAAGTTTTATTTTGGGAGGGAAGTGCACTAATAGAAGAAAATAGCTGTCCTCACCTAATTCTAGGGAGCAGAAGAGGGTGTCCCAGCAGCTTCTTTGGGTGAGAACACCCACAGTGTGGGTTATAACCATGCTCTTGACTTACTCATTGTTGTGAGTTGTCTACAGGTAGAATTCACATGTGCTTATAAGGCATGACATTGCCTTAGTAAAGACAGGAAACACATTTCCCAGATAAAGAGAAGCCAGGAGAGGCACAGGTTTTACTGGGAACTAATTGAGGACAAAGACTTCTTTTCAGCATTGAGTAGCAAATCATGTAGCAAACCTTTGCAAACTGTTGTTTAGGCACTAGCATGCAGCCTCTGAGCCAAGATATGAATATTGTTGCTTCCTATCATAATACATAAACAGCTATTGGTAATGTCATACTGTAGAAAGCCTCATTTATAAAATTAATATCTGTGTTGCTCAGTAAAATACTGCCCGTTGAGCTAGACTGGCAAGGGAGTGGTTACCAGCTTTTAACATTCTCGAGGCAGGTTAATGAAAAAGCCTGAAAAAATAAAGGACAAAGAACTGAGATCTGATTAAAAACAAGAAAAATATTTTTGGGTAGGGGGAGTGTGTCAGATTTTTTTAGAGTGTCTCTGATAACTCAAAGAGCTGTTAAATTCATCACTAGACTCTACAAGCTAAAGAAAATATTTTTTGAGCAGTTGCCCCATTTCCTTAGATAACATGTGTTTTCTGACCAGCATGAGCATTTTAACCAATGCTGTCCTGGGATCAGTGGGCTGAATTCACAGCACCTGATCATTACATTGCTTAATTTAGATCTTGGACTTTGTTTTTCAGTTTTATTTTTCAATTACAGTTTATATTCAATATTATTTTGTATTAGCCTCAGACTTGAACTATTTATAGTTACCAATCAAAATATAACCACTTTATATTCAGTGACATAATTATCTTTTCATGTATTTTTCACTATTATTGGGTTACATAGAAAAAATACTGATAGCTAAAGGTAACTATTCTTGTTAATAGGAAATTCATGGAGCAACACCTCTGTGTCAGGCATTTTATTAAGGCTAAATTGACATACATTATTTCTTTCAATTCTCATAACAATCATACAAGGAAAGTTTTATGGACAAAAAAGTGAGTAAGAAAGTGATGTGAGCACCTCACTCAGAGCCACATAACTCACCAGGACTTCCCCCAGACCAGATTTGTGGCCCATGCATGAGTCTTTACAACTCTTGCTGTTCCCCAATTCATACTGTAAAAGCAACAATTATAAAAAGATAATTTAGAGTTTTTTAATAATCAATAATTAAATCTTGTAGTTATTCTTTTTGGAAATTAAATATTTTTGTAAAATTATAAAGAACAAGAAATCATTTATGATTGCTCTGAGTATTAGTTTAAAATGTACACTGGCTATCACAAAGCTAAACTTTGCAAATGATTCAGTTATGCTGTAGAAAAACAAGATAGAAGTGATGAAACATTTTTAGCAAAAGATAGTGAGGAGACATTTACAATGTTGATAAATAATTAAAATACTCAAGTACAAGAAAAGTGCAATTCAAGATGAACCTCACCAATTTCGTTGTCTAGTCTTAATTGCATGACTTAATCTTTCTTTCCATAATTAAATTACAGGGAAGCATTTTCCTGGGGGGAAACAAAATCCTGACTGCAACAAACCCTATCCTGATAGTAAAGCAGTCCCAAGTGAATGAACAGATGAATTTTCCTGTCAGAATACAGGAGCCCACCAGCTAGAATAACAGTAGATAAGGCTGAAACAGATGCAGTGGAAAGAAAGGCTTGCTTCCCTGACTACCACAGTGCTGACAGCAGAAGAATGACAAGGAGAGGGGCAAGAAAAATGAAGTCCTCAAACAAGGGCTGACCTTCGTCTTTTTGGCTAATAAAAGAAGACAGTGGTTGCATGGGCTTAGCTGTGTCTGGGTGCATGGCACATTATCTCACTCTCATGTTAACTCTTTTTGCATGAATTAGAAGCAACTAATTAAAAAAGAAATATTTAATTTTGATATGTTCTTTGAACTGGAGTTCCATCTGGTTCTGTTTGAATAGTAAAATCTGCTGTAGTTGTTAAAATTGGCAAGCAGCATTGGCAGAAAGAAACAAAAGGGACTCCATACAGCAAGTTGATACTACAAGCATTTCAACTGGAGATACTTCCAGAATTCAAGCTATTCAAATCACTGCAGTGTGGAAACCACACAGATCAAATGTGAAGGAGAATGCTGCTCTGGATGGAGATGCCACCTCTGGTCTCCATGTCCTCTGTGTGATGGACACAGCACTAGGCTTGCGAGCAGTACGAGGGGCTGTGGCACCCCTGAAAATGCTCAGCTCAATTTATGAAACATATTTAAGACACATATTAGCAGAGTGTCTTCACATATTCTGTGCAAAGCTCGAGGATTTTTTCCTTCCATATTTTCTAGATCAGATACAATTATGTTTAGAAACATTAGATAAATATTCCATTTCAATTCCTCTCTTATAAGAAACTTGTAAAATCTGGACATCAAGACACACTATATTCTGATGACAAAGGGGGAGAAAATAAAATAGTATTGGGATTCCTGCAGACTCTGGGATACTGGTAATCAGCATCTAAGGTGATTTAAAAGTACCATGCAGAATTAAGGGGAAAAACTGATTAAATGTCTATTAAATGCTTTACAAGATTCTTTTACATTTTTAAGATATACACCAAAGTGTGAACTCATTTCTTCTTTAAAATGAAGTCTTTTGCTTCAATACCATATTAACATGCAGATGGGCACCTCAGAACCGTTTAATAGCTCTGTCAAAAAGATGACATTTACAATGGCCCCCTCTTCCAACTAAAATATGCAGGAGCTATTTCTGGGTAGTAGAAGACTTAATATTTTTAATTAACATTTTTTTAATTCTTATTTGTAAGTTGCATTAAATTTAAAACCTGAGCCTAATCCTTTGATCTGGAAAGAGAACAAGTACTCAGAACAGACCAAGTAATCCCTAGAAACTCGGTTCAACAATTTAACTTGAAATTAATTGGAACTTCTTAAGAAAGAAAAATAAGTACACTACAGCTTTAAAAACATTGTAGCAGCCTCAAACATTATCAATCTTGTCAAATGTCTCCTAGGAGAGTCTTAGTATATGCTCTTGTGAGATAGGTTTTATTGGCAAAGACTTAGTGAGCTTCTCCTGAGTGGACAGCACAGGCTGGCACAGGCTGTCCTGTCACAACTCTTGGTTCCATCTGCTACTTGTTCATGCGCAATACCCATGAAAGCTAGAAAAGTTCTCCTATTAGAGGACCTCAAAGCTAGGGCTTGTGTGTGATATGCAGGCATGTGCAAGCTGGCTGGTCCAGTGACCGTGTCCCAGCTGACCCCAGGGATATGATTCCAGATATCACATGAAAACAAGCAGGGTGTGTGGACACAGCTCTGGCTCCTGACTTCTGTCTCTGGCAAAACAAAGAGGGTCCAGTAATGGGAGAATGGATAAAAAATGATCTGGATTAAAACAATTTTAAGACTTAATAGCAAAATGTATTATCTTTGCACATAATTTCAGTAGAACTGTGTTATGTAGATAAAGCATTTATTATTGTTGTTGTTTTAAAACACATTTTGGGGCAAACAGTAAACAGAGTAAGTTAGGGTACATGATCACACAGATGTGTCTTAAAGCCCAAATGTTGTTTTTCACTCATTGCAGATGTGTGAAAAACATCTGAGAGTGTGAAATTAAACTGGAGGACAGTAAGTGTACAGATAAAAATGTTTAATCCATTAAATTCAACACACATTTATTGTATGCCAGGCTCTGGAAGCAAGTAGACTATGAGGAAGTAATGATAATATAAGACTGAAATTAAAAAAGTGCCGCCATGCCGATAGATCAGGCATTTTGGAATTTAGAAGAAAGAACAATTATTTGTTGAAGGGGAATAAAAGGCTTTGTGGAAAAGAGGCCATTTGAACCATTCAAAATGAACTTCATAGTATAAGATAATACTCTGCTGGGAAAGGGGCCAGGGTTGATGAGCTAAAGGCAGAAGAAACGGGAAAAAAACCCCACCCAACTGCCTACATTTCAAAATGTGATCAATACTTTCCTTCTATCTAACAGCTCTTGGTAAAATTCACTTTGAGAGCAAAGAAAGTATCCTCCACACACCCAGCCCTACCACACTTCAGCCTTTGTGGAGGCCTTCATGTCCAGGCCAGGAAGTGCTTGATCAGTGACGGACAATAAAATCTTACTGGTAACTAAACTCTGACTCATAACTGCGCACTGCACTGCACTGCTGCGGAAATTCCACTGGAATGTGAGCTTTCACTGCCTGGGGGATCCATGCTTTCCTGGGAATGAGCCCCAGACCTCAATTTGCCTGAGTCAGACTCCTCTCTAGAGCCTCATGTCACACTCTGTGGTCCTATCCTATGTTTATATCTACATTTAAAATAAAACATTTCAGCGAAATGGCACAAAAACTGGGTGATTGTTTTCTTCAGGGATTCACACTGCTGTTGAAATCATACCATTTTCTCCTTGAACCTTTAATAATGAGAGGGCAATGAGTTCAGAACATGAGCTTGTAATGGTGGTATTTTTGTTTCTAATATCCGTTGCACTGTGGAAGGAAGTTGGTGACTGGCAGTTATTCATTTATAACAAAAAGTGCTAGATACTTGGGTGAAAGAAAGGGAAGGTTACCAGATCCCTGGCCTCTATTCAGTGAGGGAAAAAGTCAAGTCAACAATAAGTCTCAATACAAACTACATAAAAAAATACTCTCAGAATTCTAATGAATTTTAGGACTACAGGGAGAAAATTGGAGTGATGTGGGCAGCATGTGGTGGAAAAAAAGCAGAGGCCCCAGGACTACCTCTGAGGTTTTGACATTAAAGGGTGACCTGGACAATGTTATGCAAGTAAATTAGCCATTCCAAGCCCCAGTCTCCTTCTGTCTCCAACAAAGTACCAATGCTTAGCCTTTTTAGTTGCCTCTTATAGTTGTTATGATGATCACAATGATGCATTTGTACACACATTCATCATAAGAATGTGAATCTAATATATTTTTTTCTTAGTCATTTGGATAATTGGAGTGTGTGTGTATTTGTGTGTGTGTATAGTTTTGCCTTTAGTTCCTAGATTATAACTCCTTTGAAAGAGACAAAATCTTCTTTAACTTTAAATTCACCTAGCCCCACACAGTAGCCCATAATTCTTAGCAGATGCTCAATGTTTGTTGAATTTAAATTTAATGCTAGGTCAGTCCAGTATTGCTGGAAAGAACTGAAATTTCTTTCTTCCAAACAAAAGCTAAATACCCATCATAAAATTCAATGTTAAAGTGTTTGGGCAAATAACATACTCTAACATTAGAAGTGTAATTATTCTTATCTTGCTGTTTATAACTGCAAATATTATAACTACTCATAAAATTTCCAGTCCTTTGAAAAGTTCACTGCTTAAAGCTAGACTCAGCTAAATGATGAGCTTCATTGGCTAGGTCTGTGCCATGTGAAACATTCTTTTTCATTTATTTCCCAAATAACCTCTTATTAAATTAGTAAGTGTCCCTTCTCCTAGAAGTTACCCCAAAGGGTAGCAGGGCTTAACTCATTTCTTCCTTTATGTCTATTAGGCTCTCAAATACCTAATCAAACCTATTCTCAATTTTTTACTTTAAAGCTAAATTATTTGCAAGCATGATGTCCATCCTCAGGATGTTTACATATCTAGTATCTTAGATTGTTCCCCTAAACCTTCCTGTACTGAAAAAGTTGCATCAAAATTTCACTGCCTAACCAGTTTTCCATGGTTTTACTTAATTAACATGTGATCTCTATAGGATGTTGGAATGATAGCTTTATGTGGCTAGGAAATGACTGCAGATTTCAGTCCTTTTGTGATCTTTCTGTTTCTTTGTCTCCTGGTCTGTCAGAAGCAGCCCCACAAGAAGCACTGGAGTTGGCCCTGCACTGAGAGACAGTAACCTCAGTGACCTCACCTCAGACTGGACACAAATCTTTCCAGTATAGCAGCAGTTAAGAGTTTTTAAACCTAGAAGACCAAGAACATATTAAAAAGCACCTCAGGTAAGGTACATTTCTGTTGCAAAAGCTGTGGTTCTATGCTACCTATAAAGTTTTATCTGTAGTATTCGAAAGATTCTGAAATGACTCAAGATAAACACACATTTGAACTCAAACAGCATTTGTCTATCCCAGCACAAAGAAAATGACTTGTTTATTATTAGTTTTGCAGTAAGTCATATCTTTAATTTTTCCTTCTCCTTAAAGTTTGGCTTCAAAAACAAACATAAGGATGAATTTCTAGAAACTGAAGATTTGCAGATGGGGTGATGGTCTAAATCAGTCTCTTGGACTATAAACTCTGACAGCACCCTTTTACACCAATTTCCCAGGTATTTCCCAGTGATTTAGGTGGGCCTCTCATGTTAATGAGAGTTTCTTGTGCTAATGCAGAGTCTGGAAGTACAAGTGTCAAAAAAAACTCCTCTACTTGGCATTAAGAATTCTGCAAGGAGCTGATGGGCTTATGGAGATTAAGGTCGGCCACTCACTTAAGGTTATCAAGAGTGCTGTCCCAGAGACAGGAGGGAAAAGACAGGCTGCCTTGGTACAGCTGCTCATCAGAAATGGTATGTAAACAGTCTCTGAAGGGATAGCAATTATTGCTGAGAACAGATAAAATGAACTTCAAGATCTGATGTTTGGTCAACAGCGTTTTCCCTGTTGGCAGCTAACCAGTCAGCCAAGTAGTGTATACTGATTCTTTTTAAGGATCGTTTATAAAGGAGGTGGGGAAAACTTGAAATTAAGCATTTGCAAAGTTACTCTCTAAGAGAATTATCTGTAACTACAACTGATATTCTATAGTTTTGGCCTGAGCAAAGGCCAGACCATGGCAGGAGAAAAGCTAAAATGATGGCAACTCCATGGATGGAGGTGAAAAGTGAACATGAGGAAGGGGAAAATATCACAAAGTATCAGTGACTTCCAGGCTCCTCCTGGAGGAAAGGGACAAGGCAGGTGCTCTGAAGACATGCTGCTTTGCTATCCAAATGCAGTCAGTAGACAGAACTGTGAATTCTTCTCATGTTCTGAAAGCAAATCTAGCTATATGTATTTCATGCACTTCAGCCTGGGTTGTACAATGGGAAAAATGGACCTGCATGAGACCACTTTAAACCACAGGAGAACAAGCACACATGTTACACTGGACACAAGTGGTGTATGCCTCCCCTGGTACTGGCCAAAGTCCCTGACATAATGGAAGCTGTGATTTGCATTTATCCACTGCACCATTCTTAACACATGGTGGGCACATCTATTTCAGCCACATATTTTGGAGGTGATAAGAAGTGAAATGTTTTCCTGGTGACATGGCACACTCAGTTGTATGTGTGGGTTTAGGGGGGAGATTCTTCACAGAAAACATAGAGCTCTGACAGAAGCTTTCCTTTCATGCAACCAGAGCCATAAAGTTTTCAGAGCAGTAAGAGTCCTATCATGCTGTCACTATCCTTTTAGATATAAAGTTAAGGATGAGAACATAGCCCTTTGCATGGTTTTAATACAATTGCTAGCATTTTAAAGAAACAGAATGAACTGGTTCTTCATCTTTTTAAATTACTTTTGATAAAAGATTTTAATTGAGATGAGTTTTATATGAAACACATGAATATTCTAAATATATGTTCACGTAAACTCTTCTGGAAATGGAAAAGTTCTTAGACTAAGGGAACTATATTATTGCACTATAAAAGTTGATAATCCGAGGTGAATTTCAGTAAATATAAAGTTGAACCCCAAATTATCTATTCCTGCACCCTTTCCTTTTTGTCCTATTCCCCTAAATGTACAAAATGTCCAGAGAGAGGTCCTGTAAGAGGCTTTCCGTATTTGTCTCAATAAAAGAAATTCATTTATATATTAGTGGTTCATTTAGAGAAACAGTTATGTTAAATGAACAAATGCATTAACTGGGTTTTCTTTACATGGTAAATGGTTGCTAAAATAATGAATTCTTTCCACCTTGGTATTGGAGCTTTCTCAACAAATAACAGCATCCTTAAAAATGAATGCAATATTATTTAGAAACATTAGTTAAAGCTACAGTAATAGTATAATACATGAATATATTATAGAATATAGAATATACTATAGAATATTGCTGATCAACATTCGCAATGACTAGTCTGGATATTTAAAGTAATGTTTGAAAAACTAGGCCAGTAGAATTCTGCATGTTATATCTTCATTTTTTAAAATTGGGAGCTTAAAAAAACTTTTTCTGTATGAGTTCTGGGTACCTCTTGGAATAGCAAACACATTTCCTTCAGCATTTCATATGATTTGCTAATGTCTTCTTTACCATGAATATTTCCCTCTGGAAAGTTTGTATTTCATTTCCATATCCTCAAGCTGAAGGTTCTGTCCAATTCCTTGGAGCTTGGTAGCCATTAGCCTGTACCTCTCCCTGGATCTAGATCTTGCTCTTTCTCATTCTTCGAGGTGAGCTTTATTGGCTTTAGTCCTAAATAAACATACCTGGTCTCTGAGGTAGAAGATGACTATGAGGACTTCCTCCATACAGTTGGATACCTGGGACTTCTTTCCCCCTCACCTTTCTGCATTACTTATGGCCTGTAACATGCTCAGAATTAAACATGGCTTTTGTCTTTATTTTAATTAATATATTTTATTGATTATGCTTTTACAGTTGTCCCATTACCCCCTTCATTCCCCTCCACCCTGCACACCCTCTCCCACCCACCTTCCCCCCTTTAGTTCATGTCCATGTGTCATAAACTCTTTAGCTTCTACATTTCCCCTCCTATTCTTGCCCTCCCCCTGTCTATTTTCTACCTA
>CM052538.1:96740692-96798901 GCA_028533065.1 Trachops cirrhosus | reverse complement strand
GTGTGTTCCTCCTTGGATCCAACTTCTTTGGGACTCTCTGAGCTTCCTGGACTTCCTGGAAGGCTATTTCCTTTGCCAGATTTGGGAAGTTCTCCTTTATGATTTGTTCAAATAAGTTTTCCACTTGTTGCTCTTCCTCTTCCCCTTCTGGTACCCCTATAATTCGGATGTAGAAACATTTAAAGATGTCCTGGAGGTTCCTCAGCCTCTCCTCATTTTTTTGAATTCTTATTTCCTCATTCTTTTCTGGTTGTATGTTTTTTTCTTTCTTCTGGTCCACTCCATTGATGTGAGATCCATCTTTCGTTCCATCACTATTGGTTCCCTGGGTGTTTTTCATTTCACTTATTGTAGCCTTCATTTTTTCATCTAGTTTGAGACCAAAATCAACCAATTCTGTGAGCTTCCTGATCACCAGTGCTTTGAACTGTGCATCTGATAGGATGGCTATCTCTTGGTCACTTAAAATGATGTGTTCTGGGGCTTTCAATTGTTCTTCTGTTTGAGCCATCTCTTTGTTTGTTTGTTTGTTTGTTTGTTTGTTTTTAGTCTTGTTGCACCTGTTACATATCAGGGGCAGAGCCTTAGGTGTTCACCAGGGCAGGGCACCCCAGTCACTGGGTTGTGATGCTGTATGTGGGAGTGGGGTCCAAGAAGGCACAATGGCGCTTGCTCTGCTCTCTGTGGGACCTCAGTCTCTTCTGCTGCTTCCCCCGAGCAAACTGCGCCCCTCTGGTGCCAATTCTCGTGTGGATGGGCCTGTGCACCCCATGGGACCTTCCTTTTCAATCAGCGCCCAGAGGCTCTATTTCCCAGCACTGGGACCCTGGGTTGTGCACAGTGCCTTGCTTCCCAATCGCCGCCTCACTGGGTCTGCTGGTTGCCACCCCTTGGTCAAGGTGTGCCAGCCACTGCTTGCATCCCCAGGGCCCACCTGCTGCAGTCCTGTGTGCCCTGGTTGCCTTGTGCATCCAGTCCCAATGCTCTCTGCTCTCTGCTCCATGACCCGTGCCAGGTTTCCTGACTCCGCACCTCCTACTGGTCTGGATGAACCAGTCTAATTTAACTCCTTGGGTGTCCAACTTCCATATAGTTCAGTTTTCTGTCAGTTCTGGTTGTTATTCTGTTTCTAAATTGTTGTTGTCCCTATCTTGGTTGTGCGAGGAGGCGTAGTGTGTCTACCTATACCTCCATCTTGGCCGGAATTCTGTCTTCTTAAAGAAAGAAAAAAATGTGGATGTTGGGAGGACTCAAAGGTATGGATACCCAAGCCTTGCAGATATTTCCTTCAAAGATTAGACAGACATGCAAGATGAATAGATTGGGCCTACCCTCATCTCCATGCTTGGGGCTGGGCTGCACTGCATGGAGCACCTGCACAAAGGAACCACAGGAAGTTGGCCCGCTAGTGAAGCTTCTGTGTGAAATCCTGAAGTAAGCTTCATGGGGAGGCCAACCTAAACAATTACTTGATCTAAGCAAAGAAACTCTTCTATTAATTGCTTTTTTTTTTTTACTATGTGCCACCTCATATGATTATCAGTAGTATTTAAATGAATTTAAGCTATGCTCCATAAATGTATAATTTCATGTAGGCAAGCCCAGGGTACCAACTGATAGAGTAAATTTATTTTTAATAGAATCATAGAATCTTAAATGCTTAAAAGGATTTCAGAAGCTGTCTGGGCCAATCACCCATTATACCCTGAGGGATTCTGTCAATAGCCCTCTCAGGCTTGCTGAAAGAATGAAAGAGCAGATTTATTTCTCTGCTAAATCCAGAAAATGTAGTTATAAGTTTAAAGCATTAGAATCATAAGAGAAATAAAACTTCAGTAAAATTAGCCCTGGCTGGTGTGGCTCAGTGGATTGAGTGCCAGTCTGTAAATCAAAGGGTCACCAGTTCAATTCCCAGTCAGGGCACATGCCTGGGTTGCAGGCCAGTTCCCCAGTAGGGGGTGCACAAGAGGCAGCCACACATTGCTGTTTCTCATATTCTCTTTCTCCTTCCCTTCCCCTCTCTCTAAAAATAAATAAATAAATTCTTAAAAAAAACTTTGGTAAAATTAATACTTCATTCTTCTGAAGAAAAGCAATTAGAAGAATGCCACAAATCAATTTTTAACATCTTGAGGTAAGGGTTGGAAAAAAATGGTACAAGTCACCTGCAAGGGTACATATATGATTATTCTGAGTTATAATGTGCAATTAGTCTCAAGTACTTACTCTGCTCCGTAGTTGGAAATATAAAAGCATAATGCATTTTATTACTATTGGGATTTATAGGACATTTTTTATTTAATCTACTTTCCTCTATCTGAACAGAGAATTGAATGAAACCTGAAGGCTAGGGGGTGAGATGGAGAAAGGAAGTGTGTGTGTGTGTTTGTGTATGTGTGTGTTTTGGGTGAGCATCCAAAATTGTTATTTTGATTTGGATAAAAGTTGCCATTTTGATAAGAAGCTTTCAAATGGTCCATTAAATGAGGAATATACCAAGGCATATAATATTGATGAGCATAGGGCTTTGGAATTTCCAGGGTGCACCTTTTTCACCACTGGAGGAAGTTGCTGTGGATATGCCAGAGGAGTTTCAAACTGTTGGTTCTGCCAGTTCTGTAGAACACACATTGCTCTGGGGCTTTCAAATTACAATATGAAAGTTATTTAAAGCTTAGGAGTTTGCATTACATTACATGCTACATAAACATAGCCATTGCTCCTAAATGTGAACATTAATGCACTCTGTAAAGGTACAATTATTACCACTGGGACAGAAATCAACAAACCCCACCAAAGACATTTCTTACAACTGCTATCATAAAGCCTATACATGTTATGGATTTTATTAACATTTTACTCCCTGAGGATTCCCAATTGCACAATAACAGAAGTTCTTTAAATTTTAAGTATCACAGACAGGAACAGCATTTCACCCAAAACAGATGTGAGACCATCAACCTTGGCTTTTTATTGGTCTGTGGATATGAGACTGTTTGGTAATTGATAGCTCTTAATGTGTTGTTGTTTAGATTACAGAATTGGAAACTTAATAGTATTTTTCCCATGAAAAGATAAGTGAATAAGCAATAGACAGACTTTTCAAACACAGTTCCTTACTCTTGATTATATTTGAAGTTTAAAAAAACATCTTTGATTTGCACACTCCAAAAAAACTCAAACAGACAAAGGTCAGTGACACACAATGTCCAGGTGTGGAGTAGCTCAGTTCAGTCTTATTTTTCCTAAATCTTGTCAATGATGACTTGTGACTTTTGTCCTTGGGTTTCCTTTTCTTAGTTTTATTCTTATCAGTGTATTTGGAGACCCAAGTGTGCAGTATCCTAAAATAACATCTGTATTTATTTAGCTAAAAATAGTTCACTTTTAAAAGCTAAAAATAGTGAACCTGAAGATAAATAAGCAAAGCAGTTTATGAGGCTATTTTCCTGCATAAGGTAAACAGATGAATCTGTATTTTTTGGAAAACAAAAGAGCTACAGTTCTGTTCAAATATCTATGATAAGCAGTTGAAAAGGAACAAAACCAGCCAAACAACCAGTTATTTTTAATCTCAAAGTGCTGATTAAACTGACTATTTTAAAAATGACTTGACCAGAGTTTGGGGCATCTTCTACACCCCTGCTTTTCATTGGGGGTGGATTTTATCTCCAATAGGACATTTGGCAACATCTGGAGACATTGTTGACAGTGGAGACATGTGTGGGTGTGTATGTGTGTGTCTGTGTTACTGGATTCTAGCGGATGGAGGCTAGGGATACTACTAAACATCCCACAATGCACAGGACAGGACCCCAGCAAATAAATATAATTCAAAATGTCAGTATTATTCAGGCTGAGGAACTCTGCTTCTGACATAGTCCAACCATTTGTTTAAGTTAAAGCTTCTACAGTGAGTGTTCAAATTAATAGACATCATTTACCAATAAACAACTAAGTAGAACTATGCTGGGGGTTTCAGTGTTCTTGCTTGGTCTTTAGGAAATTGTCTTTTTTCAAAAAGGATCCAAACCCATTTGCACATATTGTTGCAGTTAAATAGTAGCAAAGAAGTGAGAGAAAGGACACAAAGATACTAGTCCAGGTTCAGTCATTAACTAGCTACATGATCTTGCACATCACTTCACCTCTGAACATATGCAAAATAAAGAATTTATACAAAATGATGTTTGCATCTATTGTTAGTCTTAATCTTACTCTACATATCTTAGAAAGAAAAAAATTCTAGCATGTAACTATGAATGTTGGCTACAAATACACACTGGCATAAAACATTAAGAAGCCCAAACTATAAGCAAAATGAAATGTGCATATTATGAAAATTAATTTGTTTTTCAGTGTAATTTTTCCTAAAATGTGGTTCTTTTAATATTATCTTTTCAGTGATGCTTCATCATAAAAATCTGAGAGGTTTCTTTAAATGTCATACAGTTTCTTTAGGGTGGATTGACATGAAATACCCTCGTACTAATTAATAAAATCATTTGGCTCATTTACAAAACTGAATTAAGTGGTCATTTCAGTTTTTGACCAAAATAATTAAAAACCATCTTGATATTTTCTATATGAGCAAACAACCAGTTATAAATGTCTAAATAATCCTGTTACATGTGCTTTGTTTTCCCCAAGTCACATCCTCCTTAAAGGAAAAAGAAAACTCTGAATTTAATCCATTCTTATATTTATATTTCCTTCTAATCACTTCCTGTAATATGAAAAGGCAAGGTACCAGAGAAAGCATTAGGAAAATCTCCCCAGGAGACAGCAACTGGGAACATGGGCCTCCTGGGTGGAAAGCTAGTCATAGAATAGAGACCTATGATGCAGGAAGGGTAGGATGCAAAGCGTTCATTTTATGGAGGAAACAAGAAGTCGGTACAGAACAAGGGCAAGAGAACCAAAGGCTCACCTGGGGAATTTTTTAAAAGTAAATCATCTCTCTTCCAGATCAATGTTTTAGCTAAATTAGCAAGTTAGTATCAGTTCCAATAAACAAGCCGCAGCATGCCGGTGCACGAGCACACACACACACACACACACACACACACACACTCACTCACACACAGAGAACACCTGGGAAATAAACATTCAATTGAACAGCTGTATTTTCCCTAAATTTTCCAACATTATATAAATATTTTCTTTTTTAAAATAATTACATAGTTTTCAAGTGTACAATTCCATAACACATCTATATGATGTGTTGTGGATTTACCACCCCAAGTCAAGTCTCCTGTCACTATTTTTCCCCCTTTACCCTCTCCTACCTCCCCAAACCCCTTTCCCTTTAGCAATCATCATTCTCTTATCTATGAGGTTCTTTTTATTCTACTTAATACCTTCATCTTTTCCACCTAGCCTTCCAACCCTCTCCCCTACCCTCTCAAATTTATATTTTACACATATCATTCCAAATTTGGGTAACCCAGTGAACTATTTCTGTCAGTTCTCTAGTTACACATGCATAAAGTATAATTTTATTGCAATTTCAGCAATTTACTAATGCTCTGAGTGAGATAATGCATGCAATACAGTGTCTGGTTTATAAGCACAGAGAGTTTATAATCAGGATAACCTGGCTCAATATATGTTCTGGATTAGTCAATTTAGCAGGTGAAGCCAATTTTAAATACAGCATTACATATTATAAACCTGATGGAAACTAACAACTATATGAAAATTCAAAACTACTTCATAGGAGATATCCACTCTATACTCAACACATTAATGTGAGAATGAAAGACTTGTCAGAAAGTTCAGAAGAAAAAAATATATATGAATCTTATTAAAATAAATGACATTCTAAAGCTTTAAGGTAAATTACTTCAGTTTCTTCAATTTCAGTTTCAGTTTCAATTTTAGGAGATAATTCACTTTAAGGATAAAAACCAGGGTCTGAAATAAATTCTTCTATTTGAATAAGCATCACTCAGTTCTCTGACCTAAAATTTGCTAAAAACACGTGATAACACTGTGTCAGAGGGAATACTTCCAAGAATTCAGGAATTGTTTGATTCCATTTGACACTTCAAGGACATTGAGTAAGACCTTTCTTAGCTCCTGAAATCAAACCAATGCCTTCAAATTATTTTTTGTCTCCGATCTCAGAAAGTCATAACTGATCATTTAATTTTAGAATCATGACAGAGCCACTTTAGAAGTTGCTGGTGGCAGCAACTCCCAGTCCTGGACTGATGTGGGGGAACCCGTGAGTAGTCAGCTTCAGAGGACCTCCTGAACTAATGGAGAGGCCCTGGGCCTGGGGGTTAGGAACCTGGCTGTGTGAATAACAGTCTCTTCTGTGACCTGTGAGGCCTGAAGACCTCATATGGCTTTGTCACTTTTGACTGTATAGTTGGCATGAGAGTATCTGCACAGCTTACTTACATGATTGGCCTGAAGAGCTATGCAAATGCCAGCTACACCCTGGGCCTTGTCAAACTGACCACAGTGGTGATTCCCAGCTGCTGTCTGCTGTCAAATGTCTCAGTGCCTCCTGCCTCCCTCCCCAGTCTGTGGAAGGAACTCCACTTCAGTTGTGTAAGACTGATTTTTCCCACCATGGACATCTCTTCACCAAGTCAGGATTCTACGAATTGTTTAACCTCTCTGGGTCTCATGACGATGCAAATAAAAATCTGTGGTTTACTTAATTTACACTCTAAGACTAAAATCGGATGTGTATGCAAAAATGCATTTAAAAAGGAAAAATGCTATAAAAAAACCCCTAGGTTTTGTTATTAAAACATGTCTTCCTACCTATTGCGACAGCATGGATAGAACTGGAGACTATTATGCTAAATGAAATAAGCCAGTCAGTGAAAGACAAATACCATATGTGCTCACTTCCATAAGAGAAATCTAATGAACAAAATAAACTAACGGGCAAAATTGAACCAGAGGCACAGAAACACGGAACAGACTGACAGCTAGCTGTAAGAGAGGAGTGGGAAGGTGGGGACTGATTGAAAGGAGGTAAAGGGATTAGTCAAAGAACATATATGAAGGACCCAAGGTCATGGACAATAGTGATGGGACTGATTATGGAATTGGGGAATGGGCTGGATGGAGAGGGGGACAAAAGGAGGAAAAGTGGGTCAACTGTAATAGCATAAACAATAAAATACCTAAAACAAAACAAAAACATGTCTTACACTTAATTTGAAAATCCATCAAGCAACCTAAAGGCCTCGGATTTGACCAGTTCTACATGTTGAACTTTAATGAGGGCACTTACTCTCTTTGACACTCTACTGAGTGCCCAGAACTGAGTGTGTGTGTGTATGTGTTGTGGTTGGTGTGTTTTGATTCACATCAGCCCACCTCCTTATCACACTAAGGACTTTTGTTACTGGTGTCTGCTTTCAAATGTCCTTCCATTGGAAAACATGGAAATATTATGCAAGAAAAATACATAGGAGGCAAAAGGAAAACAAGCTTCCTGACAAGGTTAGCACTAGCTCCCATCTTCTGGAACTTTTCTTTTCCTCATACTTCAGAGTAAACATGTGCACTCAAACATGTAGTGGAGAGAGAAGGTACCCTTGGGTCAGGGACTGCTCTATTCTAACAGCTACGGACTCATCTCAGAGGGCTCCTCCTTCTGTGTGATTAATGTGTAATGAGGCTGATTTACCAAACCAAGCAGGATGTGGTTTAGAAGTCAACTGCTTCCTGGTCTTCTGGAATAAGTGAAGGCATAAATCATCTAATACCAATTTTTTCCCACAAAATACAATGCCCTCAAACTTGTAGAAGAGTAGAGTGCAGCTTGAATTGGTTTGTCAAGTAATTCTATATCTAAAGTCATTGGAGGGTGTGGTAATCGATTAGTGCCTGGTACCATTTTTATTTCTTTGGATTAGCAAAACTCATATTCCATCCAACCATGATGTCTCTTGCCTTTTTTTCTTTTAATCTCCTGGCATTTTAATCAGGGAAAAGTCACAATTGTTTTGAGGAAAGTGCTCCCAAGAGCTCTAATTAAAGCTGGAAGCATAAATCTGCTTGTAGTGTGGAGAACACTATCATTAATAAATAATTAATGAATTAAATTCTGCTTTGTGTGTGCATAGCTACATTTAGGAACTCTGAGAACATGTCTCCTAAATGGACAGGTTTGCTATGCACCTATTTGCAGAGATAAGAAAAACAAAACTGAGACTGTGTTTCTCCAAGATTCATAGCATCACAATGGCTAGAGTTGAAATGGAGAAGGTATCATTACCTTAATTTGGTAGGAAAAGAAACTCAGTTTCAATAAGCTTAATGGCTTGGGTTCTAATGAAATGTTTGAAAATTAAAGTTTTTTAATAGCACCACTGATAGCCTGGGTCTTCTCTTTGAATCCTTGAGTGTTCAACCAAAAACAAAAACAAGAGAAGATTAAATTAATAATAAGATAAGCAGTTCTAGGACACAGAACAGAATGAATACTTCGAAAAAATGGGCAAATTTCATGGTGTGATTAAATCTGCCATTGACAATTAAGAGGTTTCAGCCACTCAGGATATGAAGGGCCCTTTGGAGCAGGATATGACCATGTGCAGACCTATGAGTCAAGACTTCCCTTTGTGCTCCTTCTCACTAAACCTTGCCTCTTGTTTTTAAGCTTTCTGGAAGACAACAGACCTCACAGGAAGCACCACTGTGAACATTCATATCGATGGTTAATGGTGCATTGTTTCTTTTGTGTCACTCAGTAATTTCCTAGAGAAAACAATGGGAACTGAAGACTATTCCTGTCTTAGAGAAAAGTCAGTTTCCAATATTGCCTTATTAATTTAACACATGCAAGTGTTTGTCCTTGTTGCTACAGCAACATGTTTGTGGGGTATATTTGATGCAAAATGAGAAAGAGCTCAAAAAGAAAACAGATGCCATCCGCACACTGATGTGCACAGACACAGAAATGTCCATGAGCCCCCACCCCTGTGATAGGGTGTGTGCCTCATGCCTGCAGTCCAATTATGCTGTACTTGGGTTATCTGCAAAGCATCCATCCAATAAAAAACAAGGAACTAACCACTTCCGTGTAGTTTTTGAAAAGCTGGAAACACATGAAATTATTCATAATTATGTATTGGATGCATGTTAGATGCTTCCAATTTGTACACAGATACAACAAGCATGTAGATGAGCCTCCTGAACTCCTGAAGGAGGAAAAGCTCATTTTACATCAAGGTGAACAGATGCCAAGCTTCTCTAATATTCACCTTCTTAGGTGATGAAGGAGCAAGGCCCCTGCATGCCAGGCTTATAGGGAGTAAGCACCCAAGTCATGTTGGCATGTGCCTTCTCAGTGGTAGGAAAGTATAGCGGAAGGGAGTGATGCTTCACCAGATCCACTTGAGTGCATAGGGACAGTAATGAATGATAAAGATCCAGCATACTAACTTGTAAAGTAGCCGTACTAGAGTCCCACACACCCTGCTTCCAAGCTTGGTCACTAATTGTGACCTAAGGCAGTTACTAATTTCTCGGAACCTCAGTGTTCTCATTTTTAAAATGAAGGTAATTGTATCTTCTTTGCAGATTGCTGGATTAAATAAAAATATGCCAAGTATTCATCAAGGTCTGGCCACATAGTAAGTACTCAATAAATGGTAACTATTCTATGAATGGCACAATTGTTAACTGTGGCTACCTCTCTTCCCTCTAGTACATGTCAAATCACTGCTCTTAGATGTGTAATGTGGCTGTGGGATGTGCTTTGGTAATAAAATGTGGTTTGGAAGAGCTCTTTCTGAAGGAACTCAAGAGCCAAAGTGTTTTGCCATACTCTTTTTTCCTCTTTCTTGGTGACAGGCAGCATTTCAGATGATGGCCGCTCCCTTGTGTGGGTCATGCTGCAAGGAAATATAGAGCAGTCCTTGGCTGACTAGAGGTGGAAGGTAGCATGAGCAAGAAATAAAACTTCTTGTTTGGTTGCTTCACTTCTCCTGACCATGCTTTCAGGGAAGAGATGGAACAATTGAAATTTTTTTCTTCTGGGGTGATCTCAAATTGTGTCTAACTCCTGAGAATGATGTAAATGCTGTCTTGTTGAAAATGCTTTGCGAGAGCCCCTTTGGTCTCCATGTTTCTACAGACTGGCCTCACATAGAAGAATTGCTGCAGGTGCAGTTTCAGACCTTGCAAGACCACTGCCCCAAAATTATTGAGAGGTCTCCACATTACTGAGAATAGGACTACATTACCATACAAACACACTTAGCATTGCAAAATGTGAGATTTCCTCTAGAGGCGCATCTGTAAGTCACACAGAACTGCTTGTTGGTTTGGGATGCGGAAAAACAAGTTACCAAGAAATGTTTTGACATAGGCAAATTCATTTCATTTCTGACATAATCTAGATCAGATTCAGCAGTCCTAAGGTAAAAATCTCATCTTTTCTCACCCTCTAGACATTTCTCAGCATTATAATTTAGAGGTTAGCATGAGTTTAATTTCCTCTAATAGGCCATTTCATTTTAAGTGTATGTTAAACTAATATTGACCTTTCCAAAGTAAAACAAAATTTGGTATTTTGTTATCAAAAGACTGAAGCAGCAATAAATGTGGAAAGTAGGGGATTAATCATCTTGTTTTTTTTTTTTTTTTTACCTAGAACTCTCTCTGGGAATTAGTCATTTATATATATTCAGCAATGAATGTAAGACAGGCAAGCTCTGCTTACTCTCCTCAAAAGGAAGCCTGGATCCTTCATCAAATAACTTTGTATAATTTGCCCACAGTTTAGCCCAGTCAGCTGATATGTGTGTTTCATTTGACAGTGTGTGAAAAAGTCAAGAATGCATGCATCAGGCCTTAGGTGGGAGTATCCAGACATCAAGGTTGGGCAAGTTGAGGATTGGGAGTGGTGTTGGGATTAACTCCAGAGAAGAGTGAAGCATAGGGGCATTGGTGTGGGGAGGAGAGTCTGTGGGGAATATAAGGGTCATGGCAGACAAAGGAATGCCAGAGCAAAGTGAGGAAAGCAAAAACAATTTCACTAATAAGAAAACACTTATATGTGCATTTCATACATGTATGTGTAAACATAATCCACGGAGACCAGTGGCCTCAAATAAACTGCTTCCTGGGTATGTGCTATCCTGATCTATGTGGAAAAGTAAATCTCAACCCATTTCTTCCCTTCTTCTACAAGAATAAACAAATAAAAAACTCTATACTTAGAATTATTTCATGTAAGTATATAAATGGATTTAATATATTTCATCAAGGAAATAAACATCTGTTGAAGTAGGAAGCATATTAATAAAAAATGTGCAATTTTTGGGAAATATCAGGTCTTTCAGTATTACCAAAGTGAGACATCTGTGCTCAAATTCTGTAAAGAGCAATATGTAAGTATCTGAGAAGACATGTGGATTTTCAGGGGTATCGCCTAGGCCTCCTTTGCTTTGATGGTGTGCTATTGTGACATGATGATGCCACAGAGTCACTCATTGCCCATTGACCTTCTTTCCTCATCTGAAAGCATTTGGCAGGCATTGCTTTTTTTTCAACAGCCTTTTTAGATGACCCAAATCATCTACCACCCTGAATGTGTCTGGTCTCATGTGACATACCTGTATCCACTCTCGGAAGGAATCTTCTCCAGGGGTCCACCCATTCTCTGGGTAGTTCAGGCGGGACCGTTCTGAGGACCAGTTGGTGCTATACTGGGAAGAAGCTGTGATGTGGTCAGAATGAATCTCTCCTGATTCCATGCCCAGAGCTTCCATACATTTGAAATCTGAAGGGGGGAAAAATGACCCAAAGTCATTAAAGCACAGGGCACCTATGTTTCTTTTTTTAATCTAACAGACTAAAATGTTCATATTCTATTCACATAAAGTTTTACAAAAGATGATGGCAAGGAACTTATTAAAACATAGCACTAATACATGTATTTTCATGGTAATAGTTTTTATTTGTTTTGTTTGTTCCTTTATTTTGTTTTATAGAGTCCACATATAAGTGAAATCATAAGGTTTGTCTTTCTCTATTTCACTTACAGTATAATCCTCTAGATCTACCCATGCTGTCTCAAATGGCAAGATTTCATTCTTTTTTATGACTGAATAATATTCCATTGTACGAGGTCTGTCCAGAAGGTATCCAGCCATGCAATATGAAAAATAGAGACATTTATTGAAGAAGATACAAGAAACATTGCACATAGGACAATGATGCCTCAGTCCTCTTCAAAGTAGGCACCTTAGGCCCTGGCTGGCATAGCTCAGTGGATTGAGTATGGACTGCAAACCAAAGGATCGGTGGTTCGATTTCCAGTCAGGACACATGTCTGGGTTGCAGGCCAGGTCCCCAGTGGGGGCCATGTGAGAGGCAACCACACATTGATATTTCTCTCCCTCTCTTTCTCCCTCCCTTCCCCTCTCTAAAAATAAATAAATAAAATCTTTAAACAAAGTAGGTACCTTGGGACCTCACACAGTTCTCCCAGTTGCCATCAGCTCCCCTGTTGTATTTTCCTGAATCACATCAACGGTCTGGAATCTCTTCCCTTTCAAAGGTGATTTTAGTTTTGGGAAAAGCCAGAAGTTACAGGGTGCCAAATTGGGGTTGTAGAGGGACTGAGTCACCTGGGTGATTTGACATTTTGCCAAAAACCTCTACAGGAGACGTGATGCATGAGTGGGTGCATTGTCGTGATGAAGCTGCCAATCACCAGTTGCCCATAGCTGTGGTCTTTTGAATAATCTGAATAGCTTCCATGGAGGAATGTTCAAGTTTAACACAAAACCTGATGCAGATTCGTTGCTCTTCTCGCTCAGTCATTTTGAATGCGAAGGCCACACAGTACACATGCTCACTCAATGGTGTCCACCGCCCCCAATGACTAGTACAGTGAGGTTGTCATTGTTCACACATGCTCATTCCAGTCCTCTCTCCTTTGCTACCAGGTTACACAGCTGTTGCTCAACTATTCTCATTAACAGTGGCTGGACTTTTTCTGGGCAGACCTCATATATATGTATCACCTATTCTTTATTCATTAGTCTATCAATGGACATTTTGGTTCATGACAATAATTATTTTAATGCAAGGCTATGAAGATCTGATAGCAATGAAATATTTCCCCAACTGGACCTAGGTTGACAGAAATACTATTAGAAATGTATTAGTAAATGATGAAAATTCTGATTTGTTTTCAAAGTTGAATGTATGTAGGTGTCACATGGGCACACACCAAAAATTGTGTTTCAATAAAATTTTACTATTGAATTATTTCCTCCAATATCTAATAAAAGTGAAAAGTCTCTATTTCCACTTACAAAACTTACTGGTTGGATACAAGAACCACCTCTTCCTGAGCCCTTTAGTTCTCATGGTGCCTGCCTCTGGCCTGGTCATGATTATTAACATCATTAGTTTATTTTATTAAAACACAGAAGTATCTATCAGAGGTAAACTGCAGTATCACATGGTTACACAGAACACAACAGTTTTGGAGCATAAAATAATAATGCTAACAATGATGACCATATATTTCATTAGATTTCATCCACTCAGTGAAATGGTAAAATATGAAATTGATAAGACATATGATATTGGGAAGTAAATCTTCAATTCTAGGAAAATGCAAATCTAAAGTACTAAAGTGAAAAAAGCTTTAGAGATGAAATAAAAGATTCTCAACCATCCAGAAAATCACAGTTAATCAAAATTTTTCATTTTTTGAATTTTCCATTGCAGTAGTTAAGGTTTTATGGCATAGAAGGTTTTTATTTACTGGTTTCATATTTTTAAGGTTAGGTTTGTTATTTCTTATATAAAAAATATTTATAGGCACAGAAATACAAGAATTAATGAAATAAATTAAGTACAAATAAGTTTTTGAAATTTAATTGGCCTTTTTGTTTTCCAGTAAGATCTGGTAGAAAAGAATGAGCATACCTGTAGGACAGGTCTCCAAATAGCCCATCTTCTCCCCATCCTACTTTACAACCCGACAGTTAGAACTGATGAAACACAACTTATTCATTGTTCTTCAGCTTTTTTTCTTGGGCCCTTCAAAGAGCTAGAGACCATGTAAACTTTGAAGAAGAGCTGAGTCAGTAGAGTATTTAAATACAATACTGACATATATTCCTTTTTTTTCTTTCATGCAAAGTTGTAACAGAAATGAAAACATACTTCTTTTACATGAATACCCACTTTCATTCACAAAAGAAAGAAAGGTGCCATGGCTTCCACCAGGGTCTCCACAGGCCAAACCACCATGCACCATCCATTCTACAGGGCTGCCCTGTCAATGAAGTGCCACAGATTCGTTCCCACCATCCATGATCAATGACTGTCTTTTTATGAATCTCAGCCCAGTACATAATGGAGGATACCAGGTAGGTGGCCTGGCATACTTCAGTGTTTCAAGGCACTGTTTTTCCATTTTCTACTTCCTCCCATAATTTCAGAGGCTCACAAGCAGCCATCTCATTTACAGTTTTACTAAGAAAGCACACCAGATAGTTCTTCCTTTTGATATTTGTAAATCCCATTTAAAAGAGAAAAACAAACAGCTGGCACTCCAATTCACAAAACATCTCTTTAGCGTTTCATACTACCCCAGGTGTGTGAAGAGGAATAATAAGGCATATTTACCACAGGCTTTGCAAGATGAATGAGCACTGACCTTCTGAGAGGCTGCTCTGCAGGATGCTGTAGTTTGCTGAGAAGCCTTCTTTTGCTATAGCACTGTCAGTATAAAAAACCATTGATAGAATGCCTGATGAGGAACGAATTCGACCTGGTGTTTTCTGCCCACAGTAACGCCCAATGTGAGGGCCAACTGAGAAGGGAGAAATGGAGAGAACATTAAAATATCTTTTCTTCCACAGCAGATGCAAGAATCATCATTTGCAAACTCAGGTCCCAGCAGAACCCAGAAGCATTTTCCTACTGAAAGTGCCTTCCTTGGTTAATTGCTTTGCAGTGACTGTGTTGGATTAGGTTTGCAGAGAAGGTTTCCAAGTGTCTCAGAAAGGCAGTGACAGATAGAACCACATTCCCTAGGGAGCAGGATTGTTTTCAGGAACAGAATTGAAATGCTTGCTTCAATTTCAAAGAATGAGATTTGAGCTACTAACCGGCACCTTGACATTCATCTCCAGAACCAGACTGCACACCCAGTCCCATGCTATGGTCAGCAAAGTCTCTTGGAGTTGCCCGTCCTCACTCCCCTGCCTTAGAAGGAAAGGTTTATGTCCTAGGAACTTGTCTGGAACCAGGGCAGTGCCAAGGGACTGATCCAGCCCTGAATAACCCTGATCTCCATCCTCTTCCATAGTTTAATCCTGGAGGTTTATTATGACAAACATCACTCACTTAGATAAAAGATTATGTCCAGCACAGGGCTTAATCTGAACACTAACTTACAACTGTAATAGTCTAAAAATTTAGAAACTATAGAAACCAATAGCAAGTTGTAATCAAAATGAAAGGAAAATGCATCTTTCTGATTTATGTCCCAGTTTTTTCTCCCCCAAACCTACAAGAGGTGACTGCATTGACCTGGTGTGTCCAGTTGCCCAGAGAGGGCCTGAGCAGCTATTGACAGTGTGTACTGGGAGAAAAGTGGTACCTGAGGGAGTGAAGGTTTGGGAACGCCAGATGATTTAAGATAAAGTTAAAGTGCCATTTTGCTTAAACTGGTCACCTCCTTGTTGAAGTGTTATCATACAAATCTTAGCAATTAGTAATTCTAAGTTGCCTTACGGATGGTACAGAAGCCCTCTGGGCTTGGAGAATCTTTCTATTTCCCTGCGCAGATTCACAGCAATACAAAAAAACAAGTCCCATTTTCTCTAGGTTTTTTCATTGCTCATATGGTAAAAACATACTAGACTGTTTGGGCTTAGAAAGACAATATGGTGTGGACCGTTTCCCCCTCCAAGAAACCTATGGTTCTCTGCATTTCAACTAAGAGTTATTGCTTTGTTTGAGGAAGCACAGTAGGTGAACCTGTCCCTGGCAGGATGGGCCTTCAACAGGGAGGTGGTATTCCAAAGCCTGTGTGTACGGCTTGGACAAAGAAGGCTATGGATGAGAACTAGGTGAAGCTCCAAGTGTGATTAAAATGTGAACCTCACAAGAAGTGATTGCTAGGCTGTTAACTAATTTGAGTACCCTGCTTTTTCCAGTGCTCAGATCCTTGGCTAACAGTTTTTCAGCTCTTGGCCAACCCTCTTGAAAAAAAAGAAAAAGAAGAAGAAAACAAAAACAAAAATAAAGCCTAACCCAAAATGGTTTACATTGTTGAGTTAGTGCAAAATGGTTATTTTGAGTATCTGACAATTTTTGCATACATTCAAGTAACTGATTTGATAGAATTCTATGAGTTTTCTGTCTGCTGTAACCCCTCACTCTTCAGCAAGCAAACATTGTGGGTGTGTAGGTTGCTTTATTATGAAGAAAACAAGGAGGCTGACCCATTTAAAGGAACTTATACAAATTATCTACAGGGCATCACATAGTCTTGGACAGTGGCTTTGCATTATGGGAAGAACACTTTGTAACTTTAGGCTTCCCAGTTGGCAGAAGAGAGCATCTCAGAAGATGAAACTCTTGCTCTTTTTTGTTTCTTTTAATTCTGTCCTCAGATTCCTCTACAAAAGCTAGTACTTTGTTAGATTTTCCTCATTCTGAATGTGGCCCTACCATAACCTAACATTGTTTTTCTTCATTATGGAGTGTAAAGTTTTCCATAACATATACATGAAAATATCTAGCTAGAGCCATAAACTCAGGTCTTTACTTTCCTCACAAAGAATCCCATTTCTGGCCTTCAATCCAAATGGAAGGCTTAGAGTCTTATTCATACTCTCTCATTTGCATGTCATTATTGTGGTTTCATAACTTTCTTTTTCATTAGTTTGTAGGCAAACTTTTACAGCCCTAATCCTTGGGGTTGTCCTCAGATAACAAGGGCCCCGACCTTGCCAAGAATACAGGGCTCAAGGGAAGCTGCAGCCACCCCCACGGCTCTGGCTACTGATCCCCCTCCTCCACTGTCACCCAATTTCTCTGGGGAGTGTGGGGGAAGGGGATCTTCTTTGAAAGAGCAAACAGAAGAGAACTTGTCCAGTGCAGACTCATAATTTAGAGTCTCCATGACTCACTGATTTATAATGTGTAAGACATGCTGTGTAAATCTGCCTCTGTCCTTTAGAACATTGCCCCCAGACAGCAGCATGCAACTCTCCCCCGGAGCCCTCAAGATATGAGAGTGAAAGGCTTTTTCGACTATAATACAAAGAAGTATTGAATTTTCCTGAACAACAGCAAGACCTCGGCCTGGCAAGCTAATGCAATATTGATCTGAGGGAGAGTGGGTGAAGTACTTTTGTCCATCTCGGGTATGTGTGCATTTGTGTATTTCCATGAACATAGCAAACGCATTTCCTACTTCTATCCTTTTGGACCCAAGGCCAAAGAGAGGAAAACTGTCACAAAAACAGAAGTATCATTCAAAAATTGAATTATTAAAGAATTCAAGCAGGCAACATGTTCTAAGCTATCGCTTGAGGGGGAGTAGACCTACGGTCATCCTATCTTCTCTAGTGTGAAGTCAATATAGTACTTGTTTGGTTTAAAAGACAGACCTGCAACTGGGAATGGCAATACCTCATTCTTTGTGTTTTCCCATTAATCTCTCCAATAATTACAACCCTACCTCGGAATCAGGCAATTTGGCTTTCTCCTACCTTTTTATGTGAAAAAAGGACAATGATCTACTATAAAGAGGCACTTTTTAAATGAGGTGCTTTGAATAAGTAAATAAATTATGGAATAATTTTAGAAAGGTACAAGATACACCTTGTACACTAATCTTACAATAATGAGACTTTCAATGGAGAATATCTGGGCTTTGCAACTTTCCCCCAGAAAAACATTTGCATATTTATATCATTTATATTTTATATTTATAGTTTAGAAGGTCAATTTTAGTATAAGAGTAAAATTTGAAAAACAGAATTTAATCTAGCTCTTATTAAACTTATTTCTCAAATCATCTCTAATGCTTGCAATGTAGGCAATAATGGCAGTTTCAGCTTCTGCCTTCAGGCAGAAGGGGCTGACTTTTCATGCACACGTGTGCTGTAAGTTATGCATTCATGCTTGGCACCATGACATGGCACAGGCATGGATTGGGCAGCGTGTTTAGCTCATGGTTCTCAAAGCACATGTAAACTTCTCCAATTACTGCAGAGTGGCTACTTGTAAATCCACAGAGCTTCAAAGAGCACGATAGATGGAGATGTGTGGTTCACAACGTGCATGCCTTGGATTTCCAGTTTGGGAATTAAACGATTTTCTTCAAAGTCAATCTGAATCAATGGGTAGCTTTCAATTACTCAGTCATCTACTTCAATGTTTATGATAAAATGCAACACCTGATGGTTAAAGGCCTTCAGCGCTTTGTGGTTATTGTTTTTGGAAAGAATATCAAAGACTAAAAGCAATTTTGCTGGCAGAGGAATTGTATGTGTTGAACTATGATGACAAAAATGTTTCTACTGCCATTGACAGAAACCCAGGAGCATGCAGGCTCTCATTTTGCCTAAAAAAGAGAGCTGCTATGCTGGCATAGGCTGGACAAGGCCAGGTAAATATTAACATACACAAACACAATTTTCCCATTCCAAAGCCAGCTTTCTCTGGGAATAAATCAAAAGCACCATAGTTTAAAACATGGGTGAATTGCAAGGCCGATGACTCAATTGTTAATTGTTCCTCCCTTCAATTCAGTGATTTCCCAAACCAGAAAATCACTGCTATGAAAAACCCTTAGCACTAACAACAATGTGCTTCTTTCTGGAAGTACTCTAAATAAGTGGGTTGATTGGACCTTCTTTTCAGATGTCCACTTTAAGTGTAAGTTCTTGAAAGGGAGGCTGAAAATTTGGATTGTGAACAAATAACCTCTTTATTAAATGTTCCAACTATTATTACAGAATTATTATAATGTTGTTTTCCTAATTATCAAACTGACTACTTGGAAATCAATCAGTACTCTGGTTGGGCAAATCTCATTACTTAATGAAGGAGTGATAAGATCATCATCACCCTATTTATATGGTAAAAGAGCAAAGAAGCAGCTAAACTACTGTTAACTTAACCATGCATTCCAATGACAATAAAGCTTTCTCGAAACCCAGTTTTTCTATTTGACTGTTTAGGAACATATCTAAATTCAATTATACTGACAATTTTAATGTCATATCAAAGACAAAGGCAGTCTCTTTCACATTCTTCTTGCTGTCCATCTACAATTTATTTAAATACTGTTTCCTCCAACTTGATAATAATATTCAATAGTAATATTTTATAGACAGTTATACATGTCTAACTGCATGATTTGTAAGAACTTCCAAGCTGCCCTTTCTGATTTGTGTGTGTGTTCTCTAGGGAAATCTTAATATTAAACCAGACTAAACACAAGAACAAGCAATGCAGCTGCGGCAAATTATTTGATATTATCTCCCTCTGTTCAGAATTTGGGTGTGTATTTTTGCCATTCACCTTCTAATTCCCAAGGATTGAAATGAAAACTTTCCTTTAGTTGTCTACATTGCTATGTCCTCCACCTCCTTCAAATCTTAGCTCAAATGTCACTTTCTTTAGATGGCCTAGCCTGACCACCCTAGTTACAAATTAACCCACACATCCTCTCCCCTAACAGCAGCACTTTTCATACTTTACACTGCTCTACTTTTTCTTTCTTTCACTTGTTTTTGTTTGTAGAACTACTCACCTTCTAACATTCCATGCACATAATTCATTTATTTGTAATGTGCCTTGTTTATTGTCTCATTCTCCTGCAGACTCTAAGCTCCACAAAGACAGCCATCTTTGATTGTTTTGTTGCCCAGTGGCTAGAATAGTGCCTTGGACATGGTAGGTGCTCAATAAATATTTTTAAACGTATAATGAATTTAGATGATAGGAACAATAAATGTAAACAATGTATTGAAGTGATTCAATTTACTAAAGATAAAAAAATTCACTAGAGAGCAGGCAAGGAATCTGTCTAAATTAGAAATGTCCAAACATTCTCATTTCTCTTCTAAAGTTTTTGGTAGCATAATGGATGCTTGATTCACCTTTAAAATTTTTTCAGGTACTTAACCTACTCTAACCTTAGGCTCTACATTTGTAAAATGAGTGGTTTGATTTAATTGATCTCTTAAGATCTCCTCCTCTGACAGTCTATAAATTAACAACCAGTAAGCAGGTCAATGAAATGAACAAAATATTTTAGTCAGGAAAACTATGTGTTGGTTCCATTTCTATCACAAACAAAGCTATAAGGCCTCACATAATCGTTAATGGCCTCAGTTTCTTTATCTATAAAATGAAGGAGTTGGACTGGATAATTACTAAGGCAGTTTGAGTTCAAATATTTCATCAATGCTCTACATAGAATTACCATTTTGTCTTGTTTTCCCTCCTCTTTCTGAGCTACTTTTTAAAAATGATGCATGTATCATGACACCAGTGAAAGGGTCCTAGTGCCCCTTCCTCAGGTCTTTCCATTTTGGGGATTCTTCCTGCCCTTCTTACCATCGGGAAATCCATCCCAGATTTCTAGCCGGTCATAGCGACAGAACATGCCCCCTGGAGGATTTGAGTCAAGCTCCAGGTCAAAGCTTTCAAATTCCAGGATAATCTCTGACATCTTTGGTGCAAAGATAATATAAGTGCATTCAAGGCTGTTGGGATATTTTTCAGGGAATCCAGGGGACTTTATCACTCCACTAGGGCTTGTGTAGTTCTGGGAACACTCAGGACCTATGAGTAGAAAAGAGAAAGAAGCAAAGTGAAAATCCTCTAAAATGACTTCACCAAGAAATAACCCGGGCAAAGACTGCATAGCTTTCTAATAAAAGCCCATCATTGCAATCACTGTCCTAATAATTCAGCCTTTTCATAGTAATGCTAGGTATGAAAGGTCAAGTTCAGATTTATTGTGTTCACCTTAGTTTTTCATTTGTGTAGGGCAATTTTTAAAACTTCTGCTGTTGCAGAGAAAGAAATGACAAATATAAAACCATGAGGGAACAATGAATGAGTAAGCTACAGAAATCTCTCAACAGAGCCCTAGAGAAATAATTACAGCTCCTTCAAGTTTAAACCCTTAAATCTTGAGACTGACAACCCTTTATTGGTGAAATGGAACATTTATAAAGGCAAGGGGGAGAATTCAATGGAGAGAGTTTGGGTTTCAGATTCCAACACCAGTGACTCAGTAACTTTGCCAGATGTGACCTCTGCTTCTTTGACAAACTAAATGTGAAAGGTAATTTGTACATGTACCCAGGGTGAGTGACTCATTCCGAGTGGTGTTGACACAGGTGTGCTGGTGAAGTGTGGCTGCTAGTGAGGGCATGATAAACTATGATTACAGGCCGTGTTGCTAGAAGTCACCTGATATCAATGTTGACATCCTAACCTTCCCCAAAGTACCATATATAATGCTGTGTGCCACTTTAAAATTATTTGTTTACATATATATGTATGTGTGTGTGAGTGTAATGTACATCATTTTAACATGCGATTTTAATGACTCTTTGATGTTATCAAAACTTTACAAATTACAGTGATTTGTAATTTAAATTGGTTAAGCATTCTGGAACATAATTGCAAGTTGGTCTTATGACTATACAAATGACCACAATTTCAATCTGTGGCACCCAGCACTGAGTAGGGTGGTACTCATCACACAGTTGAAAAACTGCCCATCTACACGGACATGAGCATAAACATTCTGCCCCTCCTCACCACCACCACTGTCATGATTTTCAAAGAGCACTTAAGGCTCTCTCTGAATCAAAGATGATTTTACACTTCTGACTCACAGGATCCAATTTGGGGATGTCCAAATCAACAATTCTTTTCCTAGGCCATTGTGCCACTGATGGCATGCAAGCATTCGACTCTAAACAAGGAGGGGTTGTTGAGATAATTCTTAAGTACTAGAGGTATCGACACAGATTAAATTTTACTAGCAGATCTCTAGTGTCAGTGGAAAAGGTTAGCAGGCTAAGTCTCCACCTCAGTATGTCTGGCAGCCTTTTGAGAAAACTGATCTTTTGCTTCCTCCCTGTGCACATGTTAGATCTCCACAGCATAGGGGACACAGAAGAGTGATACTGATTAGATGGGCACAATACCTTGTCTGTAGAGGGCTGAGTTGTTTAAAATACTCCCCCAAAGCCTTCTTGATGCAGTTCTCACTTCACTGTGATAACTTCAAGTGCTTATCTATTTGATTTTGGCTGAAAAGTTATTAATATGTAGCATTTTGCCAAGTCAGCTTCAGGTAGAGAGATTATGAAATATACCATGTAGTTTGTAATTGTTTCTAAGTGAGTTGGTGGCTTCTGAGGTGACAGTGACTATGTCAATTTATGTCCTTAACTCTCTCTCTCTCTAATATATATATATAATATAAATATATATTATATATATATATAAATATTAGAAGCTCTTTAGAATTTTATTTCCAAGATGTAGGAACAGCAACCCTGGAGACCTCTAACCTCCTTGCTGGGGCAAAAAATGCTTTGGCTAAGTCCTTGCAAAGCAAAACAAAGAGTAGGGTTTCATACAGGTACTAATATTTTATCCTTCTTAGACAAATCTGTTTAGGTGAGATTAAGATTTAATAAGAGAGAAAAAAATGACAGGAATTAAGGGCATACAGTCCAAAACAAATATATTTCAATGCTTTCACTGTGCCCTTGTCCTGACAGGAATGTTTGGAAGCTAAACTGGGGAAATCCCATGCAGTGATGGTAGAGAACTAACTGGATTGAGCACCAGAAGGGCTAAATTCCAGTCCTGCCTTTACCACAAACCTGCTGTGTAGTGTCATGTGGCTTCCTAACCTTTCTGGTCCTCAGAATCTCTGCATAGCAAATAGGAAGTGGACTTTGGGATCTGAAAAAAAATCCCTTTAAACTAAAGAGATTTTATAATTTCCTACTTTCTCCAACATATATCAAATATACTTGTTTTAATATTTTCTTCATTCATGCTTGCATAAATTTGCCACAGTTGAGCAAGCACAGTCCTAGAAAGAATTCTGCAGTGAGTATTCAAGCAAGGAACAGGAAGGGAGGGCAGCAGCCCTGTGTGCCTAGGAACAAAGGAGCTGCAGGTGTGAGATGTGCACACCCAGCACTGTAACCAGTGAACACCATGCTTTTGATGTTATCTGTAAGACTGAGAGAACTTTATGTAGCTATGAATGGCACATTTCATTGTTAATGACAATAAGAATGGGTAATAATAATAACTAAGATACTCTCTTTGGAAATATTATTAAATATATAGACTTTTAATTGAATAACATACAAAATGACCCACACTGCTCTTAGTAAATGTGTGTCTCTTCTGCACTGAGACCCACAGAAAACGACTGCAGCTTTTCCCCACATTTGGGCCTGGATGACCCAGGCCAAGGGAAAGACAGGAAGAGTGATATGTGGGAAGGCTTGGGTTTTGTAGGGAAATTTCTTTAGGTGAATGGGGATAATTTTAAGGCTGATGGCCCAAAGTTTCAGCATCTGGAAATAGATGTAGAAGGAAAATTTGGGGTACCTAGGGAGAGAAATTGGGTCCCAGGATGGCTCTAGGAGGCATGGGAAGAGGTGAGGACTTGCCTTGCTGTCCCTCAGACAAAGGTATTCCTGTAGAACTACAGCCCTAGGGACTCATAAATGGCCTAAATCTTCCTTATATCTGTAATTAATTGCCAGGAAGCCTCAGTGTTACAGGTGAAAGATTAATTTATCGGTTCATCTATGACATGTGTTTTGAAGAAACTTGAAATTTCTGCATCCTGGAAGATGTGTTATGTTTTAAAAGGAAGAAAGATTCATAAATTCTATAATACCATTAAATGACTTCTGGGGAAAGAATGTCCATGAACCCTTATATGCATGCATACATATATTATGTTAATGACTTTTTATGGAGTATCTATAAGTGTGTGCAGTAAGGGAAAGGAAATTTTTTTTGCATTTTTTAGGTAGTACCAATCTAGTTGGGAAAGGAAACATGGATGCAGGAAGAAATTTGAAGATATTAAGAAGAAACTTTGGTAAGTGAAACATATTTGTGTGTGTATATTCATATATAAGGGGCAAGTTGGTTACATGTATAAGAAAAAAGTAGATTAATTAGGAAGAGTTTCCTGAGAACAATTCTTTTAGAGCTAGGTGTCTATAGATATTAAGGGGCATAAACCGGAAGAGAGCAAGACCTGAGAAAATTGAAGGTACAAGGTTTATCCATAATCATTGTAATAGCTAGTGCTCATTGAATACACTTTTGGTGACAGGCAGTGGCTACATGTTTTCCATGTTTTCATTTCAAGTGATCTTTACAACAAGCCTGTACTAGATACTATTACCTACTTTTCAGATGAGGAATTGAGACTCTGAACATTCATAGATAGTGGCAGAATTAAAATTCATATTCAGGTCTGCTGAGCTTTACCCAGTGCACTATCCTGAGGCAGGAAGCCAGGTTACAGATCTATGAGACTAGATGCTGGAGAAGGTCCAGAGTAGTTGATACCAAGCCTTACACTTGACCCAATCAGAAACTGAGGCTTGATCATGGACAATGGAGGTCTGTCATAGGCATTTGGAGGACTGTGGCTTGAGGACTGTTTGAAAACTGTGTGTAGAATAAGAGAGTGTGGGAAGAATCACAGATCAGGCCTGTTTGGTTAATGGCAGCAGACAGGGAAAGAAAGCATGACTCTGACACCTTTGGATAAATATTCAAAACAACTAGGAGCCACATGTGATATAGGGAGAACAAGGAGAAGAAGAAAGAAGAAAATAAGGCTTCAAGTCTTAAGGATGGTGTTGGAGAAAAGGACAGGGAAATTATGGTACATCTGTGACTAACACAGTGGAGGGAATGGAATTTTTTTGGAAGATGAAGAATTCTTAATGACTAAGTGAGGGAGCTCCCTCTCTCTTTCATCCATCTTCAGATCTTCAAGAAACATTGACATGAAAGGCTGTTCTTAGCCCTCTTGTTGACACCATTTTTCTTTGATAGTGTCATGTGCAGACAGAGCAAATGTAGAAGTGTGTGTGTATGTACATATACATATGTGTATAATGTGATTTATAGAACACATCAAATGGCTTTCAACATGAGAAAATATGTACATATGTAATCATCTATAAATATTGATGTCATATGTACACCATTATTTATACCACAGAGTTTCCAAGTATGTACTTAGATAAATTTTTGAAGAAAGTTGTCTCCATCCATCCATATTTATATGGGGCAATGCCAGATTTCCTTGAAATTTTAAGAAGTTGTACCAATGTTCCCAGAAACTCCTAATGATTCCTTTTCATTATTCTCAGTTGGTGCTGACCCAAAAGACCTTAGGCATTTGCCATTGGTGTAACTTGATTTTTTCTACTACTACTACAAAAAAAAAATAAACTCTTTTTCCTATTCTAGAACAATACATTTATATCTTGGGACTCCATCTTTGGGTCCTCCACACATTAATGTCAAGAGAATAATTAAATAATTAAGTAAAATAAGAGCAATGGCTGCATTTAACACATCAAAGGAATCTACAGGCTGTCGGAAAAACAGTGTTGTGCAGATAAAGATACAGTTTACCAGTCGACTGATATGTGTCTTTAATTCTTCAAAGCTGGGAGCCTCCATTTTGTCAGATTCTATCTCATCTCAATATATATTATTGAAACAGAAGATTAGTAAGTAATTATATTGAAGGGGTGACTGCTATTTAATTTCTAAGGGGAATGCCACTTAAAGTATTACTGTTTTGTTTCCTCTAAAATGTTCTTCCCTCATCAATCACCTCATTAATAGAAATCCTCCCATAGCTTTGGACACTCTAAGGCTAGTGGCCTGATTTGCTTTTCCTGGGAACTATTGGCTTTGAATTTAGAATAAAATAAAGGGGACAGGATATACTTGACTTGAAAACAACAGAAACTGCCTTTTTAATTGAAAAAAATCAAACTTCAACAGTAAATAAAATTTGGTTTGAAGAAGAAAAATAAGAAATGCTCTTAAAAGAGTTTTATGGAGTATACACCTAATAAACATTGGTTAATGCATAGAATCATGCAATTTTGATATATGAAATACTTTACAAAATTTTTAAAGATACTTTCTCTATACATTAGAGACTTTTCCTTTGTTTAAAATATTTCTAATATTTTTGTGATGAGAATATATGTTTTTTACACTTTGTCTTTCATGAAACAATGTTCAGAGACACTTAGTCATATTTGTTCTACTCTAAGGTACTCACCTCTCTTGAAAATTTCATAACGTATGGAAAATCCCGCACCATGTGTCTCGTAGTCAGAGACAAATCTGATGAAAAGAAATGGCCCTGAAGACACTACAGGAGAAGGGGCAATCTTTCCACAGAACTTTCCCCATACACGTCCGTTTTCATTTTCTCCATCAATGACTTCAACGTAGTCATACCTGACATAGAAACATGGAAGAACCATTAAGTTATCAAGAAATTCCCTTTTAATTTCAATAATATAGTAATCAGCATTGCCCAGCACAGTCTGTCAGGAGAAAATGTGTATTCACCACTGTATTACAGGGAGGGGGAAAAAATCTAGCAAACTGAAATAATTAAAATGGACTACATCATGTCTGTATACATCATCTGGCAGCAGAGAACTATTAAGAATAATGGTGTCCATTATACTTGGAGACAATGTAGTTAAAGTAACCAATTAGCAAGAAAAAGAGAAATCTCATGAGCACAATTCTCTATTATTAAATTGTGTTCCTTTGTCTATGGTGGTGGGGTGTCAATACATAATGCTATGCATTCTTTTGAAACTGTGAAGTTCTTTTATGAATTCAAAATGCCTCCTTGGCTGGAGCTCTCCATGAACAATACTTTGATTTCTGTGAGCGGCCCTCTAAACATATGGCCACAGAATAATAAACAGATTCTTTACTATTTAACCCAGTTCTACCAAATGCCAGACTTCTTAGAAAGAACTCTCTCAGTATCCACAGTGGTTCAACACAGATCATCTTCTTCCAGAACTACATTTGAATTGCAGAATGTAATTTCTCCAAAGAAAAAAACTTTTTTAAAACTAGCAAGTAACTTTGTTTATATCTTTTGTTGTTTGAAAAGAAATCATGACACATTTGAAAATACCAAAGTGATGTGATTTTAAAAATTCAGGTTTAATAAATACACTAAGGAGATAAATGATAAAGGAAGTGACAGTAAAATGTTACTCTAAAGATTTCACTAAGATAAGAGATATACTTGGAGCTTCTTCATCTCTAAAAGGTGGAAAAACATCTTCAATAAATAAGAGTTCTCCAGGAAAATAGGAAGATTTTCATTTGTTTGTCATCATATATTTCTTTGTGTCTTGCTCTTTTCTCTCTCCTTATCTACCAAGTCACCTAGGAGCCAGATAATCTGATTTGTCTTCCATTTGTCTTCTAGAACTGACACAAAAACATAATCCTTTCACTTCAAATCTTTATTTTATTTATGTGTTTAACTTGGTTCAAAAGTCCTGGGTTATATTAATTTCAGAAATGACTAAAATATGGCAGTAACATAAACTGTATCTGGCAATTTAAAAGGGATCAAAGTGGGGGAAATCTTCAGGATGACCAATGCCATCTTTAACAATCCGTTTTCAAACTATCCAGGACACATTGCTTATGTTTACATAAAGTCTCAAGAGACAACTACAAAGATGATATCACTAGTTAAAATGGACAGCTTAAGGCTCTCTAAATTAAAAATGACATTACCTCATCAGTTAAAGCCATGTGCCAGCTTTGTGTATCCGAAGGAGAAAATAAAGCTGACATTGATGGAGCTAAGCATTAACATATGTGAACTGTTGTAGGAACTACATTTCCTTGTGGCATCCCATGTTTCCAGTAGCACTCCCTGGCTTGCTAGCATTGCTGTCCTTTTGCAAAACTGTGCAAATACCCAGAGGAATTGTTCCTTTCTCAATGCTTTGGGAGATGCTCTTAGTGTTAACAGAAGATAGAGAGGTAAAGTTGGAGAATAAGGAAGAGGATGAGGAGAGCACTATGTTCAAAATCCTAACTAGTCTTTTACAATCAACAGGGAAGGGGAACAGCTGAAAAAAAGGGCAACTCGGTATTCATTCAAGCCTCACAAGTTGGCATTGGCGTAGTAGGTCTTTTTATCCCTGCTGCTTCACTCATGAGCCAGGTCTGCGTATTTTGCACCCCTTTGCGATAATTTAACTGTAATTTGAACTGTTGACTGTGTTCCTTCTGGTGACTATGCCTCCAGCTCTGCAATATAGGCTTTTTACCTGAATGTTGACATGGTCTGAATACTAAGTAGCTGAATGGAAGTGCATTTTGCCTTTCAGGCACCAATAAGAGGATTGGGTCAGGCTTTGGGCAGCACTGAGGGCACTTCTGTGAGGAGACCTTTGTCCCAGGTGTGAGGGAGCTCGGTCATGCAGTGCTGGGGACTGAATGGGGAGCAAAGCTCGTGCTTTCATTCACACAGCCCCTAATAGGAAACACCAGGTCTCCCCTTGGCAACAGTAAAAGCTATTTTTAAAAGGGAGAGAGGGACTACAATCTCTTCCCAGCAAGAGATAATTCACTATATCATTAAATGACAATTTTAGGAAATTACATTTTTGTTCAGGGATACAATAGATATATTTATAAACTGGAACACAGCTCTTATTCTAGCACTTTCCTTCAAGGTACCATCCCCTGGGTCCCTAAGAGTATTGCAAACAACAGTTCAGGGAAATATTCAGGAGGGGGCATCCCAGAGTTGTAAATGGTAGTGTGGCCAAAGACCAAAGATGGGAAGAAAGCAGCTTGGACTCCCTCTGGAGCTGATACCAATTCCAGTCAGTTTCTCACTGGTGAACGCAGTGTCAGCAATGCAGCTGCTGTGCCAGGATCCCCCCACCAGACTAAATGTGTCACCACAGCAATGCCTCCCCCTGCTCCCACCCCAACCCTGCCCCAGCCTGCTTTGGCCCGGGGCCCAGGATGCTCTGTGACTGCACCCTTGGAAGGTCAAGCTCCCCAGTCGCGACAGCAGAGGCCTCTAAGCGTGAAATGGAGGCACTTGTTGAGACTCATTTGGAGCCAAAGAGCTCTGGCTGCAGGGTCCGAAGCTGCGTGGACATTGTCTCAGGCATGTAATTTATAAGAGCTAGAGGAAGGATCAGGAAGTTGACTTGTCTGTCCCTTCAGAGATTTGCTCCTAAAAATGAATGTTCTAGGTAACAAGGAGACCATGCCTCAGTCCAAGGGCCCTACACATGGGAGTCTGTGCCTGGCCATGGCCGCTTCCTGTCCCTGCTGTCAGTGAACCATGGGTCCCAGCCAGGAAAGCTCTCCCTCAGACCTCATACTCCCCATTACCAGACGGTAAACCGCATGTCGATTTTTAAAATAGTCAGAGGACAACCAACCCCTCCTCCTTTGGCCATCCTCCCATTTTTTTTTTCTTAAATCTTCTGCCTTAAAGCTTTCCTTTCTGCACTAATAATGGTAAAGCAGCCTATATTTACTAGGAAGTAATAAAAAGATCTCTCTACCCAACCCTTTTACAATTAATTAAAAGAAACTTTCAATGGTTTCTGTCTTGGGGTGTGAAGTGCTGGGTGGCTTTTCTCTGGAGTATCCTCGGTTTTCATGGGCAAGTTCCCAAAGCCAAAGGCGTTTTTTGCTTACATGTTTTCCCACCCCCACCTTACCTTTGAGTGATGAAAATATTTTGCATCCTAAGAGTAACCATGAGTTAGGTTTCCCATATGAGTGATAAAAGAATAAAGATTTCCATCTAAGAATTCTTGAAAGGATTACCCAGAGATTATGTTTTCTTTTGGAAAGTTTGAATTATAGTTTTAGGAAAATGGCCAAGTAGAGGGAAAAGTGATGGAAAATTAGAAATGCATTGAGTTACTAAAGAGACTTTTCTGAGCCGTTATAGGTATGCACTGCTGAATATACAAATAGTATACTTGACTGAAGTTGGCTTTTCTCTTGTGAGTGTAGAGGCATGGGGGAGCCTGTTAATGGAAAGAAAGCTAATCCCCTGCAAGGTGTTGTCTGTGCAGTGAGCCAATGTACCAGCCCCTCACAGCTTCTGGACAGTCTTGCATTAGTAGGAAGGGGGATTTTAGGTGGTGGTGTCTTTTTAATGACCTTCCAAGAGGATCTAACCCCATGTGCATACATACATTAATGATGGAGAAATTGGATCCCTGACATCACAAACCAGAGTGAGAAATAATATTGGTTAACATAATTTTCACCTGCAAAAAATGTGTTTCTTTGGCCTTTTGGTTTGTTTTCCACAAAGCATTAATAGCTATCCCAACTGAACAACCTGTAAACGATTACTATGCTGCTGTCCATGAATCACCTTATATACCCTCAAAGGAGAAGAGACTTTCTCTCAGAGCTTTAGAGAGAAGATGGGGAAAGAAAAGCATATGATGATGAAGTTAGGAGGAGCCAATGAGTCAGGAAACAATTAGTCTACATCTGTGTCTTGGAGGGATTTTATATGAGATCCACCCCTATCTGTTCTGTTTTGCTTGCAATGTTTTAATCGGGATATATAAAAAGACTTACAAAGTTCATAGCCTCTTAATTAGCAGAAGCATTTTTTAGAAATCTGTTCCATGGAAATAATCTGAAATAATGCCAAATATTTATGCAAAAAGTATTACTTGAAGCTTTATTTAATATGGGGAAATAGAAGGTAATAAGAAAGAATTTACATTCATATCGTGGAATATTATCAGCCATTAAAAAGCAATAAAATATATTTTAGTCCTGACCAGTGTGGTTCAGTTGGTTAGGTGCCATTCCACAAAGTGACGGGAAAGGTTGCTGGTTCTGTTCCTGGTCAGGGCACATCCTTGGGTTCGTTCAGGCAATCAATTGATGATTCTTTCTCACCTCGATGTTTCTCTCCCACTCCTTCTCCCTCCCTTCCCCCTTTCTAAAAATAAAAAAATAAAATCTTAAAAAAGATATTTTATAACTTAGGAAAAGTGCTTATGATATAATAAGTGAAAAATCAAAACATAAAACCTTATATGTACTGTATATTCTCAATTCTTATTCATATGTAGAGAAAGAACTGGAAGGAATAATGCCCAGCTGTTAATAAATGTTTAATAAGGTATTAATACTATCTGGTGAGATTATGTTCCTCAGCCATTTCTGAATTTTTATAATGAACAAGTGCTTGTTTATAGTCAAATAAAAAATATTTTGAAGAGAATTAACTACCTGTATATAAAGTAACAAATCAATACCTTATTGCCTGACTAACAATTTTATCTTTTTTGGCAAGAAAACATTATGATGTTTTATTTGGAAGTAAATCAAAGGGTTTGCTTTTTTTCTCCCCTAAGCAAGTGGATCAATGAGACCATGTTTTTTAATATTTATGTATTTATTTATTTATTTATTTTAGTACTGGGAAGTTAAAATAAATCAGATTTGATCTTATACTTTCTGAAATGCTGGCAATAATACTTGCCATTTGTTCAGTAATTTCCATGTTACAAAGTGCTCTCAGCTGTATTGTCTCACAGAGTCTTTACAGGGACCCCAGGAAGGCAGTTACCAAGTGGTGCCCCAAAAGCCCAGAGCTGTGGAAGCAAGGGGTGAGAGACACACGTGCCTAAAAGAACTTGTATACTTGTATTCTCTCAATATTGCCTACTTTAGGGCAAATTTTATTCCAATTTCTGCTCTTATTACTCCCTTCATACATATGTTTGAAGGGTGAGCAATGGGTATAGCCTTATTATTTTAGAGTTACCAACTCCTAATTCATTTTTTAATTGGTCATTATTGCTAGAAAAATGGCACATCACAAATCTAGGAGCTTAAAAAGAAAACACATTCGTTAGCTCACTGTTCCACAGGTCAGAAGTCTGGCAGGGCTGGGGTTTTCTGCTCAGGGTATCCCAAGACTGACATCAAGGTATCAGCAGGGCAACCTTCCAGTGAAGTCTTCTCATGCTTTACAACTCTTCAAGAAAATCTTGCTCCCACTTACAGGCTCATCTGATTAGGTCAGGCTCACCAGGGCAATCTCCCTTTTTTGAGGTCAACTAGCTTAGGAACTTCATTACATCTGCAAAATCCCTTTGCAGCACCACCTAGGTTAATGGTTGATTGAACAACTGGGAGAAGGTGTGTATATACCAGGGGCCAAGGATCTTGGGGGCACCTCTCAAAATGCTGCCCACCACAGACACCTAGCTCTGGTAGGACACATGGTGCTCAGAAGCTGCAGTAGAAACTGAAGGAAGGCAGGATCATCCACTTTTGTCACCTGACAGAGCAAAGACTAGTAAGATGCAGCATAAGGCTAAGAGCAAGACTGGGAACATGAAGCAATAGTGACAGCAATTTCAGTGTGCTCACATTATAATGGCTGTTGGTTTGGGACCCCTGAGCCACAGTCAGTGCTTGCAATAAAAGGGAAAGCAGGGTCCTGGAGTGAGCCACACTCTCCTGATTGAAGCAAAACAAAAGTGCCAAGATTTCCTACACATATGTCTAGAGACAAAAAAGTGGTACTAGCTTAATTCAAAATTAATATTTAAAAGAATTCAAGATGTGGTATAAAATAATGGTCAAAATACATGCTAATATTTATTGGAAGATGTTTGGAGTTTGAATGTTTCATTTTTGAGGAATATCACTTCATAATTAAGATTTATTAGCATGGAAGATAAAAAATCCTTCAAATTGGAAAACATTTCTATGATTTAACTCAGATTGTGAAATCCAGAGATGCATTTTCAATGGAAGAGAAGGAAAGCCTCCCTTAAAAAAACTAAGCTCCAGAGGGAAGTGATGGAGTCTTCCAGTGTCAAACTTGCAACATTCAGTATTTATTGAAAAATTCACATGCCTTTAATCACAAAAACTTCAGTTCCCAAGTAAAATCATGCCATCTGGAAGATATTAACATCATTTACAACTTGTTTGCCTCTCTATTTCATAGAAAATTTTACTTCTTGCCAACTTTCCACTGTTCTCAGGAAAAAAAGGATTACTTTTATGAATTGTCTCAAGATGGGTTTACATAGCAAGTCAAGCCATCAAGAAGTGGCAGAGGGTGGTTTTTGGACACATTTACTTCCTTCTCATGTACTTTAAATCCTCATATCTTTATTTTAAGGGTTTTTACCCCCTATAAAGTATATTTTCTTCTCTCTGCTCCCCTCCTCTCAGCCTTCCAAAGGGAATTATTTTTAAGTGAACTGAATCTCTTTTAACCTGGTCCAGTGGAGAGGGGTAGGAAAAACTGGGTTCTGGTCTCAGGTATGAACCTCAGGAGCCACTCTGGCACCTCTGATCTGTCAAGAAGTGTCACCCTCTTTGGCCTCCCACAAGAGTTGAAGACAACTGTGTGACAAGGAGGTGACAGCTGCCTGACCATCAGGCAGTCAGATTGTCCAGAATGGAATGGCTGTGATCCAAATCCTCACTCTCTGCCAGTAATGAGTGCCTTGGCCAGCTCTCTAACTAACCTGGGAACCTTAGTTGCTCACCTGAAAAATGGACAAGATAATTATTAAGTTGATGAAATTATTATGTAATGGGCTTTGTGGGGGCTTGATTTCCCTTTCCAAGTGAGGTTGGAATGCAGGAGAAGGAAAGAAGCAAATATATAGAAAGCTAAATTTAGCAGTTTTGTTTTCCCAAATGTATACAATCCAGTTCAAAGCAGACCATAGTTCAGGGAGTGCAGGACATTTAGCTATTGTTATCTCCCAGGGGTACTAATTCAGTCAGAACATGATATGACTATAACCTGATATTCTGAGAAATAGTAGTTGGGATGACAGTAGGACTTGCCCCAGTAACTGCCACCAAAACTCAATCAATTAAGGCCATTGTCAGTAATGGAGTTAAAGAAGTCAATTTTTATGTACTACGATGTTTTTTTCAAATTACTAAATCCTTTAAGTGTTTCCATTGAGGGACCCCACTGATATAATGATCTGCAGGTGGATGAGTACCATTAGCATGGAGTGCTGAATTTACTCAGAAAGTCCCTTATTGGTATGATGGGAGCACCAGGGAGCAACTTCTAGCTCTGAAAAGGTAGCAACTCTGGCTTCAGTATCCTGAAGTCATAATCCTCATTTTCTTTTTAATCTTTGGAAAAAGGAAATAAAGCCATAATTCTGTCTTAGACTATGGCAACTCAAGTTTTAATTTTAAGAGTTTTAAAAATCCTTTTGATTAATTGGGAATTTTTCAGTGGGGATTTAGATTGTTGGTTAATCAGAGCTGCAAGGAACAAAGCTGGCAAATATTTGGTTAAAATTTTTTTTGCAGTAATTAAAGTAGGTGAGATTATTCCTTTTGGAGTGAGGAAGAAGTCTTTTACCCTGAGATGACTACCCCTTTTTCTCTGAAAAGGTAGAAAACAAAAAAGCTGGGGAAAAAATGTGTCCAACAATACAGATTAGATGTCTCTTCCTTTCAGTGACAGCAGTAGAGAAAGAAAAGTTGAGCTAAAGTTTAGGATGGGCAGTGGCTACTGACCCATGTTGAAATGGCTTTATCCTGTGCAGTTTACCAAAGTACTGACCACTAAACTAACCACAACCAAGAAACATGAATCTTTTAGGTATGGGCTTAATGTACTTATGATACTAGAAAGAAATGCATATAAGAAAAATTGATCATGTCATAGAGAGATTTCCTTTTCCTTAATCCCTAATATTTATTGAAAGCAGCAAAGTGTTTGCCATAAGTCATCTTTAGAGTCTGATGAATTCATGCTTAGAGTATTCTTTTTTCATTATTTAAAATTTTATTATATCCAAAAACAATCATATCAGCTGCAGATAATTGGGCTTCTAGTAGTTTTACTAACTAGTACCCAAAGTTAATCTGGTTCCCAAAGTAATACAGGGAATAGTTTGTATAATGAGAAATGTATCTGTGGACATAAAATAACTATAAATGTCAACAAGGGGGAGTTTCTATATTAGAATATGAAAACTGGTTAAAAAACAACACATTCAGGGAATCATTTGTTATTGACTTTAGTTGACATAATTTTTTCTTATCACTGACTTGCATCACAGACTAATTTCTTGGTATAGAACAAGACTTGACCTCTGTGTTAGAAACAAGCTCAGTACAGAAGAAGGGAATTAATGACCTGGGTGGCCTCATGATTTATTTGGACCTTAGAGTAATTGTGTGTTTAGAAGAAAGGAGGCAGTGGCCATGACATTGCCAGTAGCCTAAGAGCGGGAGCACCATCTCGTTAAGTTTAATCACATGATTACCTAAAGGGTTACCTCACTAAAGTAAAGTAAAGGGTTACCGCACATGCTCTGTGCTTAGAGCATGTATTTAACTCAACCAGGCAATCATATAGTGCCCATCCTACCATTTAAAGTACTCCCCAACCCCAAGAGATCTTATGGCAAGTTAAACAGAAAGAAAGGGGATGTGGTCAAGTCAGCTATAATAAAATGTAGCATAAGGGAGCATTTCCAAATGCACTCTTCTCCTAAGTGGAACACAAGCTAGAGAAATGTATAAAGATTTCCCCTGGATAATACTCAAGTCCCCAGCTATAATAACAAGACAGGTAGGCAAAGGAGGGAGAAGGTTATGCTCTACCTTCCTTGCTTTAATTATTCCTTAAAGGGAGCCGATTTTTAAGCACTAAAATCCAGAATGCATAAAATGATTTAGTATTTATTATATTTAAACAGCCTAATTTCTTTGAATGCTCTTCATGTAGAGATCTAAAATTTACTGCAGTTTATGAATACAAGTTTATTAAGAGAATTGATAGCATAAAGGCACAGGGAAAGATAGGAACAAGGCAGTTTTTCAGCATTTTAGTTCTTGAATTATTTCAGTACAAATAAATGCTTACTTACAAATGTACAATAAAACAGGCCCTTTGAGAATCCTTTTGTTGGAAACTTATTTAAAACATTTCAGGTTCTTGAAATTATCATATTACTTTTAAAATACCCCATACTTCAGATATTTCATTAATTCTGATTGCTTTTTTCTTTAGTAACAGCATATTACCTAGATCACACTATTGTTGTTTTCATTACTTTCCAGTCTGGTGTGCTTGCTCCCCATACCTTTTTTTTTTTCAGTCAGAAGCAGAGATAGTAGAGAATTGGTCCTAATATGTGTTCCCCAGAAACACTTCAAGAGAACAGATGCTTTCTATTTTTCCCAAAATCATTTGGGAATGCTTCATATAATATTCATTGTAAATATTCACAATTTATGTCAGTATATTAAAGGATCTGAGAATTTCCACAGGTATGAAACCTTGATTTAACTTGGTTTAACCCAACATATGTCATTCTCCTTAATCATAACCTTTTTATTACATAATGTGTGGGGAACCAGTGTTCATCACAAGTATTTCCTAAATGCCATTTCAAAAAGTCACTCTGTTTATACCAGTCACAGGTCAGAAGTAATGAAAGTATTCTGGGATGAAGTGAACTTTGTAAATGATGACATAAATTAAAGAAGATGAAGATGAATTTGGCAACCTAACTCCTCCTATTTGCCTTAGTAAATGTTAGGAGTTTAATTTGAATCAGTGCTTTAAAATGCTGTGTTAGTAACTGTCTTGAGCTAAGCAGGTATAATGCCACTACCCAAGCCTGTGTCCATACTTGTTCCAAAGGGCTCAGTCCAGGCTAGAAATGCATTTGGTGCGGGTGCTTCCAGTTTGTCTCTCTGAGAGCAAGAGTATGGAATTCTCTGGGTTTACTAACTAGTTAATGTTAAGGTGACCACCATGAACAGAACTAGCAAAGTTTTACAGAGGGGAGAGACATAAGGGGAAATAGGCTGATATTGCATTTTATAGATGAGAAAACTGAAGCCCATAACACTTAAGGAACTGGAACAATATTTCAAATCCATTTAGAAGAACCACAACTTTCGGTGTTTTATGATGAAAGACAGACTGTTCATTACATCTCATTTTTAGGAGAAGATGAAAAAGGTCTTAATGATGATCATTCAACTTCTAATTTAAAATGGTTACCAAGGGATTACTTTGCCTTTCTCAAAAACTTATGGGAAAAAGAAATGGACCACACTGGGAGCTCACCCCATCGCTGAATTCCTGGGGACTAACTTGTCTCCCTTACTCTGCCTTTGACTTGTTCCCTCGATAAATATTTCTCTAGTATTTAATGTAGCTTCTACCCATTGATCCTAAGACCACATTCAATTCCCCTTTCAGGTGTCCATGGATAATCATTATGGCTCTAAAGTTTTTAAAGTTTTTGTTGTAAGAAGACAAAAATTTAAAGAAGTCATTTATTAGACTGACACACACAAAACAGGCAAAACACAGATAAGTAAAGAAACCAATTCTCTACTTGTTTGAAGGTTGTGGAGACATCATTATTTTAGCAGTTACAGAGATGGCGAGCCCTTTGAAGAGACTGCGTGCATTTCACTCTAACTGTGATTTGGGGACCTGGAAGTGTCTGTTCCACACAGGGCAAGCCAATGACTAGGCTTCTGTTCTCTGCTCTTCCAAACCTTCTGTACCTTCCTTCTACCTCCATGCCCACATATCCAGCCCCTGATCTTCTTACAGATTTGGAATTAGGCAATGTAGAGCTAGGGTCTTGTCACGGAAGTTGAAAAGTGGAGCACAGACCCATGAAATGAAGAGAGTGGCAGGACAAAGAAAAGGCTGGTCCAGGTCTGTCCAGGGATGGAGCCAGAGAGCAAAAAGAATGTTTAGGTGATAATTTAACATAAGCATTTTCTATGTTTCCTTTGAGGGTTGGCTTTCTGATGCCAAAGAAAGTATTTAATTTATTCTGCTGATGTTTCTTTTACAAACCAGCCATGCTGGTCAAGAACTCAAGATTCTGGACAGAGGACATTTCTGTTTTTGTAAAACTGTTAAATTTCTATGTTGAATTTCTCTTATTCCCACCCTCCTCACTATTATGTAATTTCACACCAACTGATAGTCTCTTTAATATTTTCATGTATGTAATATGATAAGATTATTGCTGTACTGTAAAAATATCACTGATTCAGGATACTTTTCTTTTAATGACTCAGGTTGTAAGAATTCTTCTTCCCAAAGGTAAAGTACCATTTTCACTAATTAAACACATGCATAGCCCTTATAATTTTTTACTTTAAAATAGGCTTTTGTAAATTTAGAAGTCAAGTAGCATTTATATCAATTACTACAGAATTCCTTCCTATTTATTCACTGATAAACATACACTGAGGAACACAGATTAGCAGTTCAAATACTGCTGAGACAGAAGTAATGTTGGACTTGCCAGCCATTAAAAAATAATAACTTCTACTTGACATTTTTGCAATTTTTCTTCTTTAAAACACAGTATCTTCAAAAATACTTTCCCCTTAATGTGTGACATGTTAAACATAGTCTCCGTAAATGTTTGAAAAGTAATACTATTGATCTCTTCAATGGAAATTTTCTGTACAAATGGTAGAGGGCCAATACTAAATGCTGCAATTTTTGTATTCCCATTATGCTCTGCAATTAAGGAGATATATAAAATTTTTAGTGAACAAAGTAGTACTAGCTTGCCTTCATTTATGTGGTGCTGTTTTCTGAAAAGCTGAGAGAGCTTGTATGCCTGTCATTGTTTTATAGGCTTGAGAAAAGAGTGACTGATTAGCAATATATCCTATGACATGTGAAGATGTCTCTATTGCAGCTATGTGCATATCACTATTAGAACAACTAGTCACTTTGGTTAAGCCACTGGTTTCATGGGCAGGTCTTTAATGAACTGAGTTAAGTCCTCGATTGTACACTCAGAGTTGCACAAAAGTGCCCATGTAGTGTAGAGGTAGAGGATGAGCGGTACCACAGGCAGAGCTCACCCTTCAGGCTTTGGTCTGGGCCTCACAGCTAGTGACTAGGAAGTGAATCACCAGCATGAGTGTTAACCAAAGGTACAAGAACAAAAGTTGTACCAGTTGAAGATACTGGAGAATATTTCTGTAGCTGCATGTTGGCCAGAGCCACCCTTTTCCCCTTCCCCTGCAAGTCTGCTCAGTCACAGCTTCAGAAATATTCAAGGTAGCTGTATGCCCAGGCTCTACTGGGACCACAAACAACACGGTGTATTTCTATTTTACTCTAACCTGGACTTTTTAAAACAGTGTTTAGATCTGGTTGAAATGAATTTTGGTCTTGGCCTTAAAAAAGAAAAAACAGATAAGAGATCATGTCTAGTAGATAAATTGCACAGAATTGTTAGGAATAAATCTCTTTCCTAGAAGTTCCTCTCTTCTTATTTTTGCTGATCCAAATTCCATTTTTCTAAAGCCCAATTCAAGGTTCATTTGTTCTGTGAAGCTTCATTTATATTTATATTTATTATTTAATCACCTGTAAATGTTTCCACTTGAATTTATGAAATCCTTAGCCAGCATGAATCAAGTAATTCTAAATCTGCCCATTGTTGCACTGGAATTATTTTTTAGGTGTTGGCCTCCTTACTTATTTCTCTGATAAGATTATATTTTTTTAGGTAGAAAAATATTTATCTTGGATTTTTCTGAGAAACAGAAACAAAACTGTTTCCTTGGAAATAAGTTCATGCTTATTGAGAAAATGAATGAACAAGAAAAAAACTAGAACAAACATCACATAACCCAGGTAGTCCGATTATATTCACATTTTAACAACATTTAAACTAAAAGTTCTAAGTTTCTTAATAAATAGTTCTAAAAGAAAACATCTTACACTTTCAGAAGCATTTTCCTAAATATCACATAAATCACTTTTGGGAAAACTTGAGGCACTGGATGTTCTGTTTTTGTTCTAAGTACATTAAACCTGAATAAAATAACCATCATGACAACAATATCTCTTCAAAAGGGCACACCAAACACTTAGGAGCATAGTCTCATCTAGGAACTCTGGAATTTAGGTACCTAACTCCTAGTAGTGATAGTGAGTATTACGTCTATGAATCCATGGGTGCTTATGTCAATCTGATCTGTTTTGGTTTCCACAGGTGGATGTCTCCAAGATTTCTATTTAGAAAAATAAAATGTTTAGCCTTGGCTGGTGTGGCTCAGTGGATTGAGTGCCAGCCTGCAAACCAAAGGGTCGCCAGTTTGATTCTCAGTCAGGGCACATGCCTGGGTTGCAGGCCAGGTCCCCACTAGTGGGTGCGAGAGAGGCAACCACACATTGCTGTTTCTCTCCCTCTCTTCCTCCCTCCCTTCCTTTCTCTCTAAAAATAAGTAAATAACATTTAAAAAAGAAAAAAAAGAAAATGTTTAGATCTCTACTTTTTTGCAGTCCCTGGTAATGTTGGAGAAGAGTGACATCTAGGCTTTTCAAATTGTATGTTGAAGAGCTGTAATTCATTATCTTTTAAAGAAATTTATTCCACAAAGTCTTAATCCAACTGACATCAGTGTGTGTTAGAAACATGTGCAAATGGTTAAGTTTTGCCTAATGAAGCTATGAATTACTTTCTCCCCATATGTTCCCTCCTTGCACCATCACCATCCCCCACTTTCTCCAATTACAGGAGACGCATCAGAGGTTTCTCAGACTTCATCTTCCCACCAATCTGCATGCACTGTACATGATCTATTCTTTCTTCTTTAGTGCATGTACAGAAAACTCACAGCCATTTCTGTTTAAGGTCAGTATCTGTGAAAGCCAATATTTTAGACTTTTTCCATCATTTGAATTTCAAATTCTTATCCTCAAATGCTTTTCACTGGGCTTTAAATCCAGAGCTGAGGAGGGCAGCATGCCCTGTTCCAATAATCTCTGTCTTTTATAGGTTTACAGAGGAAAATTACAGGTTTTGTTTCTTGCATTTTTTCTTTTTAGTATGCAGCTTGCATTAAAATATAAGTCCAACAGGCACTTTGCAAGTAAGGATGTATGTAATGCCTGCATGGAATATGTCGATATGTACATATATTCACATAAGCATGAGCATAAGTACAAAAGATTACATCTTATCTGTCCAGGGAAGATTAATGTACAAAATAAAAAGATTCTCCATCTGTGTTAATTTACACAAAATGTTGAATTTGAAGTTGACTTTCTGCATTCCTTTACAAAGAGGGAGGGGATGCCGACCTGGTTAATCCAAACCACATGATTGACAAAAGACTAACTCCAGTTGTCAGATGATTAGCCCTAGTCCTTGGGTCACAACCTTGCCTGTCAGTAACTTGCACCCAAACTTCTTCAGGGAAGGTAAAGAAACTTGAACAAACCATTTTTTTAAGTGAAACTTGGTTCAATTGCCACAGACCCTGTATTCTGGGCATGCCTTCTCAGAGGAGTCCAATTTCCAGCTTTTGTCAAATTAGTTTCTTATCAGCCAATACTTGTTTAAAAACATGTCACAAGTCTCAGTGGGCTGTGCATGCTTCAATTACCTTTGATTATTACATCACGATTCACAAACGAGATACCAGAGCCACTCCTATTTACTGCAAAATGCTATTGAAACAAACTGAAATTCAATTTCAGTACAGACTGCAATAACCCATCAAAATAGATCAAGTGGGGAGGAAGTGGGGCCTCAAGGTGCACTGGGCCATTGTTAAATGCAAGACAACATCACACCTAATAATTTAAACATGGTCTTGTGGCCTGACATTTCTAATGCTTTCTTGATCTCTTTCCTTTTGCTCTGTGTGTGCTTTGCCACTGTAGAGTTTAGCACATGACAGGTTATGGATTAAATACCAAGCCCTCTTCTGCCAATAGCACTTCCAGGAGGAAAAAAATGATTGGGTACTTTTATAAATAGTCATGCGATAGGTGTCCACAGGAAACAATCTTTACTCGGGACTTTTAAAAACTGCCTGCTTTTAAGATACAAACCAAACCATAAAACTGCTAAATTCAAATTTTCAGCTATAATCTGGGCAATAAGAATCAGGCACTGTGGTAGGCTGGCCTGACATTTTTGTTGATATAAATTAAGATCCCAGGCGTCACTAATGCAATCTGATTCTCAACATTAATTTAACTCTCACAATGCCACTGCTGTGTAGCCCATGGTTCACACTTTGTGATTCATTGCATTTGGATTAAAGGAGAGGGTTAAGAATTTTACGGTTGAGGCTGCTCTGGCTCTCAAGAACAGAAACATACACATATTTCTTCCATTATGTGTTGCTTGAGGGCAAAAAAAAAAGAAAGCCCCTGTCATCTGGAGACAGGAATTTTCCAGAAATCTATGAACAACAGCAACCATAGCATGTCACCAAACAGAAGAACTGTGCTTTAGAAACCTAGAAAGCAGTAAAAAATTTAGTAGGGTACAAAATGTGCTCTCTAAAGAGATAGTGTTGGCATGAACTCTATCTACAAAAACTCAAAGACCTTGCAAAATCATTTATAATAAGCATTTAAAACATGGGTTACAATGTGTTTCCTGGAAGCAGAGAATTAATTAAATGGGGACAAAATTTAGAAGAGTTATATATTATAATTATATAGCATTTGTATACACAATAGCATATATGTTCAATCTACTTTTAAAATAATTTTTTATTGTGCTAATTTTTTTTCAAGTACAGTTGTCACCATTTTCCCTCACCACTTCCCTGCCACCACAGCCATCCCCACCTCCCACCCTTGATCCTAAACCCCTTTGACTTTGTCCATGGGTCCTTTATACATGTTCCTCACAACAGTGCCCTCTCTTCCCCCCATTATCCCTGCCCACCTCCCCTCTGGTCACTGTCAGTTTGTTCTTAATTTCAATGTCTCTGGTTATATTTTGCTTGCTTGTTTGTTTTGTTGATTAGGTTTCACTTATACGTGAGATCATATGGTATTTGTCATTCACCTCCTGGTTTATTTCCCTTAGCATAATGCTCTCCAGTTCCATCCATGCTGTCACAAAGGGTAGGAGCTCCCCCTTTCTTTCTGCTGTGTACTATTCCATCATGTAAATGTACCATAGTTTTTTGATCCATTCATTTACTGATGGGCACTTAGGTGCTTCCAACACTTGGCTATTGTAAATTGTGCTGCTATGAACATTGGGGTGCATAGGTTCTTTTGGATTGGTATTTCAGGGCTCTTAGGATATAATCCCAATAGTGGAATTACTGGGTTAAAAGGCAGTTCCATTTCCATTTTTAATTTTCTAAGAAAATCTCATATATTGTTTCCCACAGTAGCTGCATCAGTCTGCATCCCACCAACAGTGCACTAGGGTTCTGTTTTCTCCACAACCTCGCCAGCACTTGTTAATTTGGTTATAATGGCCATTCTGACTGGTGTGAAGTGGTATTTCCTTATGGTTTTAATTTGCATCTCTCCGATAGCTAGTGATGCTGAACATCCTTTCATATGTCTCTGGTCACTCTGTATGTCCTCCTTGGAAAGGTATCTGTTCAGGTCCTTCACCCATTTTTTTAATTGGGTTATTTGTCTTCCTGGAGTGGACTTATGTGAGTACTTTATATATTTTGGAGATCAGACCCTTGTCCGAGATATCACTGGCAAATATGTTTTCCCTTACAGTTGGTTCCCTTTTCACTTTGCTGAGGCTTTCTTTAGCCATGCAGGAGCTTTTTATTTTGATGTAGTCCCATTTGTTTATTCTTTTCTTAATGTCCCTTGCTCTGGGAGACATATTGGTGAAAATATTGCTGCTTGGAATATCTGAGATTTTCCTGCCTATATCTCCTCTAGGAGTTTTATAGTGTCACCACTTATATTTAAGTCTTTTATCTACCTTGAATTTATTTTTGTGTATGGTGTAAGTTGATGGTCGTTTCGTTTTTCTTCATATAGCTCTCCACATCTCCCAACACCATTTGTTGAAGAGCTACTTTTATTCCATTTTATGCTTCTGCCCCCTTTGTCAAATATTAATTGACCATTGAGACTTGGGTTTATTTCTGGGCTGTCTATTCTGTTCCATTGATCTATGTGTCTGTTCTTATGCCAGTACCAGATTGTTTTGATTACAGTGGCCTTGTAATATAGTCTGAAATCAGGTATTGTGATCCCTCCTGCTTTGTTCTTCTTTCTCAAAATGACTGTGGCTATTCGGGGTCATTTATGGTTCCATGTAAATTTTTGAAATGTTTATTCTATATCTGTGAAATATGTCATTGGTATTTTAATATGGATTGTGTTGAATCTGTAAATTGCTTTGGGCAGTATAGACATTTTGATGATGTTAATTCTTCCAATCAGTGAACACAGTACATGCTTCCATTTGTTTGTGTCTTATTTAATTTCCTTCATCAGTGTTGTGCAGTTGTCTGAGCACAGGGTTTTACCTCCTTGATTAGGTTTATTGCTATGTACTTTATTTTTCATGTTGCGATAGCAAATAGGATTTTTTTTCCTGATTTCTGTTTCTGATATTTCATTTTGGTGTACAAAAATGCCTTTTATTTCTGAATATAGTTTTTGTATCCCACTGTTTTAACAAATTCACTTATTACATTGAGTAGTTTTTTGGTGGAGTCTATATAGGATTTTCCATGTGCACTATCATGTCATCTGCAAACAATGACAGTTTTGCTTCCTCCTTTTCAATTTGGATGCCGTTTATTTCTTTACCTTGTTTGATCACTGTGAGTTGGACTTCCAATACTACGTTGAATAGAGGTAGTGAAAGCGGACATCCTTGTCTTGTTCCTGATCTTAGTAGGAAAGCTTTTAGTTTTTGCCCATTGAGTATGATGTTGGCTGTAGGTTTCTTGTATGTGGCCTTTATTATTCTGAGGTATGATCCCTTTACTCCCAGTTTGCTGAACGTTTTTATCATAAATGGGTGCTGTACCTTATCAAATGCTTTTTTATTGCTATGATTATGTGATTTTTGTCTTTGCTTTTGTTTATGTGCTGTAATACATTTATTGATTTGCAAATATTGTACCATCCTTGCATTCCTGGGATGAATCCCACTTGACTGTGGTGTATGATCTTTTTAATATATTGCTGGATGCAGTTTGACAATATTTTGTTGAGGATTTCAGTGTCTATGTTCATCAAGGATATTGGCCTGTAGTTTTCTTTGTTGTGTCTTTATCCAATTTTGGAATTAGAATGATGCTGGCATCATAAAAAGAGCTTGGGAGTCTTCCCTCTTCTTTGATTTTTTGGAATAGCCTGAGAAGGATAGATCTTCCTTAAATGCTTTGTAGAATTCTCCTGTGAAGCTGTCCAGTCCAGGGCTTTTGTCGCGGGGCGGGGGTGGGGGGGAGTTTTTTGGTTACTGCTTCTATTCTGTCAGCTGTTATTGGTCTGTTCAGGCTTTCTGCTTCTTCTTGATTCAGTTTTGGAAGGTTATATTTTTCTAGAAATTTGTCCATTTCACCCAGGTTTTCAAATTTCTTCGCATATAGTTTTCATAGTAATTTCTTACAATCATTTGTATTTTTGTGGTATCAGTTGTAACCTCTCCTCTTTCATTTCTGATATTGTTTATTGGAGTCCTCTTTTTTATTGATAAGACTGCTTAAAGGCTTGTTGATTTTGTTTATCTTTTCAAAGAACCTGCTCCTGGATTTATTGATACTTAGAATTGTTCTTTTAGTCTCTATGTCATTTCATTGTGCTCTGATCTTCATTATTCCTTCTTTCTACTTGCTCTGGGCTGTGTTTGTTGTTGTTCCTACAGTTCTCATAGATGTAGGGTTAGGTTGCTTATTTGAAATGTTTCTTTTTTAGGTAGGCCTGTATCTCTATGAACTTTGCTCTCAGGACTGCTTCACTGTGTTCCATAAGTTTTCGACTGTTGTGAATTCATTTTCATTTGTTTCCAGAAACGTTTTGATTTCTTACTCAATTTCATTATTAACCCATTCATTGTCTAATGGCACCCTATTCAATTTCTATGAATTTTTGAGTGCTGTTAAGTTTTTTCCTTGAGGTTTGTTTCTAGTTTCAGGCCCTTTTGATCCAAGAAAATGCTTGATATGATTTTAATTTTATTGAATTTGTTGAGGCTTGTTTTGTGTCCTATCATGTAGTCTATCTTTGAAAATGTTCCATGTGCATTTGAAAACAATGCGTATTGCGTTTCTTTGGGATTCAAGGTTCTATATATAACAGTTCAGTCCATTCGGTCTAAGGCATTGCTCACTGCTGCAACATCCTTGTTGATATTTTGTTTGGAAGATCTATCCATTTTTGACAGTGGGTGTTAAAACCCCCTAGTATAAGTGTGTTGCTGTCTATATCTTTCTTGAAGTCCTCTGAGATTTTCTTTAATACTTGGGTGCTCCTATGTTGGGTGCATACGTGTTTCTAATGTTTATGTCTTCTTGATGGATTCTTCCCTTGAGTATTATGATCTGTCCTTCTGTGTCTCTTTTTATGGCCTTTTTTTGAAGTCTATTTTTTCTGTTATATGTATTGCTATCCCTGCTTTTATTTTTCCTGTCCATTTCCTTAGAGTATGTTTTCCCTACCCAGTCTGTGTAGGTCTTTTGTTGTGAGGTGGGTCTCTTGTAGGCAGCATATGTGTGGGTCATGTTTTCCTATCCATTCAGCTACCCTATGTCCTTTGATTGGAGCATTTATTCCATTTACATTTAAGGCTTTCATTGATAGGTATTATTCATTGGCATTTTACTTCCTTCATCCCAGTGTTTGTCTCTCTCTCACTGTTTTTCTTCCTTTCCTTAAAGCAGTCCCTTTAACATCTCTTGCAGTGCTGGTTTGGTGGAGGTGTATTCTCTGAGCCTTCTTTTGACTGGGAAATTCCTTATTTCACCTTCCATTTTAATTGAGAGCCTTGCTGGATAAAGTAGCCTTGGTAGCAGGCCTTTGCTTTTCATTATTTGGAGTATTTCTTGCCATTTCCTTCTCACTTGGAGTGTTTCCACTGAGAAGTCAGCTGCTAGCCTTATCGGGGCTCCCTGGTATGTTACTTCCTGTTTCTCCCTTGCTGCCCTTCAGATTCTCTCTTTGCCTTGGAATTTTGCCATTTTAATTATGATGTGTCTTGAAGTGGGCCTCTTTGGGTTCCTCTTGATTGGGACTCTCTGTGTTTCCTGGATTTGTGTGACTTTTTCTCTCATCAAATTAGGGAAGTTTTCCATCATTACTTTTTCAAAGAGGTTTCCTATCCCTTGCTCTTCTTCTCCTTCTGGTATCCCTATTATAAGGATATTATTACGTTTCATGTTGTCGTGCAGTTCCCTTAATGCTTCTTCATTCTTTCTGAGTCTCTTTTCCTTTTCTTGCTCTTTCTGGGTGTTTTTTTCTAACCTGTCCTTCAGCTCACTGATTTGATCCTCTGCTTCATCGAGCTTGCCTTTGATTCCTTCTACTGTGTTCTTCAGTTCAGAAATTGTATTCTTCATTTCCTCTTGGCTCTTGTTGATGGTTTCTATTTCCTTTTTCATGTTGATATAGTTTGCAGTAAGTTCCTGACAGTTTCCCAGAATTTTTTGTTAATTCTCTGTGAGCTCATTGAGGTTCCTTATAACCATCGTTTTGAACTCCATATCTGATAGTTGACTTGCCTCTATTTTATTTAGCATTCTTTCTGAGGATTCCCCTTTTCCTTTCATTTGGGGATTATTTCTTTGTCTTCCCATCCTTTGGGAGACTCTTCCTGTTTCCCTCATCTTCTTAAATTAATCTGCTTTGACTCCCTGTCTTTGTGGTGTGAACTTCTATGGTAGGAGACCTGTGAGATTCAGTGGTGCAGGCTCCTTGGTCTCCTTAACTTGATGCTCTTGGGATCCCCTTTATGGTATTTATGTTGGCTTTCTGGATATAATTGGGTTTTGATTGTTGTTGGGTTTTTCTGGTAGGTCCTTCCCTCTAGCTGGTTGAGAGTCACTCCGACCAGCATGTCTTGTATGCTGTTGTGCAGGTGCTGCCAGAAGAAAACCACAAAGCACAGGGAACAAACCCACATTTGCAAAAATATCTCCCCCCTGCAATCCCACTATCAACAGCAAATGTACCAGTATTGATAAAGGTGTAAAGATATTAAGACTATTAGAAGAAATGAGAGAAGTAACCTATAGTATATATTCTGGTGACTTAATATGCACAAATTTACTGGACAAGAAATGAATGTTAAAAAGCTACTCAGGAAATAAAATGTCGCTAATCACAGAGAAGACCATAGTAGATTTCGTCTCAGTAGCCTGTAGTATTTACCACTATTTTTTCTATCTGGATTCACCTCTGGTGATGTCAGACATTGACCCTGCCTGACCTTAGGCAGCCTGCTCCAAGACTGCCAGGGATCTACTGTGTGTAGCTGTCTCTGTCAATTGTTAATCTAGTCACTCTGCACTCAGCAGTGAGGCTTAAGCCCTTTAGGGTGGGGCAGAATCCCTCCTGCGGTTGGTGCTCTATTTTCCCCTTCAGGCTGCTGCTGCTTGGAGGGAAGTGATCTGCCTGAGTAGGATGGCTGCTGACCTATGGGGGATGGCTCAGCACTGTGTTCCAGGTGTCTATTCTCTAAGGTCTCTCCCTAACACTTCTGTCTGCAGTCTCTCCTTGGACATCTCCAGCCCACTCTGCCCCCACCTTTGCTGGAGCTCCAGGTAAGTGGCTACAAATGAAATTTTGTGTACTGGCCCTTTAAACAACTCTTTGCATCTCCAGCTGTCCTGGCAGACAGCAACCCTGCCACTTTTTGCTGTTGGTTGTTATTTGTGTACTTTTTAGGCTCTGGTACTCCAGGCTGGGGATTCCAGTTTAGGATTTAGACCCCATTCTTCTCTGGGAGATCCAACAGGCTGCTTAATTATCCCTCCAGTGCTGCCACCTATGGGTGCCCAGCCAGCCTTCTCAAGTCTCCACTGCACTACTTACTAGTCAGTTAGTGCTGAAGCTGTTTCTTCTGTCTGTCCATGGTTATAAGTATTCTCTCTTGGTATTGTTCAGTTGTTTGTTGCAGCTGATTTCTCCACAATTTAGTTGTAATTCCAGACTGGTCCTGGGAGGAGGTTAGTGTGGCTTCCATTCACTCCTCCACCTTGCCTCTCTCTCTTTTTTTATTATAATATAGAAACTAAGGTGGAGAGGTGGAGTTGCCAAAGATTGCAGTGTTTTGTAGGGAACCGCTTCTCGAGAGGTGGAAATGTAGCCCAGCACCCACATGGAAAACCAGTGGGGCACATGGTGGCACACCAGACCACACCCATGAAGAAGTTCCCCCATGGGGAATCAGGCCTGCAATGTGCCTAGGCTGCTTTGAGTCTTGCCTTGCTAAAAAACTCCCTCACCCTGAATTGAGGACATTTACTGCAAAGTAACTCCCTAAAATCCATGCTAAACCTTCCAAGGATGAGTGTAACTGGTTGAACCACTCTTGCCTTTTCATTTGCAAAATATCCCTCTTCTGTGATGTGATTAGCAGCATTGGCTCCTTTGTTTTCTGTAAAAGGTAACCACCTAAAGTGAACCTGTGCATAGTAAATGAGGACCATCATGTAATGTGCCGAGAAACCCAATAAAGGCCCGTCATGGCAAGGGTCAAGGCTTTTGCTTCCCTTGAGAGAAAAGCCATGCTGTCCCTGTTCCTCCACTGGACTCGGTAGTTCATGTGAATGTCTCCTTTCATCCATAATATCCATAATGATGCGGACCCTGTGGGCTGGTGTCTGCATCAGTGTTTTAGCATCAAAAGATGCAGGTCTTCGGACTCCCTATCTAGTTCTTTTCCACAGATTTCTTAAACATGTTTTCTACTTTTATAAGTTCAGAAAGCAAACCTTCTCATATATTTACTACTTTCCTGATTTTTCTGGAAAAACAGAAATCTACAACTGTGGGCACTCATATTTCAACATATTTTTGAACTTCAAGCAAAGTGATTTTAAAAATCTTCAGTAAAAAATTATGCATTTCAAGTATTCTGATGCACTTAGTTAATGTTTCATTACAAATAAAAGCAGAAAGTAAGTTTTCTATGTGCCACTCTGCTGACTGTGACACTGATATTCAACAGGCATCTGAGCATTTGAGTGGAAGTCATCACATTGAAGGGCTCGACCAGGGTCGTTGAGTTCATATGTACAACCTAATCAAGTTCAGGCTGATGAGAAGATGTGTGTCTGTCCTGCTTTTTAAACCCAGCAAGGAAAGAAATTCCAGAGCTTCCTGAATAACTTATTCCTACATTCCATAACTACTACTTTAAAGAAAATTCAAGACGTGTCCAATCTGTCTTATTTCAATTTCAGACCATTTCTCCTTTTCTTCAGTTTATTTAAATGTACATTTGCACATATACTTAAATAACAATCTATTTTTATCCCAGAGCATGCAGGCTGAAGCAGGCAGCAGGGACAAACAGAGCCTTGGCCGAGGAATGAGGAGTGGAGTTCTCAAACTCCACCTGGACAGTTACCGCTCTGGGCCTTTGTCTGCAACCCAAGAGGACTGCCTGAGATCACTAAGGTTTGTAAGTAGTGGACTCGTGCTCTGCTTTCATCATGACTTCTGATCTTAGCCCAGTGCCTCTGACCAGCCTGATACCCTCTCTAACATGTCAGATGTAGACAGTGTATCTCAAGCTCGCCATTCTTCAGTGTCACACAGTTAGCAAAGAATTTTAAATTTGGTTTTTTATTTTGATAATTAGCCTTTAAAAACTGCAATGTGACCAAGATAGCCACACATGTTCCTGTGTTTCTGGTTAAGTGAGTGCCAAGTGCAGACCATATGAAAGCGTGGCTGCCGATGTGGACAAATGTTTCCCAGTCATTCAAACACACACAAAGAGTAGGAGAGTGAGTCATCACCTGAATCTAAGGAACTGGCATCCTGGTGACTGGCGCCATGGTCTAGTCATTGGGACACTAATAAGCAGGAGTTCACTATTAACAACTCTAGACATAAGTAGGCAGTGAAGAACTTTTCCTTAAAAGGGAGTTTTTTTTCAACATGATATTTTTGGAATACAACATTAAATCAATCTACCATTCATTTAAGCCATTAGTGGCTAAAACCAATTAAATTATTTAAAAAATTTAAAACCAGCAAACAGTAACAATGGCTAAAAGAGTTGTCTATTGAGCTGACACTCAAGGAAATTAAGTTAATCACAAGCAAAGCATAAAACTGCAAACACATCCTACTGTGACTATGTTACCCGATAACTAGAATTTTGTTTCTATCAAATGCCATCATTCATCACACTGAATTGATGTTGTTATTAGAGTGTTTTGGTTTTGTAGTTATGCTGGGATTAATGTGTATATTTGCACTGTTTTATTTATTCTATGGAAACACAAAGCATAAATAAGGTATGAATAATTTTTGATAGCTATATAATAAGTAAAATTTAAAAGGAATAATTTTGAACACCAAAGGTCCATGGGAATGTTTTTCTTTTAAAAAGGAGTATATTCCTTTAAGTCTGAGAAACAGGTTTCTGTTCTTTCAGCCCTGCCCTCAGGACAGGAACCCAGAGCCAGACAGGAAGATCTGTTTGAATGCAGGCTGTCTCCTGGTTCACTGATCTCACTAATAATTTTGATTGTTCTGGAACTCTTCAGTCTCCTTTTCCTTTTGGTTACTTTAAGTGGGCTTATGATAAAGGACTCTCTTTTTCTCTTAATCAGTATTAAGAGAAAGGACTTAATCAGTATTAAAAAGGATTCTCTTTTTGTCTTAATACTGATTAAGAGAAAAACACGCAAGCCAGCCTGAACCATCTGGAAATCTCAGAACCAGCTTGTTCTTTAATGAGAAGGACATGTTTCTGCTTCCCTTGGTGGTCAGCCTGGATGCAGACAGGAAAGCTGTGGAGGGATGATCTGGAGAAATAACTGCCCCGGGGGTGACATGAGGTCCCCTTCTTAATCTAGAGCTGGAGGGGTGGGAAGGGCTGCACAATTAGGTTAGTTTAGGCAAGTCATTGAGTTCCTGGAAGGCACCAGGCCACCAGAGTCCAGATAGGATTACTATTTTAGTCCTAATAATCCAGTTTAAACAAAGAAAATCTTTCATTCAGCACAACTTCAAATATGCTACACATTGATTATAAATCACAAATTGTAAGTCCACACAATTTGTAATACCAATTAAACACTAAACACTGCTGTCTGGAGTGATGGATATAATTTATGGAAAATCTAGTTCCGGCCAGTCTGTGTGTCTTATTAAAAGAAGCGGCACACTTTCAAAGGGTAAATATTTCATTTGTAACCCATGAGTTTACATTTTTCTCTAACGACGTTCTAAGGCCATTGCTATGAATTTCTCAGTTTCTTTAGATCTAGATGAAATATAAATAAGGAGTCTGGATTATTGCTGAATTTCTGCAAATTTTACTTCTTACCTTATACCTCATGTGGTCAAAGTATTCCTTGTTGGGTTTAAAGGTGGGATTAACTGTGCTAATTTATGCAGGCCCTGAAGGCACAGGGAAAGAAAGGAAAAACAAAAGTTCAATATCTGGTGATTTCCTGGGATCTTGCAGTCAGATGGGATGTGGCCTCCAGGCCACAAAAAATCAGATTCTTGAATGCTGCTCTCAGAAAAACTTCCTAGAAATCACATTATGCTCAGAAAATGACAACTGCATTTTCCTGTTAATAATATGCTTATCAACTTCAATTCACATGTGAAATTCAGTTATTCCATTAATTTTGTTCATTTTGCCAGGCATTAAAATACACGTTTTTATGGGGTTGAGCAGGTTTTCAAGATATTGGGATTTCCAGGAAATAGTTTTTAAACTGGTGAAAGGAACTTTCAAGAGAGTGTATTGTCAACATGCACGGGTCAGGAACAGCACGTGAAAGTCACATTAGCTTATTTCTACCCTGGGTGAACGGATCTCACCTGCCCAGCAATCAGGAGTGCAGGCGGGCCTCTGTCTCACTGGACCTGACAGCACTGTCTGTACACAGCCAGCCCCACCCTTCTGTGCAGACCCTGGTCCACTGTTCACAGGCCCTCAGTACCCCAAGAAATGCTGCAGGGATTTTCAATCTGGATGCCGAAGGGCCAACCTATTTAAGTGCCTAAATCTCCAAGATCCCAAGGGCTTTTTATTTGCTGCCCAGGAAATAACCACAGTAATGCCAGTTATGCAGGCAGGAACTCTGGGGTCTCGTTTCCCTGGTCAGGAACACAGGTTGCATAGTTGAGGATCTGGCTGGGCATCATAGGGACCTGGCTTCAACCCTTCCTTTTGCCACTTTGAGTCTTATATTCCTAGGAAGATCTTTTAACCTTTCCATACTTCACTTCCTCTTTTGTAAAACAGAGATAATATTTTGCAGTGTGCTTGTGAGGATTAAAGATTATATACACACACACCACCAGACACACAGTAGACATCATATGAATTGTTGCTGTTATTATTATAGGCCATGACTGGAATGTTGCCCGAACGTATAAATTCCACATTCTTCCCACTAATCAAAGTGCTACCACTGCTATTATTAGTGCTACTGCCTGCTCTTCGTGAGCATTTACCTGTGCCAGGGACTTTACTATGCACTTTCCCTGCATAGTCTCAATTTATACTCCAATAACCCCAGAAGGTACTATTTTTAGGTCCATGTTGTAGTTGATAGAAATGAGGCTTAATTAGGTTTTATTGCCCAAGGTCACAGAGGAAGTAGCTGGCCCTGGGTCTTTCTGACCTGAAGTTAAGGATTTGTGGACCATGCCACACTTTTTCTGAAGGATGAGACAAAGCTGCAGCCCCCCAAACCGAGCTGTGCTCCTCCTCCCTCAGGACCACCCTTCCTCATGCTCATTAGCCCTGCGGCCCTGGCCTACCACAGAAGTCTAAGGGTCTGAGGCCTGAGTGACTGAGACAGGGGGGGTCTCAGTCCCTTCTGCTCATGCAAATGTCTCTGATGCTTGTCTGAGCACTATCCCCAGGATCTTAGTTTGGGATATCTGAGGCAGGAAAGGTATAGGTGTTTTTTAAAAATTGCTGCAGGCAATTGACTCTGGGGCATGTGCTTGACTGAGAATCCTTGAGAGAAAGTTACCTTGAGATCCTGGTTACCTTGAGAGCAACTGTGGAAATTTAAGGCACTCACTGGGCCTCCCAGTTTTTAATATATGAACCCTGAGTCATTAAATGCTCTCTACTGCCCCAAAGAGAATCGGTGAAAAGGGAAAAGGTCACCTACGTAACTTGGAAAAGCCACCTAAAAAAGCTCATGCTCTGACCTTCTTGCTGTCTCCTATTTCCTACCAAATCAAGAGGAAAGACTTTGCTTGACTTCCACGACATCTAGAACCTTCACAGTCCTCCAGGTGCAGCCTGTCCCTTTCCTTTCTTTGTTGCCATGGTGACACCCTGCGTTCATTTCGGCCAGATTTTCAAACCTGTAGTAAGGAAATGCTCCCAATGACCAAATCATGTCACTTTACAATAACTTTCAAAAGGACAAGAAAACACTTTCCTCCTAATTTCATTGTCCTAACAGCAATAAAATCTCTACATACTTCGAGTGTCTACCTGGGAACAGGATCATCAAGTAAAGTATGTCCATGTCCCAAAGAAAGTGCCTCTCTGTTGAGAACTAGTCCCATGTTCAAGACCATCACTGCCTCAGGTGGGAGCTCTGCTGCTCCACTTTGGATGGGGCCAGGAGAGGATTTCAGAAGTGCTCCTACCTGCTGGTCTGGATCAGCTGAGGCCAGAGCATCCCATAGCAGGGTGTGCCCACAGCCTGACCTGGCCTCCTGTGCTGACCACACTCTTTTCCAGTGTGGCTGCCCTGATCTTTCCTCCATGTGAGATGAACCAAGTCTGAAGCACGAAGACATTTCCACTCAAAAGGACATGAATGTTGCATCATTCAAACAGGAAAGGGATGCTAACCCTTTCTCACTTGGGTTACCCCCGCAGTTGGGATGGGATGAACAGTGTGTCAGGGGAACATGACATTTGAACATAACATTTGATGGGTTTGTTTAGCTCCTATGTCCTGAGACTGCATTAAGAATTTTTCCTTCTGCCTGAATATTAGGGAGGGAGGAAGAACAAAGCTGACCTTGGGAGTGGGGTTTTCATAAAACAAATAAACTGTATGACACCATATAAAAGTTACAAACCTCTTCAGAATGCCATATATGCACAACTTGTAAACAGTCCATAAATATTACCTGCTGGAGCCAGTCACAGGGACTAAGGCAGAGTCCCGTCCCAGCACATTTTCTGCAACATGGAGCCATCTGGTGATGACAATTTAGTCTCCAGTTGGCATAGGACTATAATTATAAAGCATGTTACTCCTGACTTCTGTCTGGGAACAGATGATCATGCTCACCCTGCAGTGTGGATATGGCAGGCAGGTGTGGCTCAGAGGTCACAGGCAGGCTGGGCAGTGCTTGCAGAGGGACTGAAAAATTAGAGGGGTGTTTGTGCAGTGTCTCCTTTCCACTAGTGGGGTTTCCACTGCCACCACCACACACACAAAGTTTTAAAGAAAAATTGTTCCTTTCACAGTAATGCCTAATTTTTCAGCCATGTTTTTTAAAGGTTCACAAACACTTGAGTCATGCTTGGACAATAAGTATAGAAAAAGCATAGTGAATAGTAACTTTACCCTTTACATACATCTCCTATTTTCAATATCCTAATTATTAATTGTAGAATAATTAATTCTGTGCAGGATAACAAAGTCTTTGCCAGGTTCTATTTCACATACAGAATAATAATAATAATAGAATGAATTTTGATTGTCTTCCTCCCAAATAGATTTAGCACAGAGTTTATTGTGTAGAAAAAATATTCCAGATTTCTCCAAAGTGGAGAACAATGTGACAAGGGAAGCATCACTGAAGAAAAAGCCAGCTAATAGCTTTATCATTACAAACCCATACAAAAACTAGACATGCATTAGTGCCATTATCCCCTACACACCCAACACAAACCTTTCCAATTATGCTTTTAATCAAGAATTCCTTCTTATGCTGTTACTTCCTGCCCTCTGAGTTCCTATGATATGCAGTTTCCATCCTGGTCTCATCCTGTTTGGTCCCTTTTTGTAAAAACTAAGGAGCCTGGCCCACACAGCCTGCCAGGACTTTTCAAAGGCCCAGAAGTCCGTAAACAGGAAAGATTTCCTGAGGCCAAGGACCCCTCCTTGATCAAAAGATGGCTCTTGGATAAGGATTTCCCCCAAATTCTCAGTCATTAGCACTTTCCAGAGCAGAGGTTCTCTCTGAGGGCACCTTGCTAGCTATCCAAGACACAAATGCCAGGCCTCTTGCCAGAAGGCCAAGGGCTTCACAGAAGGTGCAGGAAGAATACATTGCTGCTGCTGTGTTTGCTGACAGGAGGTAGAGCCTGAGAAACACAAGGCTATCCTCTGAGCAAGAGCCCAGTGTTGGAACTCCTTCTGGTAAACTGCCAGGGAGGGCACACTGATCATCCTCAAGTTCAGCAGAAGAGTGTGGACAGGAGAGCTTAGTGAGATGCTCAGGCAACCTTGGGGACCCCAAAAATGGGAGAAAAGGATAATGAGTATAAACAAGATTGCTTTTATCCCGTGGTTAGTAAATGGCCTGAGGCCACTTTAAAACTATTTTTAGGAAATGGGAGTTGATGACTTTTTAATTGGAGGCATAAGTCCATGTAAAAGTTTGGGTTATGTTTGTTCTTAGAGTCAACTTTATTACTTCACAGTCATAGCTCAGAGTTTCACAGTTGAGTACATCTTTGTCCAAGGCAACTAATCTTTCTCATGTAATTTCATCATAACCTATCAAACTCAGTCAAAGTCTGTCCCTCAGCTCTAACAGTATTTTGCATTCCTTTCTACTTAATCACACCTGTGAGCCTCAATACATAAGAGTGGAGAGAGCAATCAAGGCTACCCAGTTGTCTTTTTTCTGAATTGGGCAAATACATCAAAATGTACCAAAATAAAAAGTCATTTATAAAAGACCTTCCTTCCTGTGTTGGTCTTATCTATAGAACTCACTCTTTTTTTTTTTATTACCTGCTCCCCCTTGAAAAAAAAGGGTGCTTTGAATATCAGCTCACATTTCTCTATAGCACTCAGCTGGCACTTATGGACTAATCTTGTTTCATTTGCTACATCATTGTCAAGATAAACTCCATCTTCTGAAATAGATTAAAAACTTACAAATCCAGGGCATTCTAGTGTAATTCTTTGCCTCTCCCTTCCGTACTCCATAGGCACTAACAGGTTATAACAGTTTCATGTTTAATCTCAACCTCACTTCCTTTCCTATTGATAATCAGGGACTTATTTCAGTATAACAGAAAAACAAACTGACGAGGCCAAAACTTGTTAGTGTGAATGGATGTTCAGTCACAATGTCCTGAAGACAGAAGCTGGTGTTTACTGACAAGAAAGTAGGTGTTAAATATGATGAAGGTGGTGGGAAGAAGGCAAAGTTTTGCCCACACAAACAAACTGGGCAATAACTTAGAAAACATCTGATTGACACTTCAGTTACAGCATTTACATCTCAAACTTCAGTATCTCTGTTTACAAGTCCTGCCTCCACCATTTACTAAGGATGCTTCAAGGACAATAAATGAAACAACTTTCATCTTTCCGTGCCCAATACCCACTGTGGTACTGGCATATGATATACACCCCCAAATTTTTGTACCAAATAAAATAAAATAACATTGGCATGGTGATAAGAAAAATGAAATTATGATGTTTTCCAAATTTTGAGATCTGTTTTTCCATGAATGTATATGTGGGGGATTCAACCAGATCCATGAGGGAACAAATATTTCCTGTGAAGTACTTAGCTGTTCTTGGGAAATAACCTAATATAATTTGGTTAATACATAAACAAGGCTGGAAGGTTAGGGGATGCAGGGCAGAAGGGAGATAAAGGGGGGAAAATTGGGAAAACTGTAATAGCATAATCAAGAAAATATAATTTAAAAATAAAATAAAATTTGATAAATAAATAAATAAAACAAAGGCAAAACAGCTGAAAATAGCTGAAACATATAATAATTAGTTTGGGAGTTGACCTGAGACATGTTTTCATTTAAATACTTTCTCTTCTTGGCCTCCATTTGGCCTATTTCACTGATTTACTTTTCTTTCTTTTTTTTTTAATTTTAGTTTATTCAGTACAGTTTCTATCCTTTATTCCCATTCCAG
>CM052538.1:96718559-96740192 GCA_028533065.1 Trachops cirrhosus | reverse complement strand
TCTCTCTGATAGCTAGTGATATTGAGCATCTTTTCATGTGTTTCTGGATCCTCTGCGTGTCCTCCTTGGAGAAATGCCTATTCAAGTCCTTTGCCCATTTTTGAATTGGGTTGCTTGTCTTCTTCGAGTGGAGTCACTATGTTTTACTTTTCTTTATTTGAATGGACCCCTACTCCCTGAAGGACTATATGTATCATTACTGCAAAAAATTGAGAAAGCTAAGATGAGAAGGAGAAAGAGAATGACACCATGACAAGAGAACCTTGGTTTATTTTGTCATCGAGGTGGTTCCATTTGCCATCTCTGTGCTGCTCTACAAGACCCCTCCTGGCTGGACTGTTTTTTTCTAACCAATTGTTGACTCATTGGTCCCTTTGCTCTTCAGCACCCAGGAGCACCAGAACTCTGCTACATGATGATTTTCCCTTAGCAGCCACTCTAGTACCACTATCCCATTCAAACTTAGCTTTGAGGTGAGCTGTGTCTTTCATTATGTGCTCCAGGGAATCAAATGAAAATGGCTCCATCTAAACAGGTGGGCACTCAATCTACCCTTCTCCATTTATTTGTGGACCCAATTTAGTCTAGATCTGAATCTTTACAGAAATGCAGGGCACTCCTCACAGATGGCATCAGACACTGATCGAAAGCTTCTGGGAGGAGGGGAACTTGCAGAGTGGAGATAGGTAGAAAACCATATGACTTGAGTCTAAGCAATGAAACCCCCAACACCAAAAGCATCCATACAACCAGATTGATTTAAAGTAATGTATATAATTAAATCAATTCTTTGTACTTGAACAGTGATTTTCCATGGAACAATGTGCACTGTGACTGTGTATTCTGTCAGGCTACCATTGAGCACTGTGACATTACAGTGTCCCAATTCAGAGCATGTGGGAGAGTAGTGGGGATCAGCAACTTCAGATGACTTCATTGGTAACTTCATTCTGAAGAATTGCTGTCACATATTTAGATGGATAACAACTAATACAATGTGTTGAATTACATCTGTACAAACACATACTAAAACCATTTTATTGTAAAATGTCTGAATCTTTCAAGATAAAATAACTTAAAATTGAACCTGGATGTGCCTAGAAAATCATATTTTATGAAAGTTAGAAGGTTTTTTGTGGTCAAATTAGGACAATAGTTTCTACCCATTGGTCTCTGTTCTATTCTTCCAGATAATACCGAGTAAGTTATGAACAGCTTGGGTGACTAGTGACAAAAGGGGTGCATATGCCCCAAAGCACTGCCTCAATAATATGCACCACCTGACACAGATAACAAAAAGGAAAGACACATGGCTGAAGAAGAACTGTGAATAGGTAAGGAAACAGGAGAACCGAATTTGCACCATAGACCTACTCACTGGGCAAATCACTCACTGTCAAAACTCTAGTTTCTTCCTTCATTAAATAGATGGATTAAGAATATAAATCTGAGATTGTCTTCTCAGCTAGCTGCTGAGCAGTATATGTGTGTTTGTAACATTTTACACTTTCTTATTTTTTAAATTAATTTATTATTATTATTTTTTAATCTTCACCTGAGGACATTTCTCCATGGCTTTTACAGAGAGAAGAAGGGACAGAGAGAGAAAGAGAGAGAAACATTATTGTAAGACAAAAACATTGATTGGTTGCCTTCTCATAAGCACCCCAACCGGGAATCTGTCCCGCCACCTTTTGGTCTATGGGATGACGCTCCAACTGAGCCACACCAGCCAGGGTTATTCTACACCTTTTCAAAAATGTGTATTATGCCTAAAAGCTTATGATAGAAACAAAACTTGGGGTCTTTAAGTGAAAAAGTATCTCTGACCAAAATTGTAACTGCAGCTGTTACACATGTGTACGCAGCTATTGTTCATATTTATTTGTTAAGGTCAAATCCATTTTCCCCCCAACTCTTTGTTACTTGCTTGAGCTCATCAGCAAACACATTTCTATTATTGGCAGAGAGCTGTGGACAACTAGCTCCCATTGTTTCTCCAGTATAAATCAAAGGGACAGAAACAATGAGCATGAAACCACTGCTGGACTCAGAGGTGTGTTTACCAAGGCAGCTACTTTATATTCTTGGGGTCAGAAGACTGTGTGTGTGTGTATGTATGTGTGTCCACACACACACCTAAATTAGATTCCACTAGTCACTGATAGCAACTTCCTTCCTTCTCTATTTTACCATAAAAATTCTGAATTCAAAGCACCTTCAGGAGGGAGGTAGACAAGCACTAAAATAATATGATTAAACACATTTTATCCCTGTGGTTGATTTACAAGTTTCCTTGATAGCTAATTGCTAATGGTCTATGACATAGTATCTTTATTTAGGAGATTACACTTGGTTTAGTCTCTTTGTGTTTTGCACCTTTTTAAAAGATAGTCAATGATATCTTTTAGCTGCTCTACAAAAGGTCACCTGAGGAAAAGCAATTATGTGTTTAACATCTGGGGAAAATATTCTCTGTTGGGTAGCTTTCATGAGAACAAAGCTATTTATCAGACGTTTTTTTCCCTTGCAGCTTCAGCTTTGTTTTCCCAGGAACTGTGTAGCAATGTTGGAAGTAATGAGCGACAGAGCCCCTGACTAAATCAGTATTGAGCGAGGCTTATATATGTAGATGTGAGTACTTTTGTGGGAATCAGAATGAATTTCTTAAGAAAGCACACTAAGAAAAGATTCAGGGCAGAGGTACAGCAGTCCAACCAGGGCAAACAGAAGCCTAACTTTAAAGACTTCTCCATACACATGTTGAAACAACAGGTTGATTCATAGCTTCCTTGCTCAGTTCACAATTGCTTTGCAATAAAAGCAGATTTACTCCCCTCCCCATGTATTCACAAGCCTACAAGCTCCTATTTTCATAAAGGGAACTGCACATAGCATGGCTTCTAATTCTTGGTAACTATAAATTCACAGAAGAGCAAAATTTTCAACTAAGACAGGGGTCGGCAAACTAGGGCCCACACACCAAATCTGTCCATCTGCCTGTTATTGTAAATAAAGTTTTATTGGAACACATACATGCTCATTCCTTTACCTACTCTCTCTGGCTGCTTTCATGCTGTAATGGAGGAGTTGAGCAGGTGAGATTGAGACTGTCTTGCCAAGGAGGCCTAAAATATTTACTATCTGGTTCTTTTTAGAAAGTGTGCCAATTTGTGATTTTAAATATCAATTATGTCATAAAAACATCAATTTCTTTGGAAATGTAGTTGCACTTTTAAAGTAAATGTCATCAACGTCCCACCCCAAGAATTACTCTCTCAAGCATGACATCAGTTTGTATCAAGAGTCTTAGCCCGCTGCCAGTGCCTTTGCTGTGTCCATTTCCTGACCTCCCCACTCAGCGAAACCAAGGAGAGGACACCTCCTCCATCTAGAGCAGCCAGACATGGAGCATAACCGAGGGGAGCAAGAATGTGAGAGGGAAGCTGTGCGCAGCAGCGCCCTCTCACCGGAGTCATTCTAGGTGTGGGGAAAACACTTCCCGAAAGCAGTTCATTTGTGAAGGTGTGCTGCCAGGAAGCATTTTCTGTGCCTTGATCATTATGCTAGGGCCCGTTAGGATTGGTTATGAAAATAAAATATACCGCTATGAGCATCATCACCTACAAGCTCATAATAATGAGGCTATCTTGAAAATTTCAGAGAATGAATGCATGGAGCTCAGTAAGAGCTTTCAGGCATACTGTATCATCCTTGCAAAATCCCAAAATGTGAGTCTTTGGGCTGCAGTGAAGGAGACTTGGACCAAACACTGTGACAAAGCAGAGTTCTTCAGTTCTGAAAATGTTAAAGTGTTTGAATCAATTAACATGGAAACAAATGACATGTGGTTAATGATGAGAAAATCTTACAAATATGCTTTTGATAAACACAGAGACCAGTACATCTGGCTCTTGCTTGCATGCCCTTCAACATTTGCTATTATTGAAAACTTAAATTATTTTTTCTTAAAAAAGGGATCCATCATAACCTTTCTATCTAGACCACATGTAAAATCTGGAAACGTTGAATATGTGACTGTGGAAGGAGGAATTGCCCTAAGCATGGAATCAATGAAAAGACTTTACAGCCTTCTCAGTGTCTCTGAAAACTGCCCTGAGCATGGAGGGATGATCTGGAAGGTTTCTGAAAATAAGCAGCTAGCAGTCTGCCTGAAATATGCAGGAGTATTTCCAGAATATTCTGAAGGGAAGGATGTATTTAATACCAAATCTGTTGGGCTTTTTATTAAAGAGGCAATGACTAATCAACTGGTAGTAGAAGGATGTTGTTCAGATATGGCTGTTAATTTTAATGGACTGACTCCTAATCAAACGCATGTGATGATGTATGGAGTATATACCCTCTTAGGGCATCTGGGCATATTTTCAATGATGCATTGGTTTTCTTACCTCCAAATTGTTCTGACAATGACTGAGAAGTGAAACAAGAGCATGTATGTGATCACCTTATAGGACATGTGTTGTCATTATTTATAGTAACAACTACATACCTAACACAGCAGTACGTTTCTTTTTTCCTTTTCCATTTGGTGACACTGGTTTAATCACACATTAAAATTTAGTACTAAACTTTTAAATAGAGTGGGTTTTTCCTTAAAACATATATGAAAATTTCAAACATGTTGGAAGAAATGTTTTAATAATAATAATTTTGCAAGTAAAGCATATATTTGTAAATATATTTATGTGATATATCCTAAATTAGGAACATTAAAATCTGTGGCACATATTTTTGCTAATTGGTTAAAAATTTAACATCTTTTTGGCTTTCTAAGATATTCAAATGAATCTGTAGTTGTGAACTTCTGATTAAAGTAAAACTTTTAGCTGTGTTTTCATTACTTCTAATGTTGGTTTATGTTCTAAACCTCTGCAAGTGCCAATGAATTTGCTTCCTGAAAATAGATAACCAAGCAACAAAGGAAATGTTCCCAACCAATATAAAAATGGAAGGCAAAAGCTATCCTTGAGAGAAAAAGTGACAGTTACTTATAGATTTTAATAATTTTCCTGGGAGCTAATAGAGTGGCATTCCTCAGCATACACAATTTCAGTGTAACTCCTGTACTTCTCTATGCAGATACTGAAATTGGAGTGATGACTATGAAGAATATAATGTCATTTAACTGTGTTGTTTCCCAGTTAATCAAGCTCTCAGCTGTGGTTTGGATAAAACTATGTCAGTTGATATTTATATACTCTTGCTGGGCAAATGAGTTCTGTGGAAGTTTCCTTTGAAAAACTTCTTTTGATCATGTCTCAAGCCTTTTGGCTAAGATCAAGTGTAGGTATTTGTTCTTGTCAGTTTAACATCTGATATGTCCTCTATCTGAGGACAATATAGTAGACGGATTAGTATACCAACTAGTAGTATACCAACAATATAGTAGACAGTATAGTATACCAACTGTCTTTGGTATATAGAAGGCTTAACCATCTTGGATTACCATATCATTTGCCTAGTTTCAGTGGCTACCCAGAAGCTTTATCCAGTGTTGAATACAATAGCTCCTGTGCTCGTAAATGTGTGAAATACTTGGAGCTGACTTGTCCTATAACTGGGCCTGTGTGTGCTGTATTATGTCAGATCCATAAGCACCTACAGGGTATGAGACCATGACATTTTAGAGATCAACATTTCTTGTAACTGGGCACATGATATTAATCGTCTCCCACAGCTTTTGCAAACCAGAAAGAGAATTTCCTCAAGAGGACCTTAGGCATCAAATTGTTGATCAGAGTAGTATGTAAAAGCTATTTCTTTTAATTTATCTAATTTTCCTTATTGGGGCTTTTGGTTAAAATGAAGGGTTATTCATTTTGAAAAATAATAAACCCCTTTATCAAACACCCTAATATGTGGTCTCAGATGCAATTATTATAGATCAAATCATGTTCAGTGTGAGCCCAATGATAAACAGTATCTCACTGACTGTAACACCCAGTGAGTGCTCCCAACACCACTATACTACATTTCTACTATATTTATCACCTTCGGTTACGTAGGTGTATCGAGGTACAGTTGTAAAAAATATATCAGTGAATGCATTCCATTGTTGAATTTCCTAGTGGGTGCTAAGGTAACAATTGCTTTTTAAACCAAATTGATGCTCTAGATTATATGTTAATACATAAGTATTTCTCTACAAAATGTTAGTTATCTTAAATAACATGCTGTCTCTTTGAACTTATTTATACCCAGTCTTGTAGATAAAATCTAATTCTATAAAACAGAAAATAGTATTACTGAGGTTAGGGTTACAGATTTGATCACTGTGCATTCAACAGCCAAAAACTGTAACTCTAACCCCACTCTGTTACTTGTGGGGAGAACTGGGAATAATGAAGGTCTAATGGAAATTGATCATGATAGTGAATGTATTTTACATATGGCTAGTGGCTACCATATTGGACAACTCAGGTGTAACACATTGCAGAAGTGTGAGACCCACTGACTCACTATGGATGATAAAAAAGTTGAAAAAGAAAAGAGTCTTAATACTGTCTTATTATTATTCAGTTCAGGAACCACACTTCTCAAAGTCTCTTCAAAAGAAATTCTCAAAGATTCATAAAGACATGCATACAGATGTTCATCTCAGCATTATTCAGAATTACTTATATTTTTGAGTTATTTGAAAACAATGTAAATATCCTAAGCAGTTTGCATAAAAATTATTATTTTGAAAAAATAATGTGATTTGTAGCTGTCATGTTTTAAAAACTATTTAAGGTCCTAAATAATGCTTTAAATGTAAATTTAAGAGAAAATGGTAGGATAAAAAGTGTGTTTACAAAATCATCTCTTTTTTAACATATGTGTATATGTAAATATAAAGGAAAAAGGCTAAAGAAGATATATAAAAATGTAGATAGTATTATCTGTGAGTGCTAGGATTATGGGTTACTTATTTTCTTGTGTTTTTCAAATATATTTTTAAGGGTAAAATAGACACCATGGTTCCATCATACACATACAGTGTCCGTACATGTCTCCATAAAAGGTCTATTGTGCAAAACAGAATATGAGATTTGCCAAACCTCAGAGGAAAGTTTTACTTAGAACTACAAAAATGATAATAATGAAAAAAATCCGCAAACATTGAATTTTTAAAAAGTAACTCTATAGAATATACACATTAGACTTTAATACAAAGAAATTAATCTAAAAATTGTTACTGGGCTTACATAATTTAAAAATTTTTAAATTTTAGATTTTAAAATTTACTTCTAATTACTGTGCTCAAGAAAAATAAATATGTATGCTTTTTAATTTAATTAAAAAAGTCTGTTCCAAATAAACTCTTCTCTACCCTTCTACAATTAGCCTATTTTCAAAAGAGGCCACATCTGTGCATGGGTTAAAAATTGCAGATTTGCCTTGGCTACTGTGGCTCAGTGGACTGAACACCGGCCTGTGAACCAAAGGGTCGCTGGTGTGGTTCTCAGTCAGGGCCCAGGCCTGGGTTTCGGGATAGGTCCCCAGTAGGGGTGCACATGGGGCAACCACACATTGATGTTTCTCTTCCTCTCTTTCTTCCACCCTTCCCCTTGTAACAGGGTGCAGCCAAGAGGGGAGCCCCAAATAGGGATTTGTAATAGGGTCCAGAAGAGCTAGGAGATAATTGGCTCCACACCATAGGGCCACACCTGTCCAGAATGCTGGCAGCTGTGGCTAATTGTGAGAGGAGCCGAAAATGGGCCTGCAGAGGAGGATTGGCGCTGGGATTTAAACGGAGGCACGGCAGCCATTGGGCGGTTCTCTTTTTGGGACCACGCATCTGTTTAGGACCATTCGGCTTTGGTGTCTTGGTTGGGACGATGCGGCTTGGGTGAGAGTCAGGACCACGAGGCTTTGGAAGTGCTCCCTTTTGCCACATGGAGGGTGCTGGGAGGACTGTGCGCATTTGTGGGGAACTTTAGTTTGTGTTATTTCAAATTAATAATAAATGCCTCTCCTTTTCACTGATCTCTGGTATTAAGAGACATCTTTCCTCAGGTGGCAGGCAAAATGAACCCAGCAGGTGGGGAGGAACCCCTGGAGAAAAAGGGGGGTCTTTTATATCATTCAGTCCCTCCCCGCCCCTGCTCTGTTCTGTAACACCCTCTATCTAAAAATAGATAAATAAAATCTTTTTTAAAAAATTGCAGATTTGTAGCCCCTGTGGAACTACTTTTTCCTGAAGTCCATGGCAGGCATTAGTCTATGACACCAATCCTTCCCAAGGAGCTTTCTCAAGTGTACTACAGAAGATACTACCAATCTATCAGAGGTACACTGTGATATCAAACATATTTGCCATCCTTGACAGGCTACAGAACATGTTTGAAAAGTTAACTCCGGTTTTCTTCCTTCCCTTAGCAGTAAGTGGTCAAACCCATTTTCATAGCATTGAACTCGATCATCTTACTTTAAAAGCTATAGAATGTTGTATGTATATTTCAAAAGCATCTAAAAATGTCTGAAATGGAACCTACTACTTTTTTTTTTTTTACTATTTATGTTACCAAGACTACTGGTTTTTCAGATCTGAACATGGAGGTTGTTTAGTCATTAATGTCCCAGTCCCCATCTCCCCTCAGATCCTCACATTGGTCAAGTTCTGTCCCTTTCTCCTTAAGAATGTCTCTTTATATTTCTTGGGCCACTAGTCATATTCAGGAAGTGCTTGGGGACATTTTGTGGAGAGAGAAGAGGATGGGATGGTAACATTTATTTAGTAGGAAATATTTTTATTGAAGAACTATTATTTTTATACCTTGGCTAGAAAGATGAGGTAGAAAAGATTTCTAGAGCTTCTTTCTGTCCTTTCTGTTTAATTTGTGTCACTTGAAGAGCCAGTAAAGTGGGTGCGAGGATGATAAACCAACTCCAAAAAGTCAGAGATGGCTGTGTTTAGTCCCCCACTGAGAGATTCCCATACATGAATCCCCTGCTGACCTGACTTCTGGCAAACACATCCCTTTCATTTTTTTTTATTTTAAAGATTTTATTTATTTTTAGAGAGAGGGGAAGGAGAAAGAGAGAAATATTAATGTGTGGTTGTCTCTCATGCACCCCCCACTGGGGACCTGGCCCAAAACCCAGGCATGTGCCGTGACTGGGAATCAAACCCTCGACTCTGTGGTTCTCAGCCTGTGCTCAGTCCACGGAAGTACACCAGCCAGGGCAAACACATCCTTTTTAAAGCAACCCCAACCCATATGGGAAGCTCTGCAAGCCACATATTCCCTCTGTCCATGTCTATTGTTTCCTGAAACCACTCAGGTCCTGTGGAAGAGTGAAAGTTGGTTGAGTGGGACCTACAGTAACAGCCCAAGAAGGCAATACCTAAAGTTAGAACAAGACAGTGAGTACCAGATGTGCAGGGAAATTGAGCAGCCTGGGGAAACAAGAGTAGCTCAGCTGAGGTCTGAATCATAGAGGGCCTGAAACCCCAGCAGAGGGTTGCAAACAGAGATCACCAGCAGCCAGGAAGAGACTCGATGCTTAGCCAACAATTATCTCAGCCAAACTATTTTTATATGCATCTTGTGTGGGTGAAGCCTACCTTGGAACCTGCAGGTGAAGGTAATAAGGATGCACAAGCTAGAAGGGCAGAGAAAGAGCACAAAAACAGTTCCAGATGTAGCAGATCTCTTTTGTTTACCATTGTCTTTCTAGAAGGTAAGTACCATGAGGGTAGGGAATGATGTCTATTTTGTTTATTGCTTATCACTAAATGATAATTGGCACATTGTAGGTGGTCAATAAATATTTCTTGGATGATTAAATGAACAAACGAATGAATGAATGAGGTATAGGCAACATTTGGGGTACTCAGAGAAAGAATTTTGGTGTCCAAATGAATGATTTTTTGGGAAAATACCTGAATTTACTCCAACTCCCAAGTCGTGAATTCTAAATTTATTACCATGTATAGTGTTCCTAAGTGTATGTTGTGATAAAAATTTAACAATGAACTTATGCCCACCATCAACCTCAGGGCCTGTACAATCAATATATAAACCAAACCCTAAAACAACATTGAGAAGAAACATGAATAGTTTAAACCTCAAGGTCAATCCTAGGAAAGATGTAATGACAACAACAGTGATGGTTGACAATTTCAGTTCTCTTTTTATCATTGTGTTTAGAAATACTAGACATTTCTCAATTAATACTGGGAATCAGCTAAATAACTTTAGATACTAGTTTACCCATTAATCATTTGCTTTAACAAAAACATGGCTCAGGAGGACCAAACAAGAGAAAAGTACAATTAATATGATCATTCATGTCAAGTCCTATTTACATTTAAATATTGATGACTTAGATTTATTTTTTCAACCAAATTTCCCAGCTGTAATAGAAGCATTAATAGAACTCTTTAATCTCTATTGGTAACACATTTATGTTTAAAGTGTTCAGAAGTTCCTAGTCAGATGTGTGAAGGAAAGGACAAGTCTTAATCACATCTCTGTCCCTGGCTAGCCCTTGGCAAGTTGCTTTATCTTCAAACATTTGGTGACTTCATTTTAAAATGGGTCTGGTACAAACAATTTCCCAAGGATGTGTGAATTAACCAGGGGCTATAAGGAGCTTGGAAATGATGGTATGCTATGAATGCTAAGTCAAATTATGAAATTGCACCTTTGTAAAAATGCTATTGTGGGAATAAATAAATCTGAACATTGTATTTACACTGTGATTTACAATATTCATATTCTGAAATACAATATTCATAATGGGCCTTAGCAGGCAACAAAAAGTACCATCTTATCTCCTGTTGATAGACCACAATTTCAGAAAATTATTTTTACAATGGCAACTGAATAAGCTCCTTAACTCCAGACTGTTTTACAAATAGATACATAGCTTATTGCATAGCTTACGCTGCCTTTGAGACATGAAGAATGAAGTTCATTAACAAAATCACTGTTGTCATTCCTTTGTATTTTTTCCGATGTAGTTTCTATGCTTTACAACCTAATTTTAATAATCTATGATGAACAAAGAGATGAGGTAAAAGCTACCTCTGTGTTAGTGGTAAAATCTGAATGTATGTTAAGATCCAAGTTATCTTCTGTTGTTAAATTACACCTTGAACTTGGCTTGTGGCTCATCTGGTTTCAAGAACAAACAACTCATTCCTAGATAAAATTTCCACACTTGCCTGCAAGTGTTATGGTCAGCAACCGCAGAACAATAAAGTATTTCTGAGGACAGCATTTTTAGTTCTTGTAAATCACTAATTAGATAAAACATATCTGTCAATGGATAAAATTAAAGTCTAGGTGAAAAAGTGTATAATTCCTTGAAATAAAAGTTGCCAAAAATAGAGTCTAAAATGTCACATAATTTAAGGGTGTAAAACTGACATAAAATATGTGTCTTGGAAGAAAAAAGAGTAGGAAAAGAGAAGAGAGTTGCATTACAAAAGGCAGGGAGGGTATGGGCTGGAGTAGCTCAGATCTAAGGAAACAAGGAAGAAAACAGGGGACTGGGTGGTTTTCTTGTCAAAGGCCAGAGAAAGGCCCTAAACTTAGAGTCATTCTAACCATTCAGAAAAGCTGCCTTTGAAATTTGCTCTTCTGGCAAAAGGATTCTCCACACAAACAGAATCCCGTTACATTGGAGGCAAAAGAATTTAAAGCACAGAACCCACCCTTCTCATTTCACAGATGAGGAAATGAAAGCCCAGAGAGATTAAACACTGGAGCCCACAGCTGCTTAGAGGCTGGGTCACTGCTAGAACTAAGGTTCAGGATGAGTTCCTGGAGGCATCACATGTGAAGGCAAGCATCCTGAGGGACTGTGGTCACCACAGGCTTGGCCCAAAGGGAATAAGTTGAGGGCATGATCTGGTAGCACTTCTGCCTCTGCCCAACAAGTCTTTTACCTGCCAGAAACACAGAATTGAGCATGTAAATTATTCTGTTCTCTGGTTGCAGACAAATGATACAGGTGTGAGAATAAGGAACAGCCGTGGGATTCTAGATTAGATAAGAGAAACATTCAGAAACATCCCAGAAAACTCTGTGTGAGTAGCACTGAGGCAAGAGAGAAATATAAAAGCTCAGGGTAGCCACACGACTGCTACTTCTTTGTCTCCTCCTCTTGGGTTGACACAGTTTTAAGACATGCTTAGGAAATGCTGCTATGGTGATGCTGCTGTGGTGACTAAGGTGTGAGCCACGGGAGCAGCTGAAGCTCGTGACTGTCCATTTCAGAAAGTGCCCCACCAAAGGGACCCTGGGCTGGCTCATCTAGCTCCTCTCCAGGGTCGCGTCTTAATGTGGCTGCAACGAGACCTGGGGCCTGGTATTTATCAGGGGACATGGACTAACATGTTTACATCCTTCTTCGGGGGCTACACCCCATGTTAACTTCTCTAATGCAGAAGTTCACTTTATGCACTTTCTCTAGCAAGCCTGCTGTGAAGTGCACAGGTGCATTTATTGGGGTTGCCAGCTGGAGGAGAAAGACTCTAAATTATTCGTGTTAAATTTATGTAAAGGTGGTTTGGACATAAGCCCAGATGTGGACATACAATAGGAAGTTTACAGAATTGTGACACAAAGTCTCAAGAGTTGTCGGAGGTGTCAGCAAATACTCAGCAATCAGCCCTGGCCGGTTTGGCTCAGTGGATTGAGTGCCAACCTGTGAACCAGAGGGTTGCCAGTTTGATGCCTGGGTTGTGAGCCAGGTCCCCAGTAGGGGGTATGTGAGAGGCAACCACACATTGACATTCCTCTCCCTCTCTTTCTCCCTCCTTTCCCCTTTCTCTAAAAGTAAATAAATAAAATCTCTTTTTAAAAGAAAATACTCAGCAATCAGAACATATACCTACAATGTTGATACTGTTTTTGCCTCTAACTCCAAAACAGATTATAAAGATGACTGTGAAACAGAAACAAAATCTTTGAGTAGACTACTACCTCTGCGTATTTTTTTTGAGATTTAGCTGAAACTACTCATATGTAGAAATCTAGGCTTTTAAAAAGAGGTTTTTAGAAGAAAAAAATGTAAATTTGACTCTACTACCCAGGAAAATGAAGGGTTTCTCATGTAGGTGAGAAGTTTAAATGTGAATTGATAGAGCCTGATTATCCCAAAGAGCTTTACTGAACAGCTGACCTGATACTTCCATGCTAGATGAACACACTGGAGAAGACGTTAAATATCAGTGATCAGTTCAATTAAACAAATATTAATTAAGCACCTACCTTGGATAAAGCACTGTGATAGGCTCTGCAACTCACAGAAAACAATACCCATCTCTGTCTGACCTTAAGAACCTGAGGAAGTAGTTGGTGAATAGTAGCAGAATATTAATGATTTCAACATAATACAGAATATTATAAGGAGTGTGAATGATGTATAAGCACAGTTCTTGGGGGTGTTAGAAGACAGAGAACAAGAGACCACATTTAACTGGTAGTTGGTTATCAGTAATGACTCTATGAAGGAAGCATAGCTGCAGAAAGAACAAGGAAGATTTGTGGTGTTTGGACAGGTAGACACAGGTATGTGAAGAAACACTCTGCGACTAGCCATGAAGGAAAAAAGCAAGGATGAGTCTGAAGAACTACAGGTGAGCATGTTGGTAGAACACAGAGGGAACCCCGGGAGATGAGCCAGAGAAACAGACAGTAGCTACACTATGGAATGCTGAAAGGCACAGGAAGTAGCAAGGGGAACCTGTGGAACTCAAAGTTTCTAAGCAGAGAAGAGAAAGGAGGGAAGGTCCTTGAGGAGGCTAAGGCAATTGCACCAGGGATAGGTTACAAAGTGTCAGAATCTGAGTGGTAGCAATAGAAATAGAACAGAAAAGATGGATGTGAGTGACATTATGAATATGTAATTTAGAGGCCTTTAAACAGACTAGATTTGAGGGACAAAAAAGAATCAAGAGATGATCCAGTTCCAAATTTGGATAAGTAGGGAAGGAAGCAATCAACAATAGAAGAAAAAAAGCAGAAGTCATTTTAAGGGGAGAAATGCAATTTGATTTTTCATTTGTGGCAGTGGTATACCATCCAGGCAGTCAAAATCATCCAGAGAGAATTAGAAGTTTGAGTCCAATGCTTAGATCAAATCTAGATGAATGGCTAAGATCAAAAAGGTAAGTCAGGGATAAGACACTTGGTGTAAAGGCAAAACCTTGTCAAATGCCTGTGTCTCAGTATCGGATGAGAAAAAGAAACTAGCCAAAAGCAGAAGTGGTCAGAGAAGTGGAGAGAATATCTAGGTGGTGCAAGGTAAAAAGATGCAGAAAAAAATAAAGCTCCAATGCATAGAGCATAGCCAATTACGTATGATTTGTACAAAGGTTGAACAAGTGAGGGCCAAGGAAAGGCCAATGGTTTGGGGCATTAGAAGAGTAGCTGGAGTACAACATTGAAGCAAGCAGTTTTAGTCAACTGGAGGGAACAGCAATTGTGCTGAAAAGAGGTTAGTGAGAAAGTTCTAGAGTGCAGACACCATGTTCAATATCCTTGACAGTAGTAGGAAAGAGAAAGAGAGAGAGATGAAATTGTTCTGAAGGGTAAAAACATCCAAGGAGGATTTCTTTTACTCATGAGTGGGAAAGTCCTATGGAATCTGTTTGACCCCTTGAGCCCAACAGTGGTCCTGCAAGAAGAAAAAGCAAATGCTTCTGCAGGAGCTCCCAGCCACACTCACCTGCAGACATTTCAAATGAAAACAGCTGAGAGTACTTTGAGAGGCTTCAGATATAGCTGTATCATGTGCGGCCATTCATGAGGGCAAGGTGGCAAGGAGGGTATAAAGTAGTAATGTCTTCTCCGCCACTGTTCTATGGGCCTTCCTGTGGACAAGTTCTTCACTGCAGCCACTGACAATCACCCTCACTAGTGGGAAATGTGTCACAACCAGAAAGAAGGGAAGGAGACAGCAAGATGAAAGGACCTGGGACAACTAGAGGCAGAGAAAAAGGGATGAGATTGGGATGGACCATCAATTTTAAAAACATTTGTTTTCTCAGCTGTTCTCTCTATGAACTTATACTACAAAATCCACATAGTTTCCTCTTTCTTGAACACTAATATACTGGCACTATTTGGTTTAACCAATTGGGAAGGATTGGTGTCCTTGCTGTAACAACCACAACGCTATTGATTTCTGCCTTAAATAAAGTACGGGCTGGTTTAGGGTATGAATGTACTGAATATATTTATAAGCCCTCAGGCACACTTGGGAAAATAATGATTTTTTAAGCCATTAGTGTTATTATCAAGTTTGCGACACTAAGATAGCATCTTTCATGAGATTTTCCAGAAACTCCATCATACAGGTTTTTACAAGACTGCAATTGTAACACACTTAACCAGGCAACTTATTATAAGACATTCAGAAATTCTTGTTGGCTGAATACCTGCTGAGCATTAGATACCATCTCTGTTGTGGATGTGTACAGTGTTTTTGAAATATTTATTAGTGCCTCCTCCTAAGGAAGCAGACGTTATTGTTTACTGCCTGAACATATTTTAAGGAACAAAACCTGCGGATGCACTTCCTGTTATAGTAATACCTACGCTTTATTTGACATGTGTTCTTGCATTCATAAGATGCTTCCAGCTACATTATCTCATCAACACTGTGTTATTGAGATAGGTAGAGGAAGGAAAGCCTATTTTTTTCTTCAGAAAGAGAAGGGAAAAAGATCAATTAAAGCTGTGTCTAGGTCATGTTCCTCCATCAGGCCCTTATGTTGTTACATCTTCTTGAGCTGCACTGGTTAACATAGTCAAAACCACAGTATTAACGGTGCCATAATCAAGCCATTCATAGACTGAAAATCAACCCACATGAGCTGTGTCCTGTCTCACAGATGTGAGTGAATGGCATAGGTGCAATTATAACCTACGTCCCTAATTCCCACTGGAACACTTTTTTCACAGGGAGCTGCTAGCACAGTCCCCTGGCAATCAGAAATCCACAGTGGCGTAAATGAACTCACACACACCTCATGTATGATGCAGGAAGTACTATAAAGAGGGAAATGAGGATGTGTCTTAAAGGACTAAACCAATATATCCTAACAGTTACTCAGTAGTGTCCCCAGCCAGGGACAAAGAAACTGGCATTGGAAAAAAGGATATGGAAAATGTAAAACTTTATCCTTGGGGAAAAAAAAGGAGAGAAATTCTAACTAGTGCTAAAAAAGAAAGCCCACTTTCACTTACTGGCAATAACATTCATCAAAAAATAAAACTATGGACTACCCCTCATAAAGTTAAGAAGCTGCTAGGACAGTTTTGCTGATGTTTTTGTTTGGATAAAGCCTGGGCTGAAATCTGTTCCAAACATATGCAGTGGAAGAGAGGCAGGCCATTCGTGTGGAAGAACCTGCTCCCACCTCTCCGTCAATCTCCAGGTGATCTGTCGTCTTTGCCTGTGCTCCTGAGATTCAGAGTCTCCAAAATTCCAGTTCTGATGTCTCTAACCAAGTGGTGAGGACTGGGGAACCTCCACACTCAGGCTGCAGAAGTCCATTCTGAAATGACTTTCAGACTGACCACACACTTGTTAGCTATCTAAATTGCCGCACTCACTATCCCTTCACCCAATTTTTCCCTACATTCTCCATATTGCCAAGTGTCTGGAAAAAGTCCAGCAATTGTTAATGTAATAAGAATAGTTTTTGCAACATGCACGTAAGCTGTCAACCAAGGAGAATGGACTGGAATGCACATGCATGAACAATAGTGACTACACTAGTCAATGGGAGCAGTAGACGCCATTGAGTGACCATGTGTACAGTGTGGCTGTCACATTCAAAATGACTGAGCAAGTAGAGCAACAAGTCTGCATCAAATTTTGCGTTAAGTTTGAACATTTCTCTGCAGAAACTGTTCAAATGATTCACAAGGCTTTCGGGGACAGTGTAATGAGCGCAGCACAAAAAAAAGTGTGACACAAATGCTTCAAAGACAGTCAAGAATCTGTTGAAAGGGGCCCACATTCTGGAAGGCTTGCAACCAGAACACCTGAGAATGTTGAATGAGTACAGGCTGCAGTCAACAAAAGATCAGAGACTGACAGTGCGAGAACTAGAAGCTGATCTGGGGATTCCAAAAACTACTGTGTCCAAGATTCTGATACAGGATCTTGGCATGAAACGTGTCATGGCAAAATTCATTCTGCAGCTTCTGCTACTAGAGCAGAAGGAACATTGTGAAGCAGTTGCTAATAACTTGATTCAAACCACTACCAATGAACCAGATTTCTTCGAGGTCATAACTGAAGATGAATTGTGGGTCTATGGCTATGATTGGTAAACGAAGTCCAGGTTGTCCCGGTAAAAGTCACCTGATTCTCCATACCCAAAGAAGGTGCAGCAAAGTCACAGCAAATTCAAGATCATGTTAACTGTGTGTTTTGACTGGGAAGGTGTTGTCTACCATGTGTACACCTCTACAGGCCAAACATTTAATAAGAAGTACTACCTCAATGTCCTTCGTTGGTTTGAGAGTTACAATGTGATGAAAATGGCCACAGCTATGGGCAAATGGTGATTGGCAGCTTCATCATGACAATGCATCCGCGCATGCATCACATCTCATGTAGAGTTTTTTGGCAAAACATCAAGTCAACCAGGTGGCTCAGCCCCTCTACAGCCCACATTTGGTGCTCTGCAAATTTTGGCTTTTCCCAAAACTAAAATCACATTTGAAGGGAAGAGATTTCAGACCATGGATGAGATTCAGGAAAATATGATGAGGCAGCTGATGGCTATTGGATGAACTGTGTGAGGTCCCCTACTTTGAAAGGGACTGAGGTGTCATTGTCTTATGTACCATGTTTCTTGTATCTTTTTTTGAAAGATTTTTTTGTTTATTTTTAGAGAGAGGGGAAGGGTGGGAGAAAGAGAGAGAGAGAAATATCAATGTGTGGTTGTTTCTCTTCTGCCCCCTACTGGGGACCTGGCACACACAACCCAGGCATGTGCCCTGACTGGGAATCAAACCAGTGACCCTTCAGTTCACAGGCTGGCACTCAATCCACTTGAACCACACCAGCCAGGGCCAATGTTTCTTGTATCTTATATCTTCTTCAATAAATGTCTTTATTTTTCATATTACATGGCTGGATACTTTATGGACAGACCTCACAGACCCTACTCAGGAAAACACTGTTTTTATTTCCCTTAATTCTTCATGACCAGATTTCAAGTTCGATAAAACTATCAGCTGTTTAGTTCTATTAAACTATTGTCTATTATATGAAAAGTAGTCTATTGAATTGAGAAGTAGGAGTATGTAAGATGTGGTTTCTCTGCCTTCATAGAGTTTGCCACCCATTGGGGAATCAAACCCTTATTGTTCACTTAGAAGGAAGAACCCAAACACATGGGTATTAGAACAGAGATGCACATAGAGTCAGACTGTCAAATCAATGAAGATTTGTTATTTTTAATGGCTCCCAATTTTTTAAAGAGTGGCTTGATCAGAAATTAAAATTTTAAACATCTCTTTTATGTCCAAATTTGTTAATGAATATATGCCCACTTTCTTGAAGTAATTCAAGAATGAACAGATAAGTATGAACCAAGATAAAAGGTCAAAAAGTGGTCTAAATTGAGCCAGGTGTCACTATATCTAAAAAATAACATAATCCCAAATCAGACAAAATCAACCTGTGGTACCAAGTTTGTGGGGCTTTGTGTCCCTCATTTTATGTGATTCAAAGTGTGCTCCTTTTTCTTTAATTTGAGAATTCTGTGTTTAAGTTCCTGTCTAGGACTAAGATTTGGATCACACCTCACTTTTTACATGCCATTTTGCTGATAGCTTACATCTTACACAATAGCTGCCCAGCTAGTAGTGCCCATTGCTTGGAAAGTTAGGTAAGAAGTTGGAATGGTGACTTCCAGTCAAGATGGAGGCATAGGTAAGGCACACTGTGCTTCCTCACACAACCAAGATAGGGACAACAACAATTTAGAAACAGAATTGTTACAGGGTGCACCAAGAGGGGGGCCCCAAATAGGGATTTGGAATGGGGCCCAGAACCCAAGGTGTCCAGGAAATATTAGGATGTCCTCACCTCCCCCCCCAACCCCCGCCCACAGGTGTGGGTTGGGGGAAAGGACAAATGGAGCAGAGCCATTGAGAGCTGTTTTGCATAGCAACAACTTTGCAGCTAACCTCTAGCATGGTCATTTAACATATCTATAACTTTTAACTGGTTATGTAGATATGTTAAATAGCTGTGGCCATGCTCTGAGTCAGGGGAATGGAAGTAACTTCCCCACCAAGATGTAACTGGGGACAGGTCCCCCAACTTACAGCGCCTGCATGAGAGCTTGGAGATGACCAGCTCCAGGACATTGGGCTGCACCTGCCCAAACTCAAAGCTGGAAGGATATGAGAGTGCTGACAAGTGTAGCCGATTGTGGGAGGAGTCGGAAATGGAGTTGCAGAGGAAGATTGGCACAAGGATTTAAACCGAGACAGGGCAGCCATTGAGGGGAGAACCATGTGGTTTTAGCAGAGTGGGGACTCCCGCAGCCATTGGGGAGAGAGGACCACAGCCAGTGCCAGAGGAGAGAGACGTGGCAGCCATTGTGCAGGGAGAACCACAAGGCTTTGCCAGAGTGGGGACTCTCGTGGCCACTGTGCAAAGAGGACCATGCAGCTGTGGCAATAGAAAGGATAGCCACATGGCTTTGCCAGAGTGGAGACCACTGCAATTCTAGAAGGGGGAACCACCACCCGGCTTTAGCAGAGATCCTGGTGACACAGCTGATGGTGCCGGGAACCAAGGGAGGACTACCAGCCGAGCACAGATTGCTGGGAAGAACCGGGGGCTGCCTGAGCCACGGACTTCTATTTCTTTTCCTGAGATATGGTACCTCAGACTAGGCAAAGGGGGAAGGAAGGACTGTGTGTGTTTGTGGGTGTTTTAGGGACTTTGGGATTTTGATGAAGACATTAGGTCACTACTTTAAGTCTGTATAGCATTAAATAAACATTTCCTTTCCTTTTCACAAATCTCTGGCATTGAGAGATGTCTTTCCTATAAGGCGGTAGACATAACGAACCTGGGGGGCTCCTTTCAGTAATAGTATATTGCCTTTGCGCCCCCCCCAGCCCTCCTGTTGTTCTGTAACAGAATAACAACCAGAACTGACAGAAAATTGAACTGTATGAAAGTCGGACAACCAAGGAGTTAAAATAGACATGTTCATCCAGACCAGGAGGATGGGCAGAGTTGGGAAGCTAGGTGGAGAGGGGTTGCGCGGCACAAAGAGCGTTGGGACTGGGTGAGTAAGACTGCAGTGGGCAGACCCTGGGCGCGCAAGCAGTGACTGGCAAACCCTGGGCGAGGGGTGGCAACCGGCAGACCCAGCAAGGCGGCGATTGTGAAGCAAGGCACTGCGAGCAACCCATGATCCCAGTGCTGGGAAATCGAGCCTTGGGGCACAAATTGAAAACACCTGTGAGGGTTGAGGCTCAGGGAGAGACTCCCAGCCGCACAGGAGAGGTCCTTGGAAAGACCCATGGGGTGAACAAGCCCACCCACATGGGAATCAGCACCAGAAAGGTTCAGTTTGCTTGGGGGAAGCGGTGGAAGGGACTGAAATCAGCAGAGAGTGGAGCAAGTGCCATTGTTCCCTCTCGGACCCCACCCCCACATACAGCATCACAACCCAGTGACTGGGGTGCCCCGCCCTGGTGAACACCTGAGGCTCTGCCCCTCATATGTAACAGGCCCAACAAGACCAAAAAAAAAAAAAAAAAAAACCAAAAAACAGAGAGATGGCTCAAACAGAAGAACAAATGAAAGCCCCAGAACACATCCTTTTAAGTGACCAGGAGATAGCCAACTTATCAGATGCACAGTTCAAAGCATTGGTGATCAAGATACTCACAGAACTGGTTGATTTTGGTCGCAAATTAGATGAAGAAAATCAAGGCTACAATAAGTGAAATGAAAAACACCCAGGGAACCAATAGTGATGGAAAGAAAGCTGGGTCTCACATCAATGGAGTGGACTAGAAGGAAGAAAGAAACAACCACATAGAAAAGAATGAAGAAATAAAAATTCAAAAAAATGAGGAGAGGCTTAGGAACCTCCAGGACATCTTTAAACGTTCCAACATCCGAATTATAGGAGTACCAGAAGGAGAAGAGAAAGAGCAACAAGTGGAAAAGTTATTTGAACAAATCATAAAGAACTTCCCCAATCTGGCAAAAGAAATAGACTTCCAGGAAGTCCAGGAAGCTCAGAGAGTCCCAAAGAAGTTGGATCCAAGGAGGAACACACCAAGGCACATCATAATTACATTAGCCAAGGTAAAAATGAAGGAGAGAATCCTAGGAGCAGCAAGAGATAAGGAGACAGTAACCTACAAAGGAGTTCCCATCAGACTGTCAGCTGATTTCTCAAGAGACCTTACAGGCAAGAAGGGGCTGGAAAGAAGTATTCCAAGTCATGAAAGACAAGGACCTACATCCAAGATTGCTCTATCCAGCAAAGCTTTCATTTAGAATGGAAGGGCAGATCAAGTGCTTCTCAGATAAGGTCAAGTGAAAGGAGTTCATCATCACCAAGCCCTTATTGTATGAGATGTTAAAGGGACTTATCTAAGAAAAAGA
>CM052538.1:96696749-96718059 GCA_028533065.1 Trachops cirrhosus | reverse complement strand
GACAGGGGGAGGGCATGAATAGTATGGGAAATGTAGAAGCTAAAGAACTTATGACACATGGACATGAACTAGAGGGGGGAATGTGGGTGGGAGAGGGTGTGCAGGGTGGAGGGGGATGGAGGGGGTAATGGGACAGCTGCAATAGCATAATCAATAAAATATTTTAAAAAGGTTGGAATGGTAACTATACTGACTGGCCTTTGTCACTTCTGCCTGTTCCAGAGAAATTTAAGAACTTGAATATGGAGACATTTAGATCCTCTTTCACCCCAGGACTAGCCAGTCTCTCTGTGACATGCCAGACATCACAGAAGCAAAAAGCCATCACCTCCAACCTGGCTGTCTGGCTATAGAAGAATCTGACCAGATAAAAACGAAAATACTCTGCAGCATCTGTTTCTTCTCAAAAAGCACTCTTCTATTTCTCATAGGAACCCAGTGCTTGAGCAAACATTTTCTCTTTAACCCTTACTGAATCACCAGTGGTAAATACAAGTATCAGAATGTTCCACGTAGGGGGGCTAGGCAGGGTGAAACTTTTGGGCTATTTGCCTGAGATTAATGAAGTCAGTGAGCAGCCCTGGAAAAGAATGCAGCCTCCCTACTTCCCAGCCTGTGAGGAAATGCCAGATGTAATCAGAATCCCATGTGTCCCCGAACCAACTGTATACATTGAACCTTTGTGCTGCCTGGCTATCTGCCTTCAAGTAAAGATTGTATTTATGTGTACTTTGTGCTTTTCAACTCCATAGACCTAAGGGATCAGAATTCAGATATTTTCCCCTAGGACATCAGTTTCTAAGTTAAGGCAAATCTTAACTTTTTGACTGAGTGGAAATCACCCATTCTTTGGAAGTTTCTGGGCACAGTTTTTACCAGAGCTTACTTAATCTGAACTCAGCATTTAAAAATTAAGTCCTTACTCAGAATTAGTTGGTTCATATTTAAACTCTTGTGTGAGGTATTTGACAGAAGAAGATGGCTGCTTGAATAAAAAATAAGTTAATAATATTTCATAAAAATTCTCTCATTCAAAAGGCATATCCCAAGCCCCTTTGGTCACAAAAATGGAAAGGTTTTTTGTGCAGCAGCTAAGTATTCTGGCTCAGATATTCTACCTTTTGTAAGACTCAGTGCTGTTATCTGTAAGACAGGGAAGACAGGAAGAGGAAGGAAGACCATGTGCACAATGTTTAGCAAATGCTGCAGTGGCAAATAGTGAGGGCCCGACAGTCAGAAGCAGCCATCATCATTCCTCTCTAAACTTTCTATTGATTATTTAAGTTAAAGAATTAAAAATATGTTGAGCAAGTAAGACGGAAGGTGTGAGCACTGTAGACCAGAGCTTGATGAGGAGAAAAACCACACTACTAAGCAACTGAGTGCACAAAAGCCAAAAGACATTTTTTCCTCTCTGCTCTTCTGCAAAATTTAGTAGGGTTCTGAATGAATGCAATTCATTTCCTGAACTCTTTGCAAAGACTAAATGATGTCAACCATAAGCCAGCATGTGTTTGGCATGCTTCACAGCCAGCCTGGGAGTTACACTGACCTTCTGCCATCCCTCACTGACCTAGACACAGTTTAATCAATCAGAGACTAGTAGGAAAAATCTTTTGAGGTACTGTGTTCTGCCAAGTCATTGACTCTTACAGTCAGGATTGATTACAAATACCCAATTATGAGGCATTTGGAATCTGATCTGAACACTAACCTTGTCTCTTGTTTTTCTTCAGGCTTAATGATCAGCCTTGTTGAATACTACAATGGTAATTTGGTAGCCTCCTTTACAAGTGCTGAAGTGTGTTAGCATGCATTCAAGTATCACGTTTTAAACTGGAAAGAAAGGAGCAGAGAATATGCATGCCGGCTGAAGGCATATGTCTCCCTTGGATCAATTTTTAAGTGCCTACTCCTCAAAGTGAAATCTGGAAATGTCATGTACATGCTGATTCAATCTGAAAAGATTTCAATGAACCTTCTTTCTTAGCTTCTCATAAACGTTGCTTCTTTTGAATTACAGAAATGCCTAACCCACAAACAACCTTGTAATATTAAAAATTCATTGTGATCAAATGTGATTGCTTATAGTAAGAAATAATAAACAAAATTAATTTTATAAACACATGGAGTTCTTTTCAAATTAAATCAGTGCTAATGGCAGGGTAGGGTGTGGGGGTGGGGTGCGATTGGGGAGACAGATCAAGAGGAAGAAATTAGATAATTATCTGCCTGAGTAGTAAATAAGGATGCTACAGGTGCTGACAATATTGGCCAGCAGTTGTTCTCTGAAGGGCTGATTCTTACACTCACCAGTTTTACTATGGAACTGAGCTTGGTGGTGGTGCCCTCACATTGCCCATACTGGGAAGTTACTTGAGATCAAAACCAGTGATAAAAAAATGAGGAAAAATAAAGCAAAGGAAGAATTTTTCAGAATTTGCCTTGCATATAAAGCAGGCTCCAGACTGAAAACATTTTGTTTATTTTATAAAACATACTAAATACAACAAATACAAAATATTTCTAGAATAGTAACCAAAAAAATTATAAAATGCTTCAGTAGGACTCTGGTTTTTTCATTAGAAAGGGAATGTCACACAAGTTTTAATCCAAATTCCAAAGAATTTCACAAAGGTCAGTGACTGAAAGTGAACATAGGTGCTTCTGTACCTGTTCCCGGTGCTGGGAATCTTTACTCTGGCTTGGTTAAATAGATGTGGTCACATTGAAACCTTCATCAAACTGTACACTTACTTTGTGTATTTTCCTAGGTATAGATCATAATACTTTAATTAAAATGATATATATTCCTATAATACATATAGAAAATAAAAATGTATTATAGGTTAAATACCCACTATTTTCCATAAAACAATGTCTTTCTTTGTTTTGGCCAACGTGATGTGACAAGACTGGAACTAAAATGAGGCACTTTCCTTGGATACAAAAAGCCAGAGAACTCACTCATCAAGATAAATAATATTTTAATAAAAATTTTAAAAACCAAAACTATTGTAAAAGTCCATGCTGAACAAAGTGAATAGTGCCAAAACAGAAAATATTACTTAGGGAAACCAGAAATAGAACTTATATTCCTCAAATTGCCAGTAAATGACTAAGTGACCATAATATAATTAAAATTGTAGAAATAAAAATTCAAGAAACTAAGGGCAGATTTTTATTCAGTGCGTTTACATTCCATTAAAATAAATGAAGTGAACAGTGTTTCAAAGTTTGCGATAATTTAGGTAATTTGAAAAGTATCATTAAAAAAACAATTTGCATTTTAACAAAATTCCCAAACTTGAAGTTCATCTATTTAATTATAATTTTATTGTAAATAAACTTCATATGAAGTTATGAGTGATATCTTCATTTGACTGCATTATTAGAAAAATACATCTGTTATTGGTTACACAAAGAAGAGATTTAAATTCTAGACAGGAAAGGATCTATGCATGTTAGCCTTGCATCTTGAGAAAATCCTACAAAATAGCACTGACAATCAGTCAGTAAAGTTGGGAACTTGTCAGAAGACCACTGCTGGGCTTTCTTCTCCTGACACTGTCGCCTTCTTAGACTCTCTTTCTGGAGCTTCACATTAATTTTATTAATGTTTGTAACCCAATGTCTGTGAAATCTTTACTGCTCCCCAGATGATGACAACTGATCTGAATGTAACCACACACCTCTTTGTTCAGCAATATTTGTCACAAACTATTATAAATTATCACACTGATAGGCGGCATTCCTGGGAAACTGGGGACTGATAGGCAGCATTCCTGGGAAACTGGGGAAGTTTCATAAACTCTAACTACTGTATCAATGACATTCTTGTTTATTATGCAGATATAAAGTTTTATGCAATCCAGGATGCCTGCCTTACCATACTTCACAAGCATGGAGCATTCTGCTGGTACAAAAAAGAGAAATAATCATAACTTCCATTTCCTGAACACCTCTACTCTCAGGACACTCTCTAGCCCCATCTGTTATATGAACGTAACAATGGAGCCAGGCAGTATACCTAGCTATAAATCCTAGCACAATGTTAGCCCTGCAGACAGATGCTCTACTTAACTGCTCTGCTGAATGATTGATCAATACCCCTTGTTCAATAAAAGAATTCAAGAAGTTGTAATATTATGTTTTGTAATGCTTATTTGTAATGATACATGATTCAGTGGTGGCATAAACTCATAATATTGCATTTTAAAACCATTAGGTGCAACTCGCACTTTCCTTTTCCCTAAGGAAACCCTTTGTATTCACTGTAAGAACTTTTTGTAAGGATAGGTCCATAGTCTATTTAAAGACTGGGTCAGTCTTGGTTTTATTCACATGAAAAGTTGTGATAAATAAATCACATAAATTAAATACATTCTATTGTATTGTTAAATTATGAAATAGTTTTTATTTAATTTTAAATAAAACAGTAAAATTTAAATTAAAATATTTATTCTACCATAACTAATGTATTTAATGACTTATCTACCCCCTATACATTATAGAAAAATGATTGTTTACTTGTGTCTGAAGGATGTTTCTCAATAGACAAATGTGCTAAGGAACCAATTTCCTGAACTTTCATATGGTGAAAGCTGATGAAACAGATACTGACAGTATTAACAGAAAATGCAAGGTGTACTACATGCAGATCATCCCATTACTGGGTCAATATATTTAGTTTGACATATGCTTAATTTCTTATTTCCAAATGTTTTAGCCATCACCAAGTTGTTAAAGATATTATAAAAATGATAACTTCTTTTGAGGGGAGCTTTTAACTTTTCAAAGGGCCCTCATACCCACTACTTCATTACCCACTACAGTAACCTTATGGCATTGGTACAACAAGTGCACATAATATAGCTGAGAAAGGTAAGGATAGTAAATATCTCAAGACTACAGCTGATTCTTAACAGAAATAATAACTGAAAGCTCTCTGCATGTGGTTGATTATAACTAGTTTTATATAATTTCAAATATAATTTTGGAAGTAGGCCAATATAAATCATCAAAACAACAACCACAACAAACACCAGAAGCCACAAAACTATGTTTTTGTGCATCTAACATAAATTTATGAAATCTGTAAATATGTTGTTCAAGAGTTTCTGCTGGTTTCCATTTTTTGTAGGAAAGTCTAACCTCCTGTAAATTTTAAAGCTGTTGATTCTTCTCACAGCCTTTTCTAAAGGAGATAAGAATTGTACCACATTTGAAGAATTTCAAGTACAACCTTCAACAACAACCAGGAATCATGTGGACCAACCTGGAAAGTCAGCAACTGCAATGTGTTAAGTTGGTCTTCCAATATCAGTTTTGGAATTTTCATTGATAAAACAATCAGACAACAACTCTTCAAAACATGGCACAAAGAACTTTCCACGCCATAATGTTCATTGACTTCATTAAAAAGGCTAAAAATATCAGACTTTCAAGGGTGGCCAGGAGATGGCACCTTCACAGAGAACAAACCCTCAGTTACTAACTGTAGATAGATATAATTAGTAACTATACAGATAAGTAAAGAAATTACTTTATTCAAGCATTTAAAAAAAATCTCACCATCATAATTACAGGAACAATATTCTTGGCCATGTCAGTTTCTTGAATACCTTGCTAACATCACTAAAATTGTCTCTTCCTATGAAATATAATTATCTGTTTTTTTCTCATCTTAAAAAAAAGAAAGCTACCTAAAATCCCACCATGTCTTATCTCCCATCATGGTATGGCAAATCATTAATTAAGGCTTACTGTGTGCTAGACACTGCTATAAGTACTTTACATATATTAACACACTCAACTTGTTTCCTCTTCTTACACTTCTCCTCCAGTTGTGCCCTGAAGCTGGCTTGCACCAGCTCATAAGAACTAACTGCACACATCTCTTTGCAAGTCTGTGAAGAGTGACATCACACGGGTAGTCTGAAATTGGCCATGGAGGGAGTATTTATACTAGAGAAATTGGCAAATATCACATATCAGGACTTGACTCCCCCCTCCCAATTTCCAGTTGTCAAAGATTTACCAGCACTTCCTTGTTATTAACTACTGACTATTTTGAATTTGTTAAGTACTGTATTATATAACACATGGTTATGATTTTCAGATCAGGAAATAGTAAATATAAGCTTATTGAAATTTAATCGCACTTTATTTGGGGGAATAATGTTATTTCTTGGGTATGTTTTATCAGTTTCTTAAAAATATCTCCTATAGCAGTTTAAATGTTGCCAAAAAAACAAAAATAAAATAGAGTACAAGTCTCTAAGTTGTCTAGGTGATTGACATTGTAAAAACCACCATCCAGAATATTGTAGCAGCCACTATAACACTATATAAATGACAACTTTTACACAAGATTAAGAAGTCTGTTTAATGCCCTGAAGCACTTCTGAATCACAGAACAGATTAAATTATAATCAGCATAATTTTATTGCACTGCACTATAGGCTGATTATTTGAAAATTGATCAACAGTATAGGAACGTATCCTAATTCTCTAGGCACTAGGATGTTGAATTAACCAGATGAACTCATTACCTTATCCATGAAAAACTAGTTTATCCCACCAACTCAACAGGTTGTTGAGAACTTCCTATAAGTGGAAACATTTTCATATTATATGGTTATGTGTTTGCAGATAGAATAGTTTTAATAATGAGCATGCCTGCATAATAATGTTTATATCTAATGAGAGTAATAACCTATGTACATTATACACAATTATACCAAACTGATCCATTTTAAAACTTGGGAAACATAGTCCCTGACACACACTTTAGAATTTAGATTTAACTAGATTGTTTTCCTGTGCTAAAACTCTTTATAGGTCTAAAGTTCATTAAAAATTGATATTCGGGTTCAAGTCTCTAGAGAACACACCATGAACAGTAGGGCAGAATGGGATAATGGGGACAAGACAGAGACAGGTGGGCAGCTGGATGTCCAGAGACAAAAGTGAATTCTGGATCTCTGTGGGCTGCTGCCTGCAACATCAACACATACTTTCCATACTGTGGAAAACTGCACAGCAGTTTTTTTTCACATAAAGTGAGGAAATATAATTTAGACTGTGTAGTGAGAATGTTTTCATAATAAAAAAAACTGGCACAGTAATCTAATAATGCTTAGTAACTTAATAGAAGGAGAGAGTAAGAGTAAAGCAGATGGATGAAATGCTGATTCATATGTACGTCCCATTGTATTCATTGTGCATTAATAATTATTTTGCACATCTTCAATAAGAGACTTGTAATCATTAATCTACCGTAAGAATCCCCTCATCCAACTTACCCTATATTCCTTTTATTTTCAGTGACAATTATTTTGTCTTCACCCAAAGACATGCTTATTGATTTTAGAGAGAAGGGAAGGGAAGGAGAGAGGGAGAGAAACATGAATAGGAAAAAGATCAAAGATTGCCTCTCATTTGAGCCTCAACCAGGCACTAAACCTGCAACCTAGGCATGTGCCCTGACCAGGAATTGGACACATGACCCCTCCCAACTGACTGAGCCACACGAGCAAGAGCTCAATGACAATTTTCTTTTGTCATGCCAGTAAGATAGAGTTCTTAAATCACAAAATGTGTCACAGATTTGTTGCAAAAATATCCAATCTCACTGTCTTTCAATGCAATATATGTTAGTGTGTTGTCACATTTAATAAAAACTCAAGTAAGAGTTTGAGTTTCTAATTCTTCCCTTTTCCCTGCGGGGTGGGGGGTGGGGGGTGGGGTGTGGGGAGGGAGAAACATATATACATTTCTTAAAAGAGTTCCAAAACCAAAAGTGTTAACAGAAAAATTATGAGAGATTGCATATTTAAATACAATCCTCCTAGTTTGGAGAACTCAGAAATCACTTAATGTAATTTAATTTCCATGCCATTGACATATGATCTGGCCTAGACTGGAATTCCTCCTGGATCCATTTATATCCCAGATCATACACACAAACTGTACCCTCTTAGACATCTGTGACCACTAGATGGTGCTGTGGTGCCCTGTTCTAATAACATCTTCACTTACTTGCAGTCTCGGTCTTCCAAGTCAAAATGAGGGTTGAAGTTGATCATAATTCTCTGGTATGGGTCAGGAGCCTGAATCAGCCATTCACATTTTTCACTTGGATGATAAGAATGAGGATAACCAGGAGATGTAAGGTATCCAGGGCTTTCAATTTTTATAGTATCGCCACATTTATCTGTAATGAAAATAACACTTTAGCAGCTCTTTCCCTGACAACCAGTTAGGTATTCTAGCTTTGCATGTCAATTACTGGCTATTAAACATTCTGTAACTTCTCATGGGGAACTCTGAGAGGTCCTTGCAGGTCCTTCAGGTGGCACTGATAGCAACATCTCACCAAGAAATGCTTTGATCCCAGGAAGGTTGGATCAGGAGGAAAGTAAACTGAAATCTAAAAAGACTAGACTCCCATTCCCCACAAACTTCTGTCCCAAGGAAAAGCTCTTCTAGTATTAAAAACATTAAACTGCTCAATGGATGTTAACATGGTCCCCAGGGAGCTTCTTCTAGACTTAATTACCACCCAAAAGTATAATCACATTAAGTAGTGAGTTCTGAGTGAAAAGTGACTGAACGATGCTACTCAAACCCTTATGTAGCTTTTGATGATAAGCCTGGTCTCTGTCATTGATCAGTGGAAATTGTCTTCCAAGACAAAGCTTTTCTTTTGTTGTTTTATCTACCCATAAATCTAAGGGATTGTGAGTTATTTCTGCTCTTGAGATCCAGATCGACATAGAACAAAGTATATCTCATGAAGCAGGTATAATTCTACTCCACTTCTCCAAGTAAAGTTGCTCAAGCTTGGAGATCAGGTCAAAATAATGGGTCAGAAAGAAAAATAAATTAGCCACATGGTATTAATTACAATTACCTACATACTGAAAAAATCCCCCCACACTGAGATATGGTATCACATATGGTAAGCCCCACTCTCACATTCTGGGAAAGGTGAACTAACTGATTTTGAGCCTTCATTTAAAAGAAAAGCCCAAATGCTGAAGTGATTCACTAAGAGCCAAATAAACCAGTCTCTGTCTGGGCTGCTTTCTTGTTCAGCACCGATTCTCATTGTCACTTTTTGTGATGGATTTCATGCTGGAGAGCCTCAGCCTGAAATGCTGCCGCATTTATTGATGCTTAATTTTGAGCAATAAAAATTCAGTGCATAAACTATTTAAGAGGGACAGGTATGAAAGTGGTGAAATATATAAGCCTATCAATCACAAATATTCAGTAATGGTATATATAGATTTTAATATTGCATCTAATAGATTCCCTGTGGGAAAAAAATAGCATTCTTTGCTCTCAGCATGAATTTATAAATCTACAGAATTATATTACAGGAAAACCAGGTCAAATGGAAATGAAAGATGAAGTGCACATCAAAAATGCATAAAGCTACATGCATTACAGAAATTATTGCTCATAAATGAAAAAGAACATAATATAAATTATATTGTTTTTCTCAATTGCTAGATGTTTCTGACTATGTTTCTTAGACCAGGAGTGGCCTTACACTGATTTCCTCTGCCGTTTCCTCTACTTTTAAAAGCTTAAGGTTTGCCAAGAAGAAATGATCTTGCAACTGGAGTTCAGAATCTCAGTTAATGATCATATTGGACTTTGTTGTGTGATTCTGCTCAGGCTCTGGCATTCTGTTAAATGTGCAGACAACTTGGAAAGTGACCCCATCTCATTAAGTCTCCTCCAGCTCTGTATGAACATCATGACAGAGTCTGGCATCTGTTAGAGGAGTGAAATAAAACAGCACTCCTTATAGTCACTCACCAGAGTCACTTCAGAAGACATTTAGGTGGACTCAGTACCACACCAGAGCTCTTTAATCTGTGATTTCTGAGAAAGTGACAGTGTAATAAGATAATGTGGACTCCTAGACTCCCTGACTCTGTTCAATCTCTCTAACAGTTGATTAAGAAAAGAGCAATTTCTAATGACTCTGGACCATTAGTCCTAAATAAGGTTAATGAATTAATTTAGCAGTCACAGGGACTCAGAGGAGGTGGACATGGCTTTAAGAGGTCTGCTGAGTTACAGAAGCTATGGCCCCTGTGAACACAGAAGCATGGCTTTAACTAGTCAAGCTCACCAAACAAAACTCTGGTTCTTTGCATTCCCCAGATTTCTGCTAAGAAAATAAATGTATTCATATACATATTTCATATATACATTCATTTTATATAATATATATATATATGGAGAGAGAGAAAGAGAGATATTACAGCCTAAAGTCTAAAAGCTTTTTGCATTAGGTTTCAAATCCATCCTGTGAACATCTCCACTACTGATTTAATTCAGGAGTTGGGGAGGCTGAGTTGCTGTAATTTCTAAAGTCTAACCATCTGACCTACTTCAGTTGGAGGAGAATGTTACTTTATCCCCTACCAAATTATAGAAATATGCCACCAACTCAGGTTCATTAATAAATTGAATCCACATTCACAATTTTGTTTGTGTGTATGTGTGTGTGTGTGTTGCTTCTAAGACTATCCTTTAGAACACTACTTAGTAGCTGTGGGTCGAGGAGAAATCTATTGCTTCAATCACAAAACCTCCAAAGAGCACATTACAGAGATTAAGTTCTATCATAAAGACAGGATTTAAATTCCTCCTGGTCTAAACACCCTCCACCGTGGTGTCTTATTAAAACAATATACCACACCAAGCGGTGAATGGGCTTTTCTTATAATTACTTTGATTGATATCTGAGCCAGACAAAAGTAAATGTTTGATAATAACAGTAATAATTGCTGAAGACTCACTGTAAAGATAATTTCATATCCTTTCCTTCACACTTCACAAGGTTAATGAAACATGCCTACAACCAGATCACATTTTAAAATACATTATTTAGGTTGCAGGATAGTGTTTGTAACACAGCACTGTCTTCCATTTACTTAACAGTGAATGGTTCTACAATTCAGTGGAAGCTGCAGCTAGGTTAGGGATTTTCAGATATCCTGGTGCCTTACACTGCATATATGATTCCTGTATCGAAACTATGTAGTTTTCATTCATGCTCCAGACTGTTTAGGGACTATTTACAAAGGCGGGAGAAGGAGTTCCATCAACCCACAAACCGCTATCTGTTGCAGGCAACCCCCGACCCAGAGGAAACAGTTTAGAGGAGCTGAAAGAGAATCAGGAAGTTCTGGTAAAGCCTTCATTCACTTTCAAGAGCCATCTAGTTTTTGAAAGGGAGTCTCCTCTAATTGCCTTTGGGAGGAAACATTATTAAGGTAATTGGTGTGCTGATCTAGGAAGGAAGGCAGCGTTGCCTTGTAACACAGATAGGAAACCCCCCACAACCAAACCACCGACTTCAGCGGGGAGCCGGAGGACTTGAAATCCTCCTGCCCTAAACTGACTGATCTGATTTCTTTATTTCTCCGCCCGGGTAAAAGTTTCCTTCGCCCAGGTGGTGGCTATTCCGGCTACATCCCTGCCGCCGCGAGACTCGTAGCTGGGCGGGAAGCCGAGCTCTGCCGAATTGGGCAGCCGAGAGCCGGGGCCGGCGCTGTCACGCGCGCCTCCGCCTGTCACTTACCATTGCGAAAAGCGCTGGCCCGCGCGAGGGCCAGGGCGAGGGCCAGGGCGAGAGCGGCGCCGAGGAGCTGCAGCCCCCTCTCCATTCTCCCTTCGCTGGACACCCAAGCAGGTTCCGGAGAACCAGGACGTGAGGGGAAAATACAGCAAAGAGGGAATCTAAACCAGTCGAAGCGCTTCAACTCCGCCTAGAGCTGTAAAATCCTCAGGGCGTCTCGGAGAAATGAAAGCAGCGAGGCAATGACTTGATCCGAGAGCAATGCTTCTCTTTTTGTGTCTTAAGTCTCCTGCATCCTGTCATTTAGCTCCGGTTTCCTCTCTCTTTTCCCACATTTGTTCTTCCAGGAGCCACTGCCCGGGCCTTGCCTTAAAAAGGGAGGAGGCAAAGGGGAGGGAGGAAAGCACACACCAAAGCCAATTTCCAGAAAGAAAAAAAAAATCCGGCTTGTCGTTGGACCCGTTGGAGCCGAGAGGCTGGCGCCCAGGGGAGGTCCCGGGTGTCTGCGCGAAGAGAGGAGCAAGCAGTGAGAAGAGCGAGGGGCAGAGGAGTTTCACCAACTGCACCCCTCCCCCACCGCGTGCTCCCCTCCCCTCCTGGATCCCTTCCCCCGCCTCCTCCCGCCCCTCTCCCAGCACTGGCTAGCCATCAGTGTCTGACCGGAGACAGGAGGAACAAGTTTCCCTGGGTGTGCCTTCCGAGTCCCACTGTCCGTCTTTCCCCACGGCCTTGCAGGGAGCTCCACGGGAGGAAGGCGCTGGGTCTGCTCTCAGCGCGTGTGTATTTGGGTAGGGGGCATCGATGTGGGTGCCAGCGACAGGGCAGGGACAGCTTACCTCGGCGTGCTCGCTTGAGACCCCAGGGTACAACGGGCAGCTCTCGGAGGATCTGTAGGATCCTGCCGCAGGGAGCGCGGAGCGCCCGAGAGCTGGGGGCTGCTTTTCACAACTCAGAATACCCCACCAGCGTCCGCGGGGCGAGAAGAGCAGAGCCAGCTCCTGTCTGTCCCTGCGGTGCTAGCTGGAAACGTGTGGCAGGGAGCTGAAGGGCGCCCCTGGACGCCCCGGGCCAGGACTGCAGGGACCGGGAGAAGAGCGAGGCTGGAAAGGGAGAGGCACCCTGGCGCGGGGCTGGGGTCGTCAGTGTAGCTGCCACACCTAGTGGAGTCAGACCAACGCCTCTGTGCCCTGCGTCAGGGCGCCCATTGGGCGCCCGTCGCACCCTGCTGCCCAGAGACTTGGTATCCTCTCTTTCCGGGCAGAGGGAATGCCGGAGGGCAGGAGATCGTGCTGGGGTGGGAGGGGAGGTGGCAGCCGTCGCCCGGCCCCGTCCATCCCCACATCTCGGATCCCAAGCATCTAGTGTTTTAAATGAGGGGTCCAAAGTCCCCAGTTTCTGTTGTATCCCAGGGGAGAGGGAGCAGTGGCGGCGGGGAGAGGGTTTTGGTATTGCCAGGGTCCTAACGATGCCTCTTCCAGGCCGCAGGCATTGTTACGATGGTGCTCTATCTTCTGCCCACCTTCACTTCCCCCTGCCGCAGGGGGCGAGTTCTCTGCCGATGGGATGCCCCCCGGTTCCATCACTGAGGCTTTCCCAGAACTGCAGCAGAAGGCCTCTGAGGGTTTGAAGGGCAAGGACATTTCAGGGGAGAAACTGGTTTCGGCTACCATTTAGGTCCTTGAGTTGGGTAAATACCCGCGGACCCCCTCCGAATTAGTTCGTGGGAAAGGTGTAAAGGTCACTACACCTTCTGGGAATTGGCCTTTTCTGTCCACATCCGAAAGCAGAGCCTTATTACTAACCTGGCGAAACCAGCTGGCAAAGGGGATTTAGGAATGTTGGCAAGGATACTCTGGTCAAAGGTTTTTGCAGAAGGACTAGGGGCGGGAAGGGAGAAAAGGAGCCCCAGACACTCGGTAAGCAGGGACTCAGCGCTCGCGGGACCAGTCTGGGTGGGGAGACGAGTCCGATGCAGTGCCCGCGGTACCCCAGAGCGCGAAGCTGGATCCCCCGCACCGGCACTCACCAACCCCCCCCCTCCCGCCCTGCCTCTCTCTGGGTCAAGCTTTTCTTCCCGCCTGCGGGTTCTAGGGAGCCCCCGCCTCTAAGCTAGGGACTCGGCCCCCTGGGCTCCGCGAGCCCGCCCAGTTTGAAAGCGCCTCCTTTCCCTCACCGGGTTCCTCCTTTTCTGTCCCCGGATTCCTGGAGGCGCAGGATGAGAAGGTGGCAGTATGAGGCTAGGAGTCCAGTGGCTGGGTCAAGTGGGAGGGGCGGTGCGCAGACCCGAGCCCCGGCCCTTGAAGGCAGGCGGGAGGCGAGGCTGGGGCGCCTACAGAGCCCGGCGAAGGCCCCGGGAGAGCAAATGCAGCAGAGGCAACCCTGGTGCCTCCTCGCCGACCTCTCCAACTGGGGCGCAGCCCCACCAGTCCCAGTCCGCAGCTGCTCCAGGCGAGAGGCACCGCTGTAGTTGCGGCAACTCTGCTCGACCTCAGTCAGCCCAGGCTCCGAGAGAGAGGCGCCAATCAGAAACTGGCAGGTTGACAGAGCAGGGTGCAGCGGTTGGGGCAGCGGTGGGGGGCGTCCTGGAGTCACAGATATCCGCCTTTTTCCGATTGGTAACTGGGAGGCCCACTCGATCCTGGAACGGGATTTGACCCGTCTGTGTGTCGGTGGGGTGAGCAAAGGGACACAGGCGGGGAGACTTGAGCTGTGTCGTTTTTAGAAAACTAGCGCCAACCTCTTCTCCCTTCCCTGCTGAGTGCGCATTTCCCAGCCTGGACCCAGCCGGCTAACAAATAAAGACACCAGACCTTGCACTCAGGCACCGACTGCTCCAACCCCGCAACCTCGGTCCTCTGGCTCCCTCCCACCTGTCCCTGGGGAGGGCTCCTCCAGCGAGCAGATCCCTGCGTAAAAACTAACAAACAAACAAAAAACAAAACAAAACAAAAAACGCTTTTCTTGTTCACCAGCAGAGAACTTTTGCCACACTTTCTCCAACCAACTGATAAAACATACGCTATGCTCTCTGGGGGGAAATATTATAGTTAAGTTCTGCATCAGATTTTTCCCGTCTTGGCTGGTCCGAGGCGTTCTGTAGAGTCCTTGTTTCCACACAGCACTGAGGAATGGAGCCCTGCAGCACTGGTTGATAATTGCCCCCCAGTGGGTTGGTGTGCAGGGCAGGACCAATAAAAAATGGCGTTGGTCTGGTCAAGATAGCATAGAGTATACAAATCTAAGTGGAGTCACTCATGTCAACCAAGATGGCTGCTAGTCAGCCATAACGTTTTGGTTCAAGAGGGAAACTACCTAAGTCATGCTAGACACATCTGGCAAGGAGGCATATACACGTGTGGTCATTGATCAGAACAGCCACTATCTGCAAAGCGGGACCCTCCATAGATAGGCTCTTGGGGGAATTCCCCACTCACCATCGGTCATGCTAAGACACATATCAAAGGACCATGAAGGGTGGAGTATGCCACTTTCAAGATATAACTGAGGCAGGCTCCAGATCACTTCTGAGACAGCCAAGCTCCACACACCAGAGCGCTGCTCCACGCCACGCTTATCTCTCTTTGCCTCTGGCCACCTGAGGCCCTGCCCTGATAGACTGAGGACTCTGTCTGCCCTGCCGCCTACTTGGCTCCAGAGATCTTTCCTTGCAAGATGCTGAAGACTCCCTTGCCTACTGTGCTGTCTCCCAGATCTGCAGACTGAGACTCGGACTCAGCATCATTATTTCCCATTGATTATTGTGTGCGTGTGTGCATTATATTTCTCTTAGATTGTTAGAGTGTGAGTAGGATATTAATGTACATTGATGTTCTACTTTGAGTGAACCTGTGTTCAATAAAAGCTGAGTGAATAGCATAGTTACCTTGTGTGTGACTCTTGTCTATTCCTTGGTGCTGGGCTGTTCAGCAGGCAGCTAGCCAAGCCGTTGCCTGGCTGACTTAATGGAAAAAGCTATATCACGAACATACGCTCGTGACAGTTGGTACAGACCAAATTGCCCTTGCTAATGACCTGTTTATTCTGCTGTTGGATTCCACTAACTGCTGAAAAGCGTCAATTTTGGATTTCTGCAATTCTTCAACAAGGGAGACAGACGCACCTTTACAGGAGAATAAGTGATAGAGGAAAAATTTGTCAGTATTTCTGAGTTGATTTTGTTTGGGTCTCACGAACATATCATTCTTCCTGACATCACAAATTCCCAGACTAGGTGGGACCCAGTTCCAATTAAGGGAAGATTCATGGACCACACCCCAGGATGCCAGGCAGAGGCCCTGGGTGATCCACACAAGGGCCACTGCAGGAATAAGGTCCTGGACAGGAAACTGGCCCTTCCTTAACAATAGACTGGGTGCTAGATGTTTGGTTCCTTTCATCAACTTCTCACCAATTTGTCAAAAATAAGATGAGATTTATTGCTCCCAGAAGGCCATTTAAGCCACTAACTTCCTCAAGCATTTCAGATTGATGCAATGTGGAGATTCAGGTTGGTATTTCAAAACAGTATGAAGTCTAGACAATTTTTTCAAAGCACCAAAACCATATATTTCAGAAAAGCAATAAAATGAAGCTGAAAAAAGATTAAACATTGGAATTTAAATTAATTTACTATTATTTGAAATAATTTTATTAAAATGGCACTTCCATCAAATGACTCAATCATTCATGAGGTGTCTTTTGGACCCCATTTATGGCTACCTCCTTAATTTGGATTGGCAGAGGAAGAAAATAAACACATAAACCTTTACTCTCTGATCCTTCATTTTTGGCCTTTTCAAAGTTACTTTGAAAATTTTTCAAATATTGAAGAGAAGACTGCCACCTAGATTTCTTTCTCATTTAGTCACTTGTTTAATTTTTATTGTTGACATTATTACAGGTGTCCCCATTTCTGCCCTCTTTGCCAACCTCCATGCAGTCAGCACCCCCCTTCTCTGTGGCCATCACCACACTGTTGTCTGTGTCTATGGGTCATGTGTATATGTTCTTTGGCTAATCCCTCACCTTCTTTCATCCAGTCCCTCCCCTCCATTTCCCCTTCCCCTCTGACAGCTGTCAGTCTATTCCATGTATCCATACCTCTCTTTTTATTTTGTTCTTCAGTTTATTTTATTCATTAGATTCCACATATAAGTGAGATTATATGGTATTTGTCTTTCTCTGACTGGCTTATTTCACTTAGCATAGTAATGTCCAGGACCATCCATGCTGTTGCAAAAAGGTAAGATTTCCTTCTTTTTACAGATGCGTAATATTCCATTGTGTAAATGTACTGAAGCTTTTTTTATCCTGGAAGAAAACACAGGCAGTGAAATCTCAGAAATTTCTTGTCACCATCTTTTGACAATATGTCTCCTAGGGCAAGAGAAACAAAGGGGGGGGGGGAAGCAAATGAGACGACATCAAACTAAAAAAACTTCTGCACAACAGAAGAAACCATCAATAAAATTAAAAGGGGACCCACTGTATAGGAGAACATATTTGCCACTGATATATATTTGTCACTGATAAGGGGTTAATTTCCAAAATATATATAAAGCACTTACACAACTCAACCCCAGGAAGACAAACACTCTAATTAAAAAATGGACAAAGGACCTGAATAAATACTTTCACAAAGAGGGCATATAGATGGTGAATAGACATATAAAAATGCTCAATGCCACTAATCATCAGAGAGATGCAAATTAAAACTACAATGAGATATCACTTCACATCTGCCAGAACGATTATTATCAATAAATCAATAAAGAACAAGTATTGATGAGGATGTGGAGAAAAAAGAACCCTAGTACACTATTGTTGGGAATGCAGACTGGTGCTGTCACTGTGGAAAATAGTATGGAGTTTCCTCAAAAAACTAAAAATGGAACTGCCTTTTGACATAGTGATTCCAGTTCTGGGAATATGTTCAAGGAAACCCGAAACACCAATTCGAAAGAATATATGCACACATATGTTCATAGCAGCTTTATTTAAAATAACCAAGAACTGGAAACAGCCCAAGTGCCATTTAAATTTTTTAAAAAAGTAACAGTGCAAAGTTCTTGTACTCCAGTATGTGAGACAACAAGTTGCAGAAAAACAATGGCTAAAATTTGAATCATGTTATTGGATTTAAAACATCATTTGGTGTTAAGGTTAGGGCTAGAGTTTGAAAACTGTATATTACTTGCCCAAAATAATAATTTTAGATTATTATGCCTTTACTAAATAACTTTGTAATTAAGAATTAAAATAATGGGAATAAAGGATAGAAACTGTACTGAATAAACTAAAATAAAAAATAATAAAAAAGAATTAAAATAATAATAACCAATAGAAATATTCATCAAGCCAATAAAAATATCATTCAAGAAAACATACTCAAAATTTCAAAAAGATTATTTTTAAGTAGGATGATATATAAAATATAATTTGAACAATCCAATAAGGAAAGGGCTCTCTATTAAAATTTAATCATAGTTTCAAAAAATACAGAAGTGAAATTTTAAGGAATTTAAAAAATTAATAAAAGTAGTTTTAAAAATATAAAATAAATATCAAAAACACAGTTAAGAATTGTTGAATTTAATTTTATTTTGTGTTTTTATTAGAGGACTATGACTATATATAGAAAATGGGTTATGGATGCAAGTGAAGAAGTGGAAATTATAAAGTTAAGAATATGAAGTTAAGAATATAAAGTTAAGAATAAAGGGAAGAAGTTGAAAGATCAATTATGAAGTAACAATAGTAGAATATAAATGAGAGTGTGAACAGGATCATAGCAGTGAAGACTAGAAAAAGATGTATTCTTGATGTATTTAGAAGATATAATTAACCAAATGATGAGATGGATATGCCAGTGAAAGAGACGGTGTTGTCAAGGATTGACATTAAGATTCTAGCTTCCATAACTGGATGGGTGGTGTGACAGCCTTTGTGAAGTCAAGGAAGACTAGTGTAGAAAGAAAACTATGAATGTGATCTGGTCTAGATTTATTTTTTTGCTTTCTGAGGCAATCAAATGAGTTAGGAATACAGAGAAGTGGTTTGGACGTGCAGTTTTGTAGTAATATAATAATTATAATAATATTATAATTGAGGCAAAGGAATGGATGAAATTGCTGGGAATTTGGAAAATTGTTGGAAATTGGAAAAGGAGGCCAAGAGAGATACTGAGGAACATTCAAAGGCTGGATTGTTAGCATAAGACAACAAAAGACCTTGAGAATGAGCAGCTGGAGAGATAGGAGGAAAACAAGGAGAGTGTTGTCATAAAAGTCATATAGTAGGAAGATTTCTAAAACAAGAAGGGTTTTAGACAAAGAAATTAAATACCATTGAGCAACGATTTTCAACTGGTGTGCCACAAGAACTTTTGAAACATGTAATACTTTACTATTTAGTCAGGGACACTGACCTCTTTTCCCCTACCAGGGTGTCCAACTTGTGGCCTGCAGGCTGCATACAGCTCAGGATGGCTATGAATGCAGTCCAACACAAAATCGTAAATTTACTTAAAACATTATGAAATTTCTTTTGTGTACATGTCACAATGTATTTAATGTGTGGCCCAAGACAACTCTTCATCTTCCAGTGTGGTCCAGAGACACCAAAAGGTTGGACATGCCTGTGACTCTCAAATTAAAAAATGACAACAGCCAACACAATAACTGTCTGGTGTCAATGGGTCAAAATTATACCTGTTTTTTGTCAGATCAGCAAAAAACATAATACATTTTTTTGGTGTGCCACAGAATTTTTAGTAATTAGTTTATGTGTGCCATGAGATGAAACAGGCTGAAAATTGCTGCCATTGAGAGTACTAGTTGAAGAGTATTAGTACTAAAGTGCAATTGGACATAGTGGCATGATAGTTACTGAGAGGTGATTTTAACAAGAACCATTTCAATGGAATAACGGAAAGACAGGGCTAGAGACCAGACTGAAGTGGGCTAGGGAATGAATGAAAGTTAGGGAAATAGGGACAATGATCAAAGATAATCCTCTCAAAGTTTCTACTGAAGTAGAAGAGACAGACAATAGCTGTGGAAGGAAGAGGTGTGGAGGGAGGTCAATTCTTTTTTCTTTTTCATTTGTTTTTCAGATGGGGTACTCTTGAACATTCTCAACCACTGATGGTTAGACTCTAATAATATGTGGGAGATGTTGAAAATAAAGCACAGAAAAGATAATCAGAGCATAAATTCCCTAAGAAGGAAGGAGCAGATACAATTGAGAGCCCCAAAAGACAGATTTACCCTAAATTGTTATAACTGTGTAGGAAAATAGGAGCTGATGGGTGTAACTCCAGATAGGTTTGTCATTCTTGTAGGAGGCAGTTTTCCCCTACTCTCTTCTATTTTTATCCTGTGTCATAGGAAAAGAAGAGAGGGAGAGGTACTAAAAGTCTAGGGGGAAGAATGAAATTGGAGTGAAGACCAAGATGACCACAGAGGGTGCTGTCATTGTTGCTGTTGCCTTAATAATTTTGTAGGTTGAAAATTTGCACTAGAAACACATTTTTTGTCATTTTCCTTTTAAAATCTTCACTTGAGGATATGCTATTGACTTTAGAGAGAGAGAAAGGGAGAGAGAGAGACAGGGAGGGAGAAACACATTGTGAGAGAGACATAGATGGGTTACCTCCCATAAGCACCCTGACTGGGTATCGAACCCACAACCTAGATATGTGCCTTGACCTGGGATGGAACCCGCAACTTCTGGTATGTGGAATCACACTCCAACCAACTGAACCACCTGGCCAGGGCTAGGAACACATTTTCCTAGAAAAATTGGCTAGTCTTTCCTAAAACTCTCAAAAATCTACTCAACTCCTACTGACATAGCGATGGAATATTAATGATATTATTTCAGTTTTAGCAACTCAAAATAAGTGCTTAATAAATGCTTTAAAAGGGGGATATTTCTCTAACCATTTATCACAAGTTTATGATTGTGTCTGTTCATGCACAAGAAAGTATCACTCCAAATGACTCTTTGCAATAATGTCTTCCCCCTGTTTTCTTCTTTATTCTTTTTTAAAAATATATTTTATTGATTATGCTATTACAATTGACCCATTACCCCCCCTTCATCCCACCTGCACCCTTCACAGCCTCTCCCACCCACCTTCCACCCCTTTAGTTCATGTCCATGTGTCATAAGTTCTTTAGCTTCTACATTTCCCATACTATTCTTGCCCTCACCATGTCTATTTTCTACCTACCATCTATGCTACTTATTCTCCATAACTTTTCCCCCTCTCTCCTCCTTCCACTCCCCTGTTGCTAACCCTCCATGTGATCTCCATTTCTGTGGTTCTGTTCCTGTTCTAGTTGTTTGCCTAGATTGTTTTTGTTTTTGTTTTTGTTTTAGGTGTGATTGTTAATGATTGTGAGTTTGCTGTCATTTTACTATACATGTTTTTTATCTCCTTTTTCTTAGATAAGTCCCTTTAACATTTCATACAATAAGGGCTTGGTGATGATGAACTCCTTTAACTTGACCTTATCTGAGAAGCACTTGATCTGCCCTTCCATTCTAAATGAAAGCTTTGCTGGATAGAGCAATCTGGGATGTAGGTCCTTGCCTTTCATGACTTGGAATACTTCCTTCCAGCCCCTTCTTACCTGCAAGGTCTCTTTTGAGAAATCAGCTGACAGTCTGATGGGAACTCCTTCGTAGGTAACTGTC
>CM052538.1:96628277-96696249 GCA_028533065.1 Trachops cirrhosus | reverse complement strand
AACAAGAAGAAACTAAGCAAACAACTAGAACAGGAACAGAACCACAGAAATGGAGATCACATGGATGGTTAGCAACAGGGGAGTGGGAGGAGGGAAAGGTACAAAGAATAAGTAGCATAGATGGTAGGTAGAAAATAGACAGGGGGAGGGCAAGAATAGGAGGGGAAATGTAGAAGCTAAAGAACTTATGACACATGAACATGAACTAAAGGGGGAGATGTGGGTGGGGGAGGGTGTTCAGGGAGGAGGGGAATGAAGGGGGGATAATAGGACAACTGTAATAGCATAATCAATAAAATATATTAAAAAAAGAGTTAAAGTCTTACAGCATCTCATCAACACTGTAACAAAAAGACATTGAACTAAATGACATTATTTGAGGACTTGTGTTTTTAATTTCAGTTTTCTAAGCTAGAAACCTCAGGATCAATACCAAACTTCTCTGTTTCATTTCCTAGCCTCCTTCCAAACTGTCTCCACATTCTGTGATGATAGCTCAGGTCTCCTAATCCCATCCCCCCATCTTTATCCTCTTTGCTGCTTTCTCAGCTCAGGTGTTGCAGCAGAAATTTCCAACAGTTCTCCAAAATCTACTGTCTTTGTCTTCTTGGGAACTTCAAGGATCTGATGGCTCTTCCAGGCTCCAGGCCTGGCCATGCCCAAGGAAAGAGCCCAACCGGCCCATGCCCTGGCAGGCTTGCTCACTAAGAACCTGTTGCTCAGTGTCCTCCATGCTCCATCTTCCGTGGATGAATGCAGCTGACTCAGGCTCTGGGGTGCGAGAGCCACAGGTGGCAGAACCTGGGCCTCTGAAGGACTGTGTGCAGAAACAAGCCTCTCTGATCTGCTGCCTGGAGCAAGAGCTCCTGTGAGTTGTGTCATGTTGGGTTTCTGGTACCACAGTGAGTCTACAGAGCAACTGAAGATAGATATCCTCATCTGTCACTCACACAATGGTAGCAGCCTGCTTGCTGGCCTCCAAGCCACTTGCTTCTTCTCCTTTCAGTAGCCCTGACATGAGAATGGTCCTCCTCTGAGCCACACTGATTGGTAACTCCCTACTTTAAAGTCTTCAGGTCCTTAAGATCCTTTTGTAATGGTAGCAGCCTTCTGCACGGGGATCTCTGCTGCACCCTCTCAGCCCTGAGCTGCAGTTTCCAACACACAGTGGTGTTCAGTACATAGATGCAGAATGAATCAATGCATGATGTTTGCTTCAGACACAAACAGCAACATCTAGGAGGCTATTTCATAAAAACTTATTTGTTTCATAAGACTATGAATTTGTGCTTAACAATTGGTAAAAACTGATTTCTTGGTTCACCTTTTGAAGTGGGGTCAAAAGGCATGTTTCTGGTATTACTGATTTAAGCCCATAATTTCTAAGCTTGAAAGGGCCTTAAACATTATCTAGTACAATTTCCTCATTTGCAGAAAAAAAAAACAAAAAACCCTGAAACCCAGACAGCTGAATGAACTTGCTCCAGGACATGCAGTCAGAGGAACAAGTTCAAGGGCAGTTCCCAGGCAGACCAATTCTCAGGTTATAGGTCTGTCTTTTCTGACATCAGACTGTCCCTTAGCGTAGCGATCATAGAAACCAAGTGATATATGCTGTCTACTCTCTGCTCAGATTTAACTTACTCCCAGTCTCAATTTCAGGCCCTGTTTCAAGCTTCTGTGCCTGTTTCTCTGGTGGGTTACCCCAGGCTTGATCTACCAGCCCACTGGGCAGAAGTCAGTTTGGTAGGTGTGGCTCCTCAGTCTGTATTCTTCCCTCATCACCAGTCCTGACTAAGGTCTCACATGGACACAGCCTTCCTCCCTCATCAGGACTGAGGCTGCCAGAGTGTAGGGAAGGTAGGAGGAGGATCAGCAGGCTTATAACTACCATTATACCCTAGGAAAATAACTGTCACTTAAAATGTGTTTTGTTTTGGTATATGGATCTAGAGGTTCAGTGATTGGCACGTTTAGAAATCATCATGCAGCTCACCTGTCACAAGATTGAGTGGATTCTGATTTGGCGGGAAGATAGGATGAACACAATGGTGGTTTCTTCCAGAGACATGGACTGTGTGAATGAACAGAAACATTGGAAACATTTCTGATGGCCCTGAACTCATTCTGGTTGGCTCACCTGCTCTGATCCTTGTTGCACCCTCATTGGCATGTCTCCATCACAGCTCACTCCATCACTCACTGTGGGGAACATAAAAGGCTCTCCAGCAGAGCTTATTGTAGTTGTGGGAGGGAACACAACATGGGTATGGGTATGAGAAGCTGTGATTCATTGTGCATTATTTTGGAAACAATCTAACACTTGGTAATAAGAGGTATTAAAAATAAATCACATAGGAGAGGATCAATAGAGAGAGAAAGAGCAGTTATTTTAGATCAGGGCAAGTCTCTTTGGGGAGGTAACAGTGGAACAGAGGCCTGTGCGGTAGGGGAGGGGACCATGTGGGTATGTAGGGAATTCTAGCCAGAGGAGCAGCATGTACAAAGGTCTTGAGTGGGAAGGGTTCAGTGTGGCTGGAGGGTATAAGCAAAGTGAGAGCATGGACATGGGTGGGGAGATAGTCAGGACTGAATCACATAGGCTTCTGCAGTCCATGGTAGATCTCACGAGGTATTCTAAGATCAAAGGGAAACCTGTGGATGGTTATGTTCTGGGAAGGAACAGGATTTGATTTATGTTTTAAAAGGACTTCTCTGGCTGCTATGCAGAGAATAAACCTTATAAGAGAAAAATGGGAACAGGAATATAAGGAAAGAAGAGAAAGTGAGGTGGTTTGGAATACAACTATAAGAATGAGAAAGACCAAACTCATGGTGTGTTTAGGAATCAGGGCTCAGGGCACTTTGAATGGATTGAATGTGGATTGAGAGAGAAAGAAAGTTATGGGAGGTGTCTTCTAGGTTACTGGTATGACTACTGAGGAGACTGGTAGATAACATTAATTGAATTGGGGTAGAAAGCAAGATAGGGTTTTAGTGAATTAAACATTTATGATCTAGCAAATCCTTTATACAAATAAGTTGGGAAAACACCTATAATTTATGCTTCACAGACCTTCTGTCTACATTCTAAAATTCTATTTGCAGTGTCTACAACATTTTGAATGAAATAAAAGCCAAGTTTTTTTAAAAAAAATAGAATTGAACATTTTTAGAGATTTAGAACTGTAATAATGATATTTCCTTCTTCATTCCCTGTTTCATCTCCTAAATTAAAATGCAAGATTTACAATTTGGTGAATTATAAAGATATTTTGTACTAGTTTTAGACTATGTTAAAGTAATTACTAGAAATTCTAAATGGAAATTGCTTAATGACATCAGGTTCAAATTCTGTTGAACTAAAGCTTAGTTATTTAATTTGTACTAATAATTTACTAAATGTAATTGGCTTTTGTGAATTATATTGAAAACATGTCCTTTTCTGAAATATTGAGATCAAGAAGGGACCTTAGATGGAAGACCCAGATTTTCTGGAAACAGTAGAAAAGAGGTTGCAAGTAGAGGCTTTGGACTCCCTGTCCTGGGTTTGCATTCTTGTGCTAGCCCTTCCTGGAGGTAAAATCACTGAACTACATGGAATCCTGTGGGAGGGTGCTAAAGCTCTTCCCCAAAGTAAGACCTCTATGCCTCTCTGATTCTCTTCTCTGAATAGATGTCTCTGGGATCCCAGAGGGAGTTTATGGAGAGAACAGAGAGAAGAGCGAGAACAGAAAGCTCCTCGTTGGGTTTGATTAATTATTTAACAAAGAACTTGCAAAAGAAAGAAACTGAAGAGTCAAACAAATGAATACATGCCAATTCTTGCTCTCTTTTACTCTTCATGTAGAGATTTCTTAAAACCAAACATGCTACATTTCCATCACCATGCATATTGATTGCAAGGACAGGAAACACAATATTTTTTAGTGTTTGATCATATGAAAATCAAATGACTTCCCAAGGAGAAAAAAATTGTATTTTTATATAGCCCATATGTCACTAATGGGATCAGATGACAATATAGTAATACACAGGCCAGTTATTAATGCTTCATCCAAAAGCTATGTGGTAGAGAGACAGCTAGATTTGGAGTCAGGGCACTGAATTTGCCACTGTCAGCATGATCTTGGGCAAGTTACTTCATCTCAGTAGTGTAGGCAGCATCAGTGACCACCCACCTGTCATGACTGACAGACCTTGAGCTGGCAGAATCAAAACAAATATACAAGTTTGACACCAGAAAACAGTGAGCAAGCATGTGGCTGTGGGGTGGTGGGCATCCTACCTGTACTATGAGAGGTATTAGTTTGAGCTCTTTGGGAAGCAAACATCAAGTTTCATAGGATGAGCTTGAGAGTGCCTAGAAAGCAAACATAGAAATGTGCTAATTCATCACCAAGAGTGGAAAGGGATGAACATGAACCAGAAAAATAGCCCAGGAATAGAGTTTACTCATGCAAGAAGTAGTTGTTCCTGGCTACTGGTCACTTCCACTGGTTGATCTTTGCTCCCCTCTGACATTTCACAAGCAGTCCAAGCTTTTACCCTGTTACCTTCAACACTGCCTGTGTGTCAGGATGGTTCCCAGGATCAAAAAAAGATGGACTTCTACCTCTTCAGAGATTTTAGTCAGGGCTGTCATTAAACAGGACATTCTAAGTTGTAATATTTTAAAAATAGTTTTCAAAAGTCAGTTTTTCTTTTAGGTTGCCTCTCTTAATTAAGCTTGAGACAGGATGACATTGTGAAAATATCATGGATTTCAGAGTAAGAATCATTGTTCTCTTTATGATTTGCTGATTTGAGGTACTTCTTTGAACCCCCTTTTCATCATCTTTAAGTAAAATTAATATAACTATCACTAAATAATGGTGCAAAGTAGTAATAAAAATAGTAAAAACAACAATAATACCCACCTAAATATGAATAATACCTCTATGCCTTTATGGCTAGGATTTATTATTGTCGATTCTTTGACCTATATTACTGATCTTCATAGAACCTTGGCTTTGAAGATTCCTGCTACTTTGAACAGCTTATTCAGTAATGTGTACCACCCTGAAAGCCAGTCAGATGGAAAGATGGTATGGAAGAAGCAAGAAAGTGTTTGGGTTCCTGCATTCATTAAGTCTGCAACTAATAAATGTCTAAGAACCTTTGGGATGATTTCATCTTTGGGTTTCAAACTCAGCTTCTAAGAGACCAGAGAATTCAGCAAAAGCAAGAAGATGGTCACCCCAGATCTTCCCCAATTCAATCACAGAAGCTATGTATTTTTTCTGTGTTATTGACTCAGTTTCCACATAAGATATGAACTGAAGAAAGTTGTAACCAGACACTTTCAATTTATAAATGCCCCATAAACCTCTGTGGATTAAAAAAAGAGAGAGGAAAACTCAAAATTTAAATGTTCTTTGACTCACAGATATGATTGTTATTACCTCTTCCCACCCTCTCTCCTTACTAATTAAGTTGAGATTTTAGACCTTAATTAAATCCTGAAAATGACCTTATTTCAAACTACTGAAACAGCTTCTTCATTAAACAATCTTTTTGAGAGCTTACTATGTAGAAATCACTGTCCAGGCACAAAGGTACTGTAGAAGAAGTCCACACTCTCAGTATATTCACATTGAGTAGATGACCTAAACTTTTGAGAAGGTAGTATATAGTGCCAAATAAGTGTGACTACTTTGAAAGGAGAAATTACTCAAAAGTTGAAGAGATACATAGAATTTTTTTTCTTTAACAGAAATTGGGTTTAGCTGGTCCCTTAATAATAGTATTATTGAAATAAGGGACTAAGGACAAGACATTCCAAGTGTAGACTATCTTTAGTAAAGTCACAGATCTAGGAAATGCCAAGGCAGGGAGGATGATAGCAAAATCAGTTTACTTGGAGCTACAGAAAGTTACTAAGAATGGTCTTGAGCTGCTAAGCATTAACTAGTGGATCACCTGGTAACAGCTGAGGCCACACATTCATATTATAAAAGAGAGGGAGATATTCCAGTAGCCAATGTTCTAACTGTTAGAGGAGCAGTCCTTCCTTTCCTGTCCTCTGATGTCATCTCCCACAGCCACCTCTTCCCCCACTGTTTTAAACTTATAGGTAAAATTTAGGACATCACTTCTAACACCTCTACCTTGCCACCACCATTGACTAAATTCCTAATGTATTGGAAAATAGGTAATATAGAAAGCAGGAAAAAATAGAAAAGTTTTCAACAGGGTCATGGTGTCTTTGAAAAACAAATTTAGTACTGGATAAGTTTAAACAGGATGAACCCACTGGCCATTTGCAGGCAGGGATACTGTGTAAAAATCCATTTATGCAAACATTTCTTGAGTTACGATGTGACAGGTATATACATTTTCTAATTTAATTTTATTTAGTCAATAATAATATTCCAACTTTATAAACAGGGGAACTAAGGTACAAGGAGATTTAAGCAACTTTCTCAGTATCAATTCACCAATAAATAAGAGCTGGGATAGAGAACTAAACCTTTATAATGTTAAAGTTTACCCCATTTGTTACTCTTTATTTTGAAGTCAAAGTAGATAGTTGAGTTAATCATTCTCCTCAGATCAAGGCACATTATCATCTTTGATCTATGCAAGACCACTTTCTAATTTTATTCATTTATTTTTATCCTTTCCAAAAATCCTTATATCCTGTTTCCATTACTCTCTTTCCATAGTCAAACATTTTAGTGTGCTTGATGTGTATTTGTTTCTTGCACATAGTCTTTAAAACAAGTATTATTTTGTGTGCATATATTTTTAATTTATGTAAATGATATAAATTACAGTGTATCTTTTCCTTATTGTTTTATTAAAAACTATATTTTTAAGATTCATCTATGTTTCTATGGATGCTTCTAATTCATTGATTCTAACTGTAACTTCTTCCCTTTCAATTACATTCAATTAATTCCCTAAAGAGAGGGCAGACTTGGAAGACAACATTCATAAATATTAATTAACAATTAGCATATTAAAAGCAATTCAGTCAACAAAACATTTGTTGAGTACTTACTACCAGACATTGTGTTCAATGTTGGAAATACCGAGATAAATAAAATCCAATCCTGAAGAGATCCAGTCCTTAAAATCTTATCCTTAAGAGATGGGGACCAAATCATGCAAATAAATAATTACAGTTTAATGGCTTATGGGCAGTTATAGATATGAGCTGAAAAAACTGTAACAGCACAGATTAGAGTGTGATTGTTTCTGCTCAGGGCTCTGCGCAAAATGAGTGAAACATGGAACACAAGAGTGACCTTTTCTGGGTTTCAAAGAATGAGTAGGAGGAGTGTGCTGAGTGGATGGGTGGGGAAAGGGTATTCTAGGAAAAAGTACTTTTGACAAGAATTGTTGCATTATCTGTCCTCCCCATGGCCCCTTCTAAAGACCTGTGCTACTTACAGGCTCTCAGAACAACAGTAGTATTTATCCCTGAGCTGGGCTGATTGTCTGAGGGGTGGGCACTTGGGAATTGACAACAAAAGCCACCTATTGGTGATTCAGCAACCAAACACATATGTGGTCTTGATTAAACAGGCAAGTTGATCCAGTCTACTCTTCCACTTGAAAGTTGAATGAAGAGGCCTTGGCATGTTGCCAGATGGTGAAAGGAAGTGGAACTTGTAGGTCTTGAAGATTGGTGGTAATTTGGTGATGAATAGAGAAAGAGCATTGGCTTTCAAGTAAACCAAGGGCATGAAGCAGCTCTTGGGTAGAGAGAAACACTGCCTCAGTCCCTGGCCCCTTTCGCTGTCATCAGCTCCTGGTTTGTGAGTTGGGTTTGGCTTCCTACCTTGATTTCTATGAAGTTTCTCTGAATCTTTAGTCAATTTCCCTTTATAGAGAACTTTTGCATTACTATTACTAATTAATGAATAAAGCACATACTCCAAGGCATATAGACCTGAGAGACTGTGGTCTGTTTACAGAGCTATAGTTCATTTGCTATTGCCAAGTATAAAATATGTAAGTAGGGTTAAGGGAAAATCTGAGGGAAGAACCAACAGGGCTTGGTGACTATAGATATTAACATAAAGATAACCAGCTCCAAATTCCAAGTAACCAGTAACAAGTTCCGAGCTTGGAAGTCCCTGGAAGAATGGTGATAACATTGCTACAAAGCTAAGAAACCAAAGAAAAAGGAAAGAAGAATTCAATTTTAGGTATGTGAGCAGACTTTGGGAAGTATATAAGTATCAAACAATAAGTTGGAAAAAGAGGAGCTGGGGGCCTACAATAACAGAGAGAGGATGGATGGTCTCGATGAGGAGGAGTCATGAATGGGATCAGAAATAGTACAAGATGGTGCCCTGGCTGGTGTGGCTCTGGATTGAGTACCAGCCTGTGAACCAAAGGGTCACCAGTTCAATTCCCAGTCAGGTCACTTGCCTGTATTGCAGGCAAGGTCCCCAGTTGTAGGTGTGTGGGAGGCAGCCACACATTGCTGTTTCTTTCCCTCTCTTTCTCCCTCCCTTCCCCTCTCTCTAAAAATAAGTAAATAAAATTAAAAAAGTAAAAAAAAAAAAAAAGAAATAGTACAAGATGGGGGCTAGAGAACCAAAGGAGAAAAATTTAAAAGGTAGTAACAGAAATAGTAATTAGTAATAATAGCAGTGATAATAATTATTAGTATAATTGTGATAGTCTACAAAACATAGCCAAAGCATCATGTAAATAGATAAGGACTAGAGAAAAGTAAAATACAAGTGCAACATCCCAGTAAATCCTCCCACTTTAGACAAATTTCCAATGCCCTTAATGTCCTTTCATAGATCTGGCTTTAACACTGATATTGTTTGGGATAGTAAAATCTGAAGTCAAGAATTCTGCTCTGTTGCTTTATTTGATACTCAGTACAATGTCATATGTGCTACCAAATGTTTTTGATTAATAAGATGAGCAAGGTTTCTGTGCTAAAGTTATCCTAATAACTTTAAAGTTAAGAAGCCATAATCTGGGCATGTGTGGCTGTGGGGAGGGACACTGAGGCCTCCATGTTCAGAAACGATCTGTAATGAAGCCTGTCCTCTGGGCATTCTTCAGAATGTGGTGGTTAATTTAGATCTGGAGTTTCAAGGGAATTTAAATTTGGTGATTTCCAATGTGAAGATGCATTTGCAATCACATGCTCAGCTAAGAATGCTTCTTTTCTAGGGACACTCATACTAGTGACATGTTGTTAGTTTGGAAAGAGAATAAAGGACAAATGTGGCCATTCTCCATGTTCTGCAGATTTAAATGAACTAATTAAGTCCATTTTGCTTTCTGGGCTTATGGTGACTTTGTGTAATTCAGACTGGAATCCTGTCACACCCAGAAGATCTGTCATTGTCCAGGTTACCATGGCAGCTAAATTTTTTCCTTTTTTGTGAAGTTATTCCAGTCCTTGACTTCAGTTAACCACACAAGCTGATGTATTATTAGCTTAATGAAGGGACCCTTTCTGCAGGTTCTTCCAATACTGTAAGGTAGCTGTCCAACTAGCGTGGTGTTGCTGTGTTTAGTATCTTATCTCAGCATCCATCTGGAGCTCTCTTATAAAGCTGGTAGGTTGTGTGAGAAAGAATATTCTTCTGCTTCTGAAGAAAATCCATCTCCTTCTTCCTTAAATGTGACCTATGACATTACATTGTCATTCTCCTCACCCATCAGCTTAGTTTCATAATACGAGGAGTGGCTTTGGCACCACCTAAGCTTTCATAGCTATTGTCTGTGCAAAGATTCATTTTTCATGTCTGTAGCTTTAATGCAACATACTCTGGGATCAGTTTCAAACTCTAATGATTAACACATGTTTATTCATTCCAAGTGGAGCTGTGGCTGCAGCCCCTGCTAAACACATGTTATTGGGTTTGAGGGTTTTTTTTTTGTTATTATCTTTCCTCCCTGCATTGGTTCTTATATGGAACAGAAGAAGCACACAACAATTAGCTCTGGAAATCTTTGTCCTCCACCTTGGAGGTACCTTTCTGCAGTTATTACTTGCCCATAAGGTATGTATCTAGGTCACTTTCTGGGCATTGTGCAATAGTCATTGGAGTTCACCTTTATGCCTAGCATTAAGCTCTATTCTATATGTATGCTCCCATAACATAATGACAGCCCACTAATGGCAAATTTACCCTCAGAAACTCAAGGCAGTAATACACACCAGGGAAACATAGATGGGGAAAAAGCAGTCTTTGCTTGAGTCTAAAATATGGTAGGTGAACATTTAATGATACAAAGGCAGATGTTCACAATGAAGTTAGAAAAATTAGGGACATCTTTTTTGTTAACTAAGAAAAGTCCAACATGGGGTTGCCATTATCAGCTGCAGCTGCTGCTCACACTTCTCTGGGAGGCTTGGTCAGGTTTGGAGGCAGAAGTGGGAGGCTGCTTACCCATCACCTTCAGAATGACATCACCGGCAGCTCTACTTAGTGACTCAGCAAGCAAGCTATATTAACCAATATGGAAAAACAGATAATTTGGAGTAAACTGTGATATATTGAGAAATTGCTTTTGGTTAGATAATTTTCCCTCTTCTCTAAACTCCATCTCAAATCCAATCTTGGAGAAAATTGAAGTTTCTTCAAATGCATCCTAGCAGTGGAGTTAAAGAGCCGCTGTGAAATTTATTTCATCTCTGAATTTACAGTGTTGTTAAGCAAACTATGTAGGAACCATAAAAGGAAAGAGACTAAAAATAAAAAAAGGAAAACCAATTACAAATGAGCTGTTCCAGCCAAGTGTTTTTCTGCTCAAGAAGAAATGAAGAAAGTAAGCATGACACATAATAGCCATTTGTGTTTTTTCTAGCTTTAATATTCTGTAAATGATTATGGAGAAGGGATATGTGGATTTCCTATTTTTTTTTCTGACCTAAACATTTCTCTCGGCATTTACCTCTTCTGAACCTGAGGTTTCTCTGATAGAACAATCAGTTTTAAGTCTTGAAAGAAAGTTAAACAGTAATTGTAAATTTTAAATAGTATCTAACACACTAGGAATGTGGACTAAATGCCAAGCTATAATCATTTAAACATCCTCTTTTATTTATTCCATTTCTCATGTGTTTTGTTGGACTGAAGACTCGGGGAATTTCTTGTTTTCATAGGACACATCTAATCACCTGGTGCTAGGTGGTCTCAGCCTGCAGTGTGAGCACAGCCGTCAGCAGGTTTTCTGCCAAGGGATTCATCCTCTCCATACTTTTCTGATTGCCAATAAATAGCATCATTTGTGAGGATTGTTGAAATAATTTGTTGTTATAATTATAGTGGCATTTCTAACATGTCATAATCATATAAAACTATAAAAATAGAAGGATGCTGTTTTGGAGCTTTCTTTTCTACTCAGTTTGTGTTTCATGTAAGGGAAGAAAGGATTAATAGTGCCACTTGTTTATGGAAGGAACTGGCCACATGATAATAGGAGAGAAAGTGACACATGGAAATCTAGTACATCCTGAAGAATAGAGGTAGCTAGATACTTTGAAATTGATTTGGTTTTAGTTACCCACCCCCCCAAAAAAAAAGGAAAAGAAAAAAGTCTTCAAAAACTTTCAAATTTCATACATACAAGTTAAGACATGTGATGATCTTACTCCAGCTGAGGGCCTCAGCCAAATCAAGTGACTAAATTTTTTCATAGGTTTTCATGGTTTTGATGACAACATCTTAGCTGAGGAGTCATAAAGGTCTGAAAAAGAAATATTTAGGATAGTTGTATTATAAGAATCTTTGAAAAAGACAGTATATTTTGAGTTGACAAAATATTCCTGTTGTTTCCAAATGTTCAGTCAACACCAATTAAAAAAATATAAAGATCTATTGAGAAAAGGCTGTTTGCGGGTGGGTGAATAATCACACGTTTGATGACTGGGCCATGTCCTAACATTCTAAAATGGCATGTGTTACCTATACAAGCGATGTTGATTGACAAAATTATAAAGTGCCAAAGTTTTTTATTTTATTTTGTTTGTTTATTTACTTTTAAATTCAGCTTCATTGAGATATAATTGACAAATAAATTATAATACATTTAAAATGTACAATGTGATGATTTGATATTTGTATACATTGTAAAATGATTCAAATAGGTGAGTTAACATACTCATTACCTCACATATTTACTTTATGGGGGGGCGGATGAGAACCCTTAACTTTTTTCTTAGCAAATTTCAATTACACATTATAATGTTCTCAACTATAGTCACCATGTTATAGATTAGATTCTCAGACCTTATTAATCTTAAAACCAAAAGTTTGTGCCATTTAACCAACCTCTCCTTAATTCTTGACCCTTAGCCACTGGCAACTTATATTCTTCTTTCTTTTTCTATGAATAACATTTTTTTAAGATTACATGTTTGAGTGATACCATGCAGTATTTTGACTTATTTCAGTTAGCACAATGTCTTCCAGGTTCATCTGAATGCTGAGTGATATTCCATTGTATACATATAACACATCATCTTCATTCATTCATCCATCCATTGACAGATAAGTTGTTTCCATACTATGGCTACTGTGAATAATGCTGCAATGAATATAGAAGCATATATATTTTTTTAAGATAATGATTTCATTTCCTTTGGATATATACCCAGAAGTAAGATTTCTGTGTCATATGGTAGTTCAAGTTTTAATTTCTTGAGGAAACTCTATACTGTTTTTTGTAGTGGCTGCACCAATTTGCATTCCCATCAGCAGGGCATTGAGGTTAACTTTTCTCAGCATCCTCACCAACATTTGTTATCTCTGGTCTTTTTGTTGATGGCCATTCTAGCAGATGTGGGGTGATGTCTCATTGTGGTTTTGAACTGCATTTTCCTGATAATTAGTGATGTTGAGCACCTTTTCATGTACCTGTTGTCCATTTGCATATTTTCTTTGGAAAAAATGTCCATTCAGTTTCTCTACCTATTTTAATATTGGATTATTTGGTTTTTAGCTATTGAGTTGTATGAGTTTGTTGTATATTTGAATATTAACCCATTATATACGTGATCTGCAAATATTTTCTTCCTTTTCATAGGTTGTCTTTTTATTTTAATTTCCTGTGCTGTATGAAATGTTTTTACTTTGATGTAGTCCTATTTTTTTAATTTTTGCTTTTTATCATTGCTAAAACCATTGTCAAGGAGCTTATCTGCTATGCTTTCTTTCAGAATTTTTATAGTTTCAGGTCTTATGTTCAAGTCTTTAATCCCGTTTGAGTTGATTTTTTTGTGTATGATATGATATAGCAGTCCAGTTTCACACTTTTGTATGCTGATATTCAGTTTTCCAAACAACTTTGTTGAAGGGATTATGCTTTTCACACTGGGTATTCTTGGAACTCTCATCAAAAATTAAATGACCATATCTGCATATGTTTATTTCTAAACTCTGTATTCCTTTCCATTTATTTATGTGTCTGTTTTTATGTCATACCATGCTGTTTTGATTACTATAGCTTTGTAGAGTTTGAAATGAGGAAGTGTGATACCTCCAGGTTTGTTCTTTCTCAAAAGTGTTTTGGCTATTTGGGATTTTTTGTGGCTCCATACAAATTTTAGGATTATTTTTTCTATTCCTGTGAGAAACACCAACAACACTTTGATAGAGATTGATTTGAATCTATAGACAGTTTTGAGTAGTATGGACTTTTTTATGATATTCACTCTTCTGTTCCATGAATGTGGATTATCTGTTTATTTTTTTCATCTTCAATTTCTTTCAACCTTATTTTATAATGTTCAGTGTTCAGATCTTTCAAATTTTTGGTTAAATTTATTTCTTGGTATTTTAGTCTTTTGATGCAATTGTAAATGAGATTGTTTTATTACTGTTTGGTACTTGCTTGACCCAGGAGGTAATAGCTATAGGAAGTGTTTGTGCACACATTTGATAACTTTTTTATTTAATATGGTGCTGTAAATTCTGAGGCCCATTGGCTACCAAAACTAAGTAATTTGAGGGTTTATCTTGTGAGTGGCAGCCACAAAATTTGGGGTGGTAGATGTGTGGAGAAGATCGTTCAAGCTCCTTCAGGGAGAAGATGGAGACTTTGGTTTTACTGTTGGAGTCAGCCAGAGGGAGAATTCAGGGGAAGTGCCCACCAGGTGTTTCAGGGTCATGAGAGGATTCCAGTTAGTACCTAGATGCAGGCTGATTAAAAGCTGTGTCCTCCAGCAGCAGCTGGGAAAATATGCAGTCAAAATCCTCCCAGGGGGAAACTGGGAGGTGGGTACATTTTTCTGTTCTCTCTGGGCTGTGCTCGGGCCATAGCCATGATGAGTACTCATAAACCCACTTAGCAAATGCTTCTTTGTTTGCTATAGCTCTGTGGGACTTGTGAATGCAAGCCTTGTTGGCTCTCAGAGCTAGATGATTTGGGAGCCTGGCCTTGTTTGGTGGTCTTAAAAGTTGAGGTATTATATTTGTGGTGGTCCAAAACCTTTCCTCCCCCAGGAGAAGTTGGGAGTCAAGGGTTCCCTCTCAATCGTATGTCACTTTGCCCAGGTGGGTTTATGGCAAGAGTGTCTCTCAGCTTTTGCTACCCATTTTGATGTGGGTAATTTTTTCTGCTATACAATATGTAGGAGTCACTCAAGTACTTCTGGATTTTCTTGCAGAGGGATTTTTTTCCATGTGCCGCTGTACATTTTGTGTATCTTTAGGAGGAGGGAATGTTAGGAGCGTCCCATGTTGTCATCTTGGTGATGTCACTCCTGTCAACATTTATTTTAGATGGATGGAATTCCTCTTCAGAGTGCCAATGCTGGGACCTACTGTTTTAACCTATTAAATCTCACCAAACAGCAAAGTGGGAACTAGCACTGTCTCATTATTTTTTAGCACTGATCAGGGTTATAATTTCATTTATTTGTGTAATCTTTCCCCCACCTGTCTGTACACCCCAGGGAGGTGAAGATCCTGTCTGATTTGTGACACAGTCTGATTACCAGTCCCTGGCCAAGGGTCTGACATGTTGTAAGCTACAGACTGCAGGTCAACATGAGTTCAAAGAATGAATGATGAAACAGGAGATTTCAGCTTAATCTTTGCTCTGCAATTTGTAAGTGCAAATTTGGGCAAGAATTTCACTTCTTGGAGACTCAGATTCTTTACTTATAAAATGGCTGCCTGGGCCAAGAGGTCCTCCAAGGTCACCAGTCTTAAATTTCATAAATGAATACAGAGTAGACATGTAATGGCTCTGCTACCACCTCTTTTTCTGAAAACTGTGTACTTAGACCCCAGCAACATCTTACACTGCAGCAACACTTTCCCCGAATATAATCACTTAGCCCAGGGATGGACTCTGGAATTTAGTTGGAATGAGCACATTCCCTTTTTCAGGTATTTTGCAATAAGCCCAAGAATGTGTCAAACAGAATTTGTTATGGCTATGCTGTGACCTGTGGTTTTGGGGTTTTGGGATGGAGCTTCCTGCCCAGTGTGGACATTCAGGCAGCACTCAGATGTGAACAGAGAAGGATGAATAAATGTGCAGAGCAGAGGACACTTGTGAGTGCAAGGCTCTGGCAGTTCCTAGTCTCATACTGAGGGCTATGGTGTTCATGAACTTGGGTTTGGTAGGGTATACTGATAGACAGTTTCCTTTTTTCCAATTTTTGGATAAAAAGTAGCTGTATTGAGTTTTGTTATTTGTATCCAGAGACCAGGTTGATATACACATATAGTCTTCTCAAAAATTAAAACAGGTTTAATTGATTATTAAAATGAAGTTTATTAAATTCTTCAAATCTTCATTTATAGAAGCCAACACCCAGTATAAGCCAAAACCAGAATCTATCAGGGCATGGGAAGGGCTTCATCTGTCTGGACAGTTTGTGGTATTTCCCTCTCTGGGAATCCTGTTGTGTTTCTGTCTCTGGAACAGCCTGTTGTTTTTCTGTGACAGCCTGCTATATTCTCTCTGAGATAGTCTGTTTTGTTTTGTGGGTTTTTTTTTTCTGTACAGCTGAAATCCTGTAAAAATGAGGAGACAAGGAACCTATAACTTGGGATGTGTGAATAGTCATTTCTCAGCACTACTTCTGAACAGGTTGGTCTCATCCTCTTTGTTGACCTTTGGGGTCAACCACTGAATATGTTTCTGTGGTTTTCCACCCTGTCTGTATTTTCCTGCAGACTTCCCCAACCTGGGCAGAAGTAGCCTTCCTGAGACATATATGTGTAGACCCATGTTCACCCTTGGTCTGCTATGATTTGCCCTGTCTTGCTGTCATACACATTAGGACATCATGTCTTTTTTTCCCTTATCTAACTGGGAAGTGAAATTATGTTATGAATAATCTAATTCCATTAGCTTCTTTATTTTCTGATATTTGAGTGCAGAGAAATAGCGCCTCATAATGGAGGAAGGAACTCAGAATACTCAGGTTCTACTGGTTTGTGTGATCTTGAACAAATTTATTCCCTCCTTATTTATAAGATTAGTCAATTGTATGATTTCAGGGATACTTCAACTCCCCACACCAGGGTTTACTTCAACATTGCTTTACCCCATACAAATATCAATATCTAGGCTCCTAACATTTTCTTGAATCCTAAGTGACGTTGATATCATAAGGGTCTTGTTTGTAGGTGGACCTTTTTCACTATTGGTATCTCAGTTTCATTTTAGTTGTTTAAAAGTTTTAAGTCTTTGAGCTTCTTTAAAGAAATAGTTCCCCCAAAACAGAGGAAAATTATGATGGGAAGAACACTACTCTTTAGCTTGGGATGTTCTGGAGCACCCAGGTCACTTTCTAGATGCTGTTAAAGTTTCCCACGTCCCACCCCTCCCACCTCCCACTTTTTTGATCAACACCATTAACACCCCTGATTTGGTTTGTTTTGGTTTTGCCTTAACTTGGTGTTAAGCTTTCAGTGTTTCTCTTCAATCAGGATGTTTTTGTCTGACAGATAAGAACCTTTCTCCTCTTGCTCGCTTCATGTTCTAATCTTGCAAAAGATTGGAGCTCTTGAAATGTTTTAATATTCTCTTATTGGTGCCATCACCAGTCCCTAGCTTATCTGTGAATGAGAGCCCCTGAGCAGTAGTGGTAAGACAAGATTCTGGAGTGGTTGGTCTTGAGACTCCAAGATGAATATTAAGACACTGAAGTGTTTGTATTATAAACTATGTTGCTGTATTAATGAAAACCAAATTAGCCATCATCATCCATCCCCTCCCTTTATATAACAGCTCAGTCATCACACATAAGTCAGATACAATAGTTCAGATTCCTAAGCATGGCTGTCCTGCAGTGCTGGTGATAGGAGGAATGAATGTCTAATAAACTGTCCAACACTTTGGAATTCTTTTACTAGGATCCTATTGGGGCAGATTTCGAATAATAATAGTGCTTACGATATCTAACCAAGTTTTCATAGACTCAGCAGGGTTTTGCCATGCTTCTGTCTGCCCACTGCAGTCCCTTGCCTTTGTCAGTCTCTTGTGAGCTTCTCAACTCCTTTTTCTTATGAGCTGAGATGATACCAAAAGAGGGACAAAATAAAGTAACTCACTAAGTGGAAAAGATTTTCTTGTGACTGTTAGTTTTCAAAAGCAACATTAAAGATAATATAGGTTCGTGTAACATCATGGATAAAGATAACAATTTATTTATTGATTTTTTTACAGAGAGAAAAAGGTGAGGGAAGAGAGAAAAAGAAACGTCAATTTGTTGTTCTGCTTATTCATTCATTCATTGGTTGCTTGTTGTATGTGCTCCGACCAGGAATCAAACCTGCAAACTTGGCATATCAGGATGACACTCTAACCAACTGACCTACCTACCCACAAGGGCAACAATCTAGATACAGCCAAGAAAAGGTAAGTTTATTGCTTTCTTGCAAATAAGCCAAAAACAATAGTTCATCAAGTTTTCACTACATTCATAATGGAACATTTTATAATTGTCTGAGGAGAAGTTTGATGACATGCATGATTTATGCTTAAATAATAATGCCAATTTTTGTTAAAATTCTATATTTGTTTGTCACAGTTTTTTCCCTAAATTCTACACTAATTTATTTAGGGCTATAATCTCCACTAATTTGTTTCTTTTATAACAAAAGCCATGAAATTTGTACTTAAAGTGACCATTGGTTTGCACTGGGTGTTCTTGGCTTGTTGTTTTCTACATAATTTTTACTAAAGTTCTTGGAGACTGAATCATTTAATCTTGGCAGTTACTGAATATTCTTGTCCTTTGCAGCTATAGAGATGCTTCAAGTTGGCAAATAGGAAAAGAAAGTCTCTGACTGTTGAATACCAAATTTGACCTCTATTACAGCGCTGAAGAAATGCTTTTAGGAATGACATTAGAAACATTCAAAAGAACATCATGAAGATCTTCTGACATTGATGGAGAGAACTTCCCATGGGGTCATTTTTGGTTAAGTAGGCAGATACGCAGGAAGTGCAGTTTGTTTTGAATGAGTAGAAATTTCACTTGTATTGTTCAGCTCAGGTAATATGTTTTAGAAGATAACTGAAGTAAAAAGGAAATCCTGATATGCCCAATGCTACATGTTTGCCTGGTAATCCAGATAGCCTTCCATAGAAGAACTGATATTACTATCCTTTTAACTTACTTCAAATGTTGGACTAGAGCCTGACAGAAGGGGGCATCACTATGGCCATATAACTGAGATAAAAAACACCACCACTGCATAACCCTTGAAAACATTCATTGTAGCCTTCCACTACTACTGCCTACAACTGAGAGCTGCCGACACACCTGACAAGGAGATCCTTTCCAGAGTCACAAGTATAGTTACCATCTTAATGAACTGTGGTGGATATGCAGAGTGGACACTAGTAGCATATTTTAGGCTTTCTTCAGGGAAAGAAGTGAGAAATATTCCTGAAGGAGTAAATAGAGCTCATAGATGATAGGAAAAGGAAGGCTTAATTAAGAGTTGTTAAAGAAAATCAGAAGTTTGGCTCTATCTTTCCTGGCTATGGGGACTCTGGCAGGAAACAGGAGAGAAAGAGAGAGGAAAGTGATATTAGGACATGGAGTCCTTTGGAATAATGACTTGAGTCCTCTCCACCTGTCCCTTCACCACTGGTCTGAGCCCACCCCTCAGTGCTTGGGGTTCTACTCCATTCTGGTGACTGAGTTTGGCTGTACCCAGATGAAGCAGGTTAAGTGGAAGAGAATAGTGGGGAGGGTACAGAGCCTACTGACCAGGGTGTCATTTGCATTCTTTTGGAGAGAAGCATAAAACCAAATAGAAAGTCCTAGCTGTAGCCAGGTAGCTCAGCTGGTTAGAATGTCCTACGCCAAGGATGATCCCGGGTCAGGGCACATACAAGAAGCAACCAAAGAATGCATGAATAAGTGGAACAACAAATTGATCTTTTTCTTTCTATCTGTCTCTAAATATCAATAAATATAATTTTTTAAAAAAGTACTAACTTCCAGTCTTTCATTGTCTAAATGAGCTAATTTGCTGCAGAGTAAGCCTACAGATATCCCCAGTTTCCCCAGCATACACAGCTGGGACAATTTCATAAAGACAAGAGACCAGGTAATAGTTACAGTGCTTAAATGTGTGTGCACATATGCCTGTGTGTGCAAAGAAGACAAATACCCACAGTGTCACAAGCTCTCTTCTCTGAAAATAGTCATCATGTTTTTATGTTGCCAGTTAGACCCTTGTAAGTGTAAGTATAAGATATAGAAACAGTGAAAATGATACAGTTCATTTGATCCTCTTGCTGTTTACTCTCTACAGAAGAGAGCATTGAAGGAAAAAGGTGAAAAGGCATGAAGAGAGAAGAGAGCTGCCTTGTCATATCCACAGGTCAACCAAAAGGGTTCAGTGTGATTTTAACAGCAGCTATTTTTGAAATTTCATGAGAGGGAAACACACTAAACATTTTTCCCTGGCATGTTAAATAATGATAATATATGCTTTAAACCTCATTATAACTATTAACATGAATAACTAGTGATTTAGAATTTGAGTTAAATCATTAGACTGCTATATTTGAGTTCTTTGAGTGTTTGAATATAATTATTTGAGGATTAAGCTGAGAGGTGCTGATCAGTACAAGGAATTAATAGCAGCCTTGCTTGCAAAGCCAAATTTGGAATGAAGAAATGAGAATTCTTACAGAAAATGTCTGTGTATGAATGAATGAATGAATGAATGAATGAATGAATGAATGAAAAGTACAATATTCCATACCTTAATTCCAGGAAGATCTCACAAAGACACTGATTGAAATTTTTAAGAACATGAGAATAGTATATGACTTTAAGAAACAGTTTTACTTTGGTTTTTATAGTTTCTAGGATTAAAGAAAGGATTAATTAAAGAGGTAAAAGTTGTATTTTAATTACTTAGTAACCTTCATTTAGATAAAAACTGATGATAGTTTACTTTCTTGGAATAAAGTAGTTTCTGGAACCTATTTAAACAGTCCAAGTAGCAATTACTTATATATTAAATCGAGACAAGCCCTGCATCATCCTTATTTCTTAACACACAAACACTTAGTAGTTTATACTGTACTTAGAAAAAAATGGAATTTATCATCACACCTAAGTAAATTAGTAGCTACTTGCTTCACTGTAAAGGCAACTTTGGATTTGGTGGTGTTGAATATACTCAGGATCAGATGACTACAAGTATTTTTGGAAAAAAAATTCTTCCAATTATTTTTTTACAGTGTAAATGTGTTTTTAGTGATTTAAGTCAAACCCTGAAGGCAGGTATTAATGTCCTTTCATTAAGGATTTCATTGATATATGAGTTCAGGGTACCTTTGGCTAAAAGTAGTGTCTATTGAGATGTTAGTGAAATATTAAGCAAGGTGAACAAAATAACCAACCCACAAACAGTATTCTGAAGGTCTCATGAAAATAAAATCATCAAAAAGAAACTTTGAAGTGCAAGGAGAAACAGAATGCAGGAGGCATTTTCAAATGCTTTGTTACCTTAGGACTCACAGACCACTAAAAGTTTAGCAAGTTTCTGATGTACAGGTATGTTAGAAAGTCTCTGAGCTTATTGGTCCCTAGGAGACCAAAAAGCCAACAAAAAAATCAAACTGTCAAACCATCTTATAACATAAAAAAAGAATCCAATCCATGCATGTTTGTAATTTCCATGAATTAGCTTTGTAGGCCAGCGTGGTGTTTCGTAACATTGTCAAGCCCTGTGTCATACAGACAAGATCTGTGGCCAAGAACCATTGGAAGGAAGATTACAGACCCTTGACCGTTGTTTTGGCACACTGAACCAGATATTCTTTGGAATCACAAAGAGAAAACTGAATATTTTACCCCAAATGTTATTGTAAATTAATGACAGAAAAGCCCTCTCCAAGAGACAGTTCTGGTGGTGGGTGAGCCTCCTCTGAGTCAGAACAGGGTTCTGACCTTGGGTTGGATTTGCAAATACCATCTCATAAGAGCAGTGAGATAGGCTTAGGGAGATAAGTGCATGAAAACAGCACCTGGGGCAACTGCAAATGTGTGCTGAGGACTGAGGAACTGTTCTGACACAATAGTTAGATTCAGTGATATGTAACTAATGCTGCCACTTCTCCACCAGAACCCTCAGCTCCTGTCAAAAAGCCACCTCCTTCCCTACTCCCTCTATCTTTCCCTTATACTCATTCCCACCTGCAGGCCTTTGCAAATGCTGCCTCCTGTCCTCCACCCTAAATCTGGTCTTGCGTGTTCAGTGTACCTTTGCACACAGACTGACATTTCACTGTGTGCTGTCTATGTGCGATCACTATGTAGGGAATTTAAGGAATTCAAAGATCTTTAAGACTCAGGCACCTCACCCAAGGGGTAGAAATCTCATTTTGAAAAAAAAAACAGTGTCTAACAGATAACTAAAAACATAAAGCAATAAAATAGTCAAATGTGTGGGCAGTGTGTAGGAATTCAGAAGAGCAGGCTTCCCTTGCGAAGTCATGGAGACTTCATGGGGGAGGTCTAACTAGGCCCAGAGGACAAGCAAAGCAGGATTCAGGTAGGTAGAATCTGTTGGGCTGGGGAATGGGCCAGCCTTTCCAACAGGAGCTGAGCATGAGCAAAAGTGGGCAAGCAGGATTCAGGATAGATAGGGAAGGATGACTTTAGGGATATTTACACGCCCAGGGCAGGGAGCAACTGATACTCTGGGCTAAAGTACTTTTATGTTTTGCTTGGTTCCTCAGGAAGTGAGGAGGAGATACTGGGTGAAGGTATGTTTTAGGCATAATATGCAGGGCCCACTGCAAAATGAAAATGTGGAGCCTCTTACTAAAAAAGCAGGATTAAAAGTTCCATTAATTTTTTTAAAAATAAACAGCATTTTTTCCCTTATGGTCTCTTTCTCTACCTATCAGGGTGTTTTTTTTTTGTTTGTTTGTTTGGTTTTTTTTTGCCACTTACCATTATGCTTCTTTGGGCACAAGATACTCTCAGGGAAAGTACAGTGCTCCATAAAGCCAGGGACCCCACAACTGGGCAAGGGCCCATCCTCCAGCTGCTAGACTCTCCCTCCCTACAGCCACTGCACCAAGGTGCTTCTCCTTGGCTGGTGGTGAAGAGGTCAGCCAGGCATCTTTATTCTCACTGCTCACTGCCCAAGCCCTGGCAGGGCATTTCTCCTGGATGTGCTAAGTTCCTGGACTGGGTTTGGTGAGGGGCTCATCTCTGACAAGTTGCTCATCAAATGCTTTGTGGCCCTGCTAGCCTGGGGTCAGACAGGACCACAGCGTGGTCCACCCCTCCCTCCACCCCCAGATCCTGCAGGGCACATGTGCATACCCCTGCTGGGAATGGAGGGAACAGCAATTGCTGGGGAAAAGCCAAGGGGAGGAAGCCAAGGGGAGGAGGCCAAGTGGAATTCATGGAGCCAGGGAGCAGGGCTTGGGAACCCATGCTGCAGGGAATAAGCCCCAAGTCCCAGTGCACACTGGTCACACACTGTGAGGCAGGATCTGGAGGCAGAGGTCTGTACGAGGTTAGTGTCCCAGCACAGGTAGCAGGGGTTTGACTCAGGTATAACAGAATGAGAAAGAAAAGAAACATAAAACGTGGTAGAAGGGATTATGGACTAATGAGAAAAATAACTCAGAGGCAACTATTGAGTTTAGAGCCCAGGCCATACAGAAAATAATGACACTCTGGTATAAAAAGGAAAAGAGTAGAGGTCAGCTTACTTAAATTTAAATTTTCATTTTGAGATTGGGTTGGAGGCGCGGCAGAGGTAAGACATTTCATTTCATTTTGGATGTAACAAGTTTAAGTGGAGAGCAGAGCTGCAGGAGAATATGTCCATAGGCATGCAGATAGATACCAGTAGAACCTGGGAGAAAGATAAGGGCTGAAATGAAGACCTTGGGGAACAAGCCCAGAGAGAAGCTCCCAGGGGAGAGCTCTTCATGAGGCCTTTGAGAAGGAGAGACCCAGGGCAGAAAGAAGAAGTCAGGGGATGTGTTTGCAGGAAACCCACCTTTAAGAAGAGGGAGGCTCCCAGGGACAAAGGAGAATCAGCAGAGAGGAAATCCCCACAGAGGGCTAAGAGGGGAGTGAATTTTTGAAAGAAGGTCAATGAGGTCAACCAGAAAATCTTTGAGAACAAGGTCAAGAAAATAATTATTATTTATAATTCCCAAAGGCATAGTTTCAGTGGTATAACTGAGTGGCTTACTGAGTGCACAGGAGGGTTGTCTGCCAATCATAACTTTCTGTGGCTGAGCTCAGTCTTGGATGGAAGCAAATAGCCCAGGTTCAAACCTCAGTTCAGACATGTTCTAGTGGCATGTTCTTGGACAAGTTAGCTAATGTCTAAGTGTCAGTTTCCTGGTTTCTGAAATGGGTATTAAAATACGAAATTCTTCATGTAAAATGAATGAATGCAGAGTTCTGGCACAATGACTGGCAAACTATTCTTATTAGAGTTGTATTAAAATCTTAGCAGTAAGAATGATGACTGATATAAATCCATGACCTCAGAGAGTCCTGCAGTCTAGTGGCTGAGACAAATATACACATAAATGGCTGTAACACAAGGCAGTGTAAGTGCTCCAATAGAAGTATAAGCAACTTCCTGAGGGAGCAAGAGAGAGGAGGATAGCACCACAGCACAATAGGTCAAGCACAGGCTTTAGAAGCAGGCCAGCATTTATTATAATCCCAAGTCCATCCCTCTCTAGCTCTGTGATCTGGATATGACACATACTGCACATCCCTAATACTAATTCTTTCATTCTTATAACACATACACACGCGCGCGCGTGCGCGCATTTTTACAAAGTAAGTACATGGCTGCTTTGCTAAAGATCAGAATTCCCAGCATCCCTTTTGCTAGATGTGGGCATGTGACAAAGTTCTGGTCTATAGGATATGGGAAAAAAGGAATATGAGCAAGTTAGAACTAGAATTCATGTCCTTAAAAGGAAGAAAAAATTTTTTCTTGTTTTTCTTTAATTTTTTCCCTTTTTTGATGTCTGGAATCCAGATGTAATGGCTGAAATGGATGCACCTATCCTAAGTCATATAGCATAAATTGTGGGTTGAAAGTAATGTAGCAAAAATAAGAAATTGCCTGGATCTGTTACCTTGTGTGGCTTTCAGTATTCCCTGGACATATTTGGACTGTGAAACAAGAAAGAAATAATTTTTATTATTATTTTTACAGTTTTATTAAATTATTAGGGTGATATTGGTTAATAAAATTATATAGTTTTCAAGTGTATAATTCTCTAATACATCATCTGTATATTGCGTGTTCACCACCCAAAGTCAAATCTCCTTTTATTACCATATATTTGACCCCTTTTACTCTTGGATGGAAGAATTTCCTTATTATTTAAGTCACTGATATTTTAGTTCTCTCTGTTATTATAACTGTTATTATATCCTAAAAAATAATATGCTTGTGTACTTTTGTAAATGAGTATAATAATACTTCACAGAATTGTGAGAACTGAACCCTCCTTAATGCATAAAAAAGCACCAAGACCAGTAGCTAGCATACCATATGTACTAATCAATGTGTGCTGAATACATGAACATTATTACCAGAGTACAGTATTCATGGAGACTTGGATACTTGGGAGGAAGTAGTAGAAGAAGCTATATTTTAAGTTACAATGTAGGTAGATGTTAAAGAATTAAAAAATTTATTCTTCAGGTAGTGGCTCTTTACAGTTAGTACCATATAGAAAATAAGAATATTCTCATGCATTTTTATATAAATATAAAATTTAATTATTGAGACTCTACTTGATACCAAGCATAGGGTAAACAAAAGTAATAAATCTAGGTCTTTGCCCTCAAGTTGCTTGCTCAGTGCAGTCATTAGATAGTGTATTGCTTCAAAACTTGGATTGTAGCTCTAATCTGCCTGAATTTGAATCCTGATTTCAATACTTGTGACCTTAACAAATTATTTCATCAGTAACAGAGTTTCATTCCCTGTGAAATATAGATAGTAATAACACTTATTTCAGGCTTGTTGGAAGGAATAAATGAGCTATTATTTGTAAAGTACATAAAACAAAATCTGCCATTGATTACATGCTCAATTTATGTTAGCTATTGTATCAGTTGACATTGGTACATTATGTACAACCCCAAACTTGGTAGCTTAAAACAGCAAAGATTTGCTTTCGGCCCTCCATATCCATAGGTTCCACAGCCATGGATTTAAACAACCACAGATTAAAAATATATATATTTTTGACAAGGGTTATAGAAGGCTGGCTAAGGGGCTTGAGCATCTGCAGATTTTGGTATCCATGAGAGAGATGGGGTGTCCTGGAACCAATCCCCTAATAATACCAACAGATGACTGTATTTAGCTCATAATTCTTCAGGCTGGCGATTTAGACAGGGCTCAGCTGTGTGGTTCATCTGGGCTTGGGTGTGCTCCCTTATGTGTCTCCAGTCAGGCTGGCCAGGTGACTCTGTTTTTGGAGTTTGTCTCTTATACTCTTTCAAACTCATCAAGCTTGTTCTCATGACCAAAGCAGGATTCTACAAAAAAATGGAAGTATGAGAGATCTTAATACCTAGGCACAGAACTGTTGTAGCATTTCTCTCACCATAATCTCTTGGTCAAAGCAAATAGCAAGTTTAGACAGATCCAAAGGAAATACCCCAAAATTTCTTTTTTTGCATTTTCATTCCAATACTGTTCAGTCCCTTAATACCTCTCTCCCCACCCCCTGCAATCCCCACACTGTTGTCCATGTCCATGAGTCCTTTTTCCTTTGAGCCCAGTCCCTCTACTGCATAACTCAGTAGCTGGCATCCTGCTCTCTATCTATGAATCTGTCTCTATTTTGCTTGTTAGCTCAATTTGTTCATTAGATTCCACATATGAGTGAAATCATATGGTATTCATCTTTCTCTAACTGGTTTATTTCACTTAGCGTAATGTTCTCCAGATCCACCCATGCTATTGCAAAGGGTAAAATTTCCTTTTTTTTTTCATTTTCACCAGTAACTTTATTGACTTGGATATTCTGAGTATGTCAGCTATCTCCTGCATGGCAGAACATTGATTGTTCTCAATTAATGTGTTGATTTGATTACTATCGACTTCAACTGGTGCTCCTCCAGAGAGAAATCTCCAGCACAAAATTTCACAAACCACTTTTGACATGTCCGATCAGTCAAAATGCCTTTTCCATACACTGCACAAATCTATTTCTTGTGTTTCAGTTGTGTTTTTACTTTTCTTGAAATAACAAAGCATAATATGCCTAAAATATTGCAGATTTTCTTCCAACTTCAATATTAAAATGGTTGCACAAATATTCACCAACTTTTTTCAAGTATATTGTATTGATTATGCTATTATAGTTGTCCATTTTTCACTCCCCTTTCTCACCCTGTGTCAGGTACTCCCATTCCCTCCGGCATCCTCTACCCACTTAGTTCATGTACATGGTTTATACATATAAGTTTTTTGGCTTCTCCATTTCCTATACTATTCTTAACCTTCCCCTGTCTATTTTGTGCCTACGAATTATGCTTCTTACTCCCTGTAACTTTTCCCCCATCCTCCTCTCTTCCCTCCCTGTTGATAACCCTCCATGTGATCTCCATTTCTATGATTCTGTCCATGTTCTAGTTGTTTGCTTAGTTTGTTTTCTTTTTTGTTTTTCAGGGTCAGTTGTTGATAGTCATGAGTTTGATGTCATTTTACTGTTCATATTTTTTATCTTCTTCTTTTTCTTAGATAAGTCCCTTTAACATTTCATATAATAAGGGCTTGGTGATGATGAACTCCTTTAACTTGACCTTATCTGGGAAGCACTTTATCTGTCCTTCCATTCTAAATGATAGCTTTGCTGGATAGAGTAATCTTGGATGTAAGTCCTTGCTTTTTATGACTTCAAAAACTTCTTTCCAGCCTCTTTTTGCCTACAAGTTTTCTTTGGAGAAATCAGCTGATAGTCTTATGGGCACTTGTTTGTAGGTAACTGCCTCCTTTTCTCTTGCTCCTTTTAAGATTCTCTCCTTATCTTTAATCTTAAAGGTAATTTAATTATGATGTGTCTTGGTGTGTTCCTCTTTGGGTCCAACTCTTTTGGGACTCTCTGGGTTTCCTGGAGTTGTATGTCTATTTTCTTGGAGAAGTTCTCTTTCATTATTTTTTCAAGTAAGTTTTCAATTTCTTGCTCTTCCTCTTCTCCTTCTGGCAGCCCTATGATTTGGATGTTGTAACATTTAAAGTTGTCCCAGAGGTTCCTAAGCTTCTCCTCATTTTTTTCAACTCTTGTTCTTCATACTGTTCTGGTTGAATATATCTTTCTTTCTTTTGTTACAAATCATTGATTTGAATTCTGGCTTCCTTCCCTTCACTGTCAGTCCCCTGTGTATTTGCATTTATTTCACTTTTCATAGGCTTCACTTTTTCCTCTATTTTGTGACTGTACTCAACCAGTTCAGTGAGCATCCTGATTACCAGTGTTTTGAACTCTGCATCTGATATGTTGAGTATCTTGTCATTGCTTAGTTGTATTTTTTCAGGAGCTTTGATCTGTTCTTTCATTTGGGACATATTTCTTTGTCTTAGCACACCTGCTACATTGTAAGGGGCAGGGGCTTAGGTATTTGCCAGGGTGGGGCAACCCACTTCATTGTGTTATGGTGCTGTCTGTGGAGGAGGGGTCTGAGAGAGTACAATACCACTTGCGGGACACTTGTCCTGCTCTCAGTCACTCACCCTGATATCCACAAGTGAATTGTACTCTTTGAGGTACTACCCTGGTGCTGGTTCCTGAGTAGATGAGCTTGTGTACATTCTAGGATCCCATAGGCTCTTCCAATGGACTCTCCTTTGAAGTGGGCAGTTTCTCCGACTGCTGCAACCCCCACAGATATTTACAGTAAGAGGTTTTGAGTCTTTTATTCCTGTGCTGGAATCCTGGGTTGTGGGTCTGTCTCACTCCCCAGATGTTCCTTCTGATTTATCTGCATGCAAATGTGGGACCACTCAGTCCTCCAGCTGCCACCTTGCCATGTGTAGTCTCCACCCTGACTGCCTGTCTTTGCCTTCTACCAGTCTGGATGAATGTTTCTTCTCTAACTCCTTGCTTGTCAGACTCCATATAGTTCAATTTTCTGGCAGTTCTGGTTGGTTTTTTTTGTTTTTAAATTTGTTGTTTTCTTTCTTTTGGTTGTGTGAGGAAGCAAAGCATGTCTATCTATGCCTCCATCTTGGCAGGAAGCCAAATTCCAAATTTTTGTTCTTTTTATAGTCAAGTAGTATTTCACTGTGTAAATGTCCCATTGTTTTTTTATCCACTCATATACTGATGGACACTTGCATTGCTTCCATATCTTTGTGGTTGTAAATTATGCTGCAATGAACATAGGGTGCTTATGTTCTTTGGAATTAGTGTTTGGGGTTCTTTTGGATATATTCCCAAGACTGGGATTGCAGTGTCAAAAATTTCTTGATGGAAGAAGCAGCAAATTCACATCACAAAAAATGTAGATACAGAGATGTCAATAATTGGAGCTATCAGTGCAATCAGTTTAGAGACTGCCTTCCTGTCCCAATTATTCACATTCTTCCTACATGAAAAATTTAGTCACACCCTTCTAAAACCATGAAATATCATACAATTATGGCATAAGCTCTGAAAGTGGCTCTTTTGATGTGGCTTCTCTTCATCTGGATGCTTATAAAATACAGAGACAAATTGCTTGTCCCCAGCGATCAACATACAATGACACAGGGACAGGGCAACTGCAATAAATACTTCTAATTAAAAAAAGGAAAAAATGAAAGACACTAACTCGTCCAGAGCACTTCCAAAATTGTACAGGGTTAATGTTGCCTGGGTCCCCAGGTCTGAGAGTGAGGAGTGTTCCTTGATTAGAACTTGGTTCTTGTGCTGGTTCCTTGATCCAGTTTTCTAAAGAGTTCTTTCTTCAGCTCTGAGCTCCTCCTTCTGTCCTCTGAGATTTTTGTTTGTTTGTTTCATCACCTTTCTTGGCTACACCTGAAGAAATACCTCATGTTGGCAGATTACTGGCTTTCCTAACCTACTTCTGTCTATAGAAAGTAGGACACCCAGGGCCCTTTGTACATTGTAAACAATCTCAGTTCCCTTTCTTCCAGGATGGCAATATTTTGCCTGTACAACATCCTTAAAAATGCAGTGGCTATCTTATTAATCTGATTATGTAATTCACCTCATTGGACAAAGCCAACATCCACAATTTTTATATAGATATGACTAGATTTATTTATTCTTCTTTGGGATTAGGCTTTTGTGAGATTAATATTTTAGAAATCCTTTGGTCTAGACAAGGTGGTCTACTTTAATTACAACCACAACCTTGATTTCATCTGTGTCCTCAGGCTATATTTCACTTTGAGAATCTTTTGCTCTCTGAAAAGACTGAAAATGAGTAACTGTTTTGTTTTTCATCCAGCAAGTTATTCTTTCTTGATGGCCAGTTTTTTTTCTACCTCATCTCTTTCTTGATGTACCTTGCCATTCACAGCTAGTAGCAACCAGTCAATGCTTTCAACACTCTGCTTCAGAAATCCACGTAGCCAAATATAAGCATTTTTATCTTCATATATATATGAAGATAATTATACATTCATATATAATTATATATTCTTAATCTTATATTTTGCTGTAGGTAACAGTTTTTTTCAGTAACAGAATTATTGAGACATGATTTGTATATGCTAAAATTAACTCTTTTAAATTGTACAATACAGTGGTGGTACCACCATCACCATTAATCTCCTTCTAGAACATTTTTGTCATTCTAAAAAGAAACACTATACCCATAAGTGGTCACTCCCCACTACCCCTCTCCTCCACCCCTAGGCAAACATTAATTTTGATTTCTACTAATTGGCTGATTCTTGCCATTTCATGTAAATGGAATTATAAAATAATATGTGACCTTTTGTGACTGGCTTCTATCACTGGGCAAAATGTGCAAGGGTGACAGATTTACAAGTAGTTTTGCTACTATACAACACAGATGGTCATTTTTCTACCTTTGAAAATAATTTCCTCACCATTTCTTCAGCTTTTGCTAACAGTGTACTTACCAATTTTCCATCCTTCACTCATTCGTTAGTTCCAAAATCAATGTTACATATTTTAGATTTTGCTAATATCAACATTCCACTTTCAGTACCAATTTTTGCAAATCATTATTTATTACCAAAATACTGTTGTATCAAAAACAACAAAATGTCAGTGGCATACAATAATAATCAGTTTTGTTCATGTATGTTCAGGACAGTCTAGAGGTCCTTCTGGTCTCAACTGGCTCCCTTATTTATAAGCTGTCAACTGTTCATCATGTAATGAGTTCTTTTGACCTGTCCTGGGACTGGCTTATTCTAAGCTTGTCTGGCATGGCCTAGTCAGGACAACCAGGCTTTTCTTCATGTGGTTTCTTGGCCTACTGCGGGCCAGCTGGGCTCATTTACATGGTGGCTGAACAGGATTCCAAGAGAAGGAGCAGATCACATGAGGTATCTCAATTCCTAGGCTCAGAACTGGCACACTGATACTTTCGTTATGTTGTATTTGCAAAAGCCAATGACAAAGCCAACTCAAAATCAAGGGATGGGCAAATACTCTCCTCTTTTTTGAAATGGCAGCAAAATCACATCGGTGTCATTAATTGGGGCCATCATTGCAATCAATCACAGCTAGTATTCATATTATTGACACTTAATAGCCACAGTAAATTTAATCAGACTACGGGAGTTCCATAGTTTTTCTCCAACTCAGTTCAGCAAATATTTATTGAGTGCCTAATGCTCAATAAACACTGTGTGTCATCCTGTGGAGATAACTATAAAAGAACAGATGGAACCTGTCCTCATGGAGTTCATAGTCTAGGAAGGGAAATAAACATGTAAACCAACAAACAAAGCCAATCTTATAAATTCAACAGTTCATTCAACACAAAAAAATGAAGTGGTAAATTCTGCTGGGAATTTCAAGGGAAGTTTAACAGAGAAGGTGATATCTAAGTTGGGTCTTTGCAAGACAATTGGAGGTTGCTTGGAAGAAGAAAGAGTGGAATAGACAATTTAAAGGAGAAATGAGGAGAGATGAGAATGTGGACAAAGGTAAGGAAGCTTAAGTTCTCATGGTATGAATAGGAATTCCAAGTAGTTCAGAATCCTTGAAGTATCAAGTGCTGAGAGGGAGAAAGCAAGAGACAGGTAGCAGAGGTAGATGCTGAGGTAATGGTGGGACCCTTGCAGGGGTTTCTCTTTAATGCTTAAGACTTATTTATTATCCTGGAGGTAACTGGGAGCCAGTGAAGCAGATGAATGGCAAATTTTGTTTTAAGAGAGATGACTAGCCTATTGCACTTTTGATAATAGACTGCAAGAAAAAAGAGAACAAAGATGTAGATGCTAGTTAAGAAGCTATTGGAATCGTCCACCTAAGTAATGATGGGCAATGGTGGTGGCAACAAAGGAGGAAATGAGATTTAAAGAATGCCTGGGACGTAGGACTTGATGATTTAGTCTACAAGAGTATGAAAAAGTGGAAAAATTGAAGATGACTTCCAGGTTTGTTATCCATTATCCTAATACTCCAAGTTATGTTTAAACCTCTTACTAACCTGCCGTTTTTTCTTTAAGGTGACCACTTCTCAAAGGACCAAATCTATCAACCTAAAAGTTCCATTCTATTAATCCATAGCCTGCAAGTATTGATCTAATATTAAACATATTTTATTTTTTTTCTTTTAAGGTTATTGTAAACTCAGAACAAGCTGTTGTAAGAAATAACACAGAAAGGACTTCTGTACTTTTCATCCGGTTCCCCCTCATGGCAATTATACTACAATATTGCAATCAAGAAATCAGCATTGACACTCCAGCAATTATATTCATTTTCACCAGTTTTACACACACTTATTTATGTGTATGTACTTCATTCTATGCAAATTTATCCCATGTGCAGATTTGTGTGACTACCACCACAGTTAAGATGCAGAAGAATTCTATTTACAAGGATACCTTGGGCTACCTTCATAGCCAAGCCACTCCCTCTCTTACCCACTCCCTACTAATATGTTCTACTAGTAGTTCCCCTGGCAACTACTAATATGTTCTTTATTTTTATGATTTTGTTATTTTCTAAATGTTTTATAAATTGAATCATACAGTATATAATCTTTTGATGTTGACTTTTAAAATTTTGTAGCATACCCTTGAGATTTATTTGTTACATGGACCAATAGCTCAAAGTTCCTTTTTATTTCTGAGCAGTATTCCATGATATAGATGTGGCATAGTTTGTTTAACCATTCGCCCATTGAAGGATATCTGGGTTTTCTCCAGGTTTTGGCTATGAGGAAATAAAGGTTCCACAAACATTCACGTACTGGTTTTTGTGTAAGCAAAAGTTTTAATTTCTCTGGCATAAACATCCACTAGTATAATTTCTGGGTCTTATGATAAGCATGTATTTAGTTTTTAAAAACCATCCATATTCTTTCCCAGATGGCTTTTTATATTCCTGCTAGCAATGCATAAAGGACCCAATTTTTTAATTTTAGCCATTCTAATAGGTGTATAGTGATGTATCATTGTGGTTTTAATTTGTTTTTCCCTAATGGCTACTGGTGTGGCATATCTTTTCACATGTTTACTTGCCATCTGTATACCCTCTTCAGTGAAGTGTCTGTTTGTGTTTTTTGCCCATGTTCTAATTTGATTGTTATGTTGTAGCCTTTTTTTTTATTCCCAGCCTCTTGTACATTGACCTAATCATAAAATAGTCTAAATCTTATCTTGTGTTTATTTAGTAAAATTTTTTCCACGCAAGAGAATAAAAAGTCTTATTAAACTCCAAACATTCTATTTAGATGGCTCACTTGTACTGTATATAAGTCATTGTATCATAGAAACAAATGGGACTGGTACTGATAGTAGTGTTTCCTCAAAGGTATTGGTTGTTTCTTAGTCTCTTGTGATATGTGCAAATGCTGAAGAGCAATTAATTGCCTAGGCTGGTACTATAGGGCTTGCACTTTAAAAAAAGTCTGGTTTTAGGCCTAACTAAAGCTTATTACTTGTGCATCTCTAAAGGAGACTGTTGGCCTAGCACTTAGGTGACATGGCAGGCAAGGAGCAGGGCATAGTTGTACGGTTGTCTGTGTTTTATTGGACAATGGCAAAGCCTTCTTACTCAGGAAAGATCAATTTCCAGTGTCTGATCCTCCTTACCTTCTTCTGTGAAACGTGTGCTAGATTTACTATTTGTGTTATTTATCCAATAAATTCAAGGGACAGACATAAATTCTATAGGTCTTTAGTAAGTTATCACTGCTGAGTTAGCATTTTTTCAAATTGCTGAATCAAAATAAGATCAATCCTTAGTAATTAGTTAATTTAAGGGAACAGGGATAATTACTGAAGACTCTTGCTAGAAAGTATAAGAAAGTTTTCTCCAGTCTCCACACACAGACTTATAGTGATATTCTTTTGTACAGAAATTCTGCTCAGCTTAGGATATAAGCCCAAAATTATATAAGATCTTGCAATTTAACATTTGAAACAATAATAATCACAAATATGCATTGAAAAATTAGTAACATTTCTATGGAAGAATAAACACATATTTTTAAATGCTATAAGAAAAAGAACACAGAGCAATACATTAAGTAACTTGCAATAAATATCATATTCAGAAATCAACTTGTATCAGAAGGAAATGATTGAAGAGAGCTGAAATGCACTGAAATATGGAGTAGCCTAGAGAGTGCTTGAAAGAGGATCAAAGCAATAAATTAATAATAATTTTATATTATTTTGCTTTTTTTAAATAAATGATTAATTGATTAAAGGGGAGACAGGGTTAAGTAATTCAAGCATCCACTATCAGTCAGAGACCAGATTCTAGCTTGTGAAGTATCAACTGGTTTAGAGAGCTCAAGAGATTGTTCCATGTTATTTTGTCCAGGTAAACAATTTGCACTTGTGAAATTTCTGTTCGAGCATTTGCTCAGTAGAGAAGCCGTCCTGGAATAAATCAAGGCATCTGGAGGAGGTTGCCACTCTAACATACCATGTGGGATGGATATGTGGCAAGCCCTATTGGTGACATGACAGATAACCAGATTGAGAGAGTTAAGTAAAGGTCCACATATAGTGCCAGAGAACTCAGGAGCATTTATCTTTGCAACCAGCAGGTATTCACTGGGCTCCTTCTATGGTGTAGCTCTGTGCTAAGTAACTACAATAGAAAAAATAATCTCTGCTCTCAAAGAGTTCAAAAACTCATGGTGGGGAGAGAAAAACGATCATCAGATTCAACAGGGTATAAGTAAATATTATGATGGCAGCAAGTATTCCTCATATACAGAGAGCTCTGCTTCATCTTGTAGTGGTGATGGGGTGGAATACATAAAAGAAGAGGTCCTAAATGAGGTGAACACTGAGATGGGTCTTGACGGTGATTTACTCAGCAGATTGTGCCAGACAAGTAGAAGGGTGGGAGAGTGCGAGCAGCACTTTGCTCAGCTAGTGCTAGTTTGCCATGGCAGGAGTATAGGGGATGCATGGAAAGGAGTGGAGGTGAAGTCTGCAGATGTAGGTAAGAGCCAACTAAATACAGTTTTTGAAGAGTTTGGTGTAAACCAATGCCATAAGGAGAAAGGCAGAACTAGGGAAAAGGTTTTGCTGTAGGCTGAAACCATTTGATTGGCATCTAAGAAGGTGAAATCAGGGAGGCCACTGTGTTGTGTTTCATGTATACACACATACATACACACATACAAGGGTGGACAAAAGTAGGTTTACAGTTGTGAGTACCTGAACCAGTTTATTCTTGTTTTATTATTATTATTATTATTGTTATTAACCTACTGCTCTCTGTATGTCTCTTTGTGAATCTCTGTGAGAGCTTTATGGAGATATATACTTAAGCATGGAATCACTGAATTGGTGATGTATGCACACTCCAATTTATAAAACACTTTGAAATTGCTCTCCAAAATACTGCACCAGTTTGTGTTCCTACCAGCAAGTGGACCGAGGTTCATCTCTGTTATAATTCCCACTCTCTTTTGTTAACACTTGATATTGTCTAGCTTATACATCTTTACCAATCTAATTCTTATTGAGTAGATATCATTGTACTTGAATTTACATTTCCTTTTTAATTTTATTTATTTTTAATCATGTCTTATTAATGTTTGAATACTGTTGTCTCCACTTTCCCACCACCACTTTCCTCCACCCCATCCACCCCGACTTCCCACCCTCAATCCTACCCGCCTTTGGCTTTGTCCATGGGTGAATTTACATTTCTCTACTTTATGGTGAGGTTGAGTACTTTATATGCCATTTGACTTTCCATTTCTGTTTGATTCAATTCTTTTCATTTTGACTTAAAGTTTCATGTATTTCATCCTATTTATTAATCCATTAGTAGTAATATACATTAGAAACATCTTCTCTCAGTCTGTATTTATTTAATAAATTCCGTATATTTCCCTTTATGATTTTTACATATTATTAAAGAAACAATTCCTCAAAATAGTGACACAAAAATAGCCCCCTACATTGTTTTCTAATATATATATATATATATATTTTTTCCCTTCTATGCTTAAAAGTTATAACCACGTGAAATTTGTTTTGGTGGATGATGTAAGATAAGAAGATATTTCAATGTTTCTACATATGGTTAACTAATTTCTCTAGAAAAACTTATTTAAATATTCACATTTCACACTGGTTTGTGATTTTTATACTGTCATATTAAATTTCCATATATAGATATTTTTTCTGATCCATTCCTCTAGTTGTCAGATCATTTCTCAGCACTAAATTACTTTGATATTACAAATTTAAAATATGTCTTAATATGTGGTAGAATAAGATCCCTATAAAGATCTTCTTAAGAATATTCTTATCTATTTTGTGGGCCTCATTTGTCTACAAAATTTTAAACAGTTGGTTTAATTCTACTAAAGCTACTACTGAGATATTGATGGGAAAAATATTGAATGTATAAACTAATTCAGGGAAAATTAACATATTTAAAATGTTAATCTTTCCATTTTAAAATATATGACATTTGACCGCTTGTTTAGTTATTGTTTAATATCTTTCAATGGGGTTCAAAATTTTTCTTTATAAATGTCTTGAGTATTTTTTCTTAGGACTAGAGCTTTACTCTTTTTTTATGAGTCTGCTTAATTTAGTCTGCTTAATGCTTTAGTTTCAAATTTATAAGAGATGACTCTTTATAGTCATTATTTTCTTAATCAACAATAAACTTGAGAATTTTGTACTTGACTAGTTGCCAATATTTCACTTATTTCTCCTTGGTTTATTTCTTTACTTCCTGGTTTAATTTCTCCAAAGTTCTTACAGAATGTGATTAAGCATTTAGAGTTTAAAATATCTAAAAATTTCCATCTTTTACTTTTGCATTTAAATGACAGCTTAGTTAGGTAAGAAAAATTCTAGGTCTAAACTGTTTTTCTTTATAGTGTGAAATTGTTACTACTTCTTTCTTCCAATGTGGCTCTTGAAAAGTCTGATGTTATCATCATTCTTGATCACCTCTAGGTAATCTTTTTAATTTAAAAGCTTAGGTGCCCTGTTTTATTTGAGTATTCCTAAATTATTCTCTATGTGTTTTATGTATAGGGTATTTTTTCTCATTTGTCTTACACAATACTCTATATGACCTTACTGAGTTGTTATGTTTTTCTTTAAATTTGAGATTACTTTTTAATTGTTAAATTTTGTTCATTAATTCCATTCATCATCTTTCTTTGAAGAATGAACTTCATAGTTATTTTGGATACATTGTGTGGCCATCTTTCTTGCCCTGGGGCTGTCATCTACCTCCATCTGTGATATCTGCCCAAGGTAACCTGAGTTTGTAATCCTCAACTTGAATTTAAAGAATGGCTCAATCATGCCTTGCTCATTTTCATTGTACCAAGGTATTTTATTATTTATTTCTTTGTTTGTTTATTTTACCCCTTATTAGAATATAAACTTCATGAGAGCACTCCATTCTGACTCATGTATATGAACTGATGAATCCCTCACCACCAGGGGTGTAGTTGCACAGAGCAGAGAAAAGGGGTGCAAGATGAGTTCAGAAAGGTAGACCAGGGCTAGATCAGGTGACTGTCAAAAGCCAAGGTAAAGATTTTGGATTTTATTTTTATTGTGAGGAAATCCAATGAAGAATTTTAAAAAGAGGAGTGAGATGATCACTCTGGCTCCTGTGTAGAGAATGGATTGAAGGAGAATAAGAGTAGACTCTGGGAGACCACTGAAGAACCTCCAGCAGCATTTCAGATGAGAAATGATGATGACTTAGAGACAAGTATGGTAGTGGTAGATAAATGGAAATAGATGGGTTTGGCATATGTTCTAGAGGTTGACAGATCTTGTGATGGATTGAGAATAGGAAGTGGAGGGATAAAAGAAATCTAGGATGACACCTAGATTTTTGGCTTGAGCAGTTGGTAGGTGCTAGAATGTTTTGCTGTTGAGGGGCAGACAGTTAATGAGTTTATGGGAAGAAATTAAGAATTCTGTTTTGAACACCAACTTAACATAGGAATCATTTAAATATAGAAATCAAATAGCCAGAAGAGTCAGTACAGGTAATAGATTTGGGGTTCATGATAGTTATAACAATGGGACTTGACAAGATAAAGGGGGTAGGATTGAAGGTGGGAGGTGGGGGTGGGGGAAAGTGGTAGTAGGAAAATGGAGACAACTGTAATTGAACAACAATATAAAGCAAAAAAAAAAGAAAATATTAATTCACCACAAGGAGGATAATTAGGTTATAATGTCACAATGCTAATTATTTTAGGTATTGTTCATTATTCATTTCCTTTATTTGTTTGCTATTTTTTGGAAACAGATAATTTGATATGATACTTGAATTTAATAAATCTTTAATTTAAAAAAAGATTGCTTAGAGAAGAAGCAAAGATGTAGAAGAGAAGAAGCCTGGGATTATGATTGGGGCATTGAACAGAGGAAGAGGAGCTGTGAAGGAAACAAAGAGAAGAAGCCTTTATCAAAGTGAGGGAAGAGCATGGTGTTCAGGAAACTAAGAGCAGATGCTGTTTTATGAAGTAGGGAATGTTCAAGTGTTTCAAAAAATAGTAAAGTCAAGTAAGAAAAGGAAAAAAGAAATAACCTTGGTGACTGAAAGGAGCAATTTCAAAGGATGATGGGAATAGGAGGCTGATTGCAGAGGACTGAGTGCTGAAATGAGGGGAAAAGTAGAGATTCACTGTAGAAAATTCCTTCAAAAATATTGTGAAAGGGAGTTGAAGAATTAGACAGAAATGTGGAATGCACTCTGTTTTCTCTTTCTGTCACAGAAGAAATCAAGCAGTTGGCTCAAGTGAAAGAATGAGGAAAAATCAATACAAAGTGAAATTTTCAAAATCTAATGGAAGTAAAAAAAATATTGGTTTTCTTTAAAGTTTTTATTTTTTATTTATTTTTTAATTTATTTTTTTTTAATTTTAGATTATTCAGTACAGTTTCTATCTTTTAATCCCATTCCAGCCCACCCACCCATCCCTCCCCACCTCCCTTCCATTTCCAAGCCCCGTAGTTTTGTCCATGTGTCCTCTATATTTGTTCCTGTAAACCCTTCCCTTCTCCCCTGAAATTCCCTCCCCTCTCCCCTCTGGTCACTGACATCCCGTCCTCTATTTCTTTAAAGTTTTTAGACACAACTTATTGGCTTATTGGGGAACGAGTTTTTATCGGTTTTGCAAAAAAGCTGAAAAACTACGTAACCAGTCATATTTGAGAATTAGTTCATTATTTTATACTGATATAAAATGCTTAGGTAATTTTTAGTTATATATACACACATATATAAAAGAACTGGTCAGATGGCTATATCCTTGTAATTTAAAAATTATCACATGCCAATAAAACTATTAAATTATAATTTTAGGTCATGGAAACTAATAATTTAAAAACTATGAGGAAAGCTTTCACTCTAATAACTTCATAAAGTGTCAAACTTTGTAATTTATTATAGATTCTTGAGCTCATTCACTATAATTAATGTGAATAAAAAATATTCATTGCCTAAATAGTCTGTTTATGTAGTCCTCTCTAATGATGAAACAAAAGGACTAATTTGTTAAAGATGTTCTTTAATTGATTCCAAAGGGAATACTTAGAATATAATTTGCTGACTGGTTTTGTGCCATTCCTGATTCCTACCACTCAGTGACATCCATAATTTTATGATGGCAAAATATTTTAATCATATAGTAGTGTGATTCCCAAGCACCAGAGTTCCCAGTTAATTTTCACTATCAATTTTGTGGCTTAATAAAAAGAACACTAGAATTAAGATACATGTACTCTAGAGCTTTCTTAGCCATTAGCCAACTGTGCAATCTTAGTTTTTTAGTTTGGTTAAAAACAAATTTTAAATTGCATAAGGTGGAGATTAAAAACAGGTTTTTCTTGCAAAGTAGGACATTTCACCAAGTATACAGACAGAAGAGTAGGTAGGCAGATAGGTAGATGATAGCTAGCTAGCTAGATTGATTGATTATGGTAAGATGTATTATCATTTATTACCAAATACTTGTCCAGTTGGGGAAAAAGAAGGTCCCCTACTTCAAGGGAGAGTAGGCTTACAGATTTCTTCAGTCAATACCACATGATACACACTATTAGGCATTAAGGGAACAGGATTCTTCCATTTACAAGGGAGGTTGTGGCTTTGTCTGGTCATGGAAAAAACTAATTTTTCCAAGTGCTTTTTTTTGTGGTGCTAGCTGAGTACTGTCAAGGCCTTCTGACAGTGGCTGCACTGTGCATGCACAAAACAACAAACCTATCCTCTCAGACTCAACCTAATACTTCAAATTAGGCATTTTTGCCTGTATTTTAACTATTATTATACAACTAAATTGCATTTTATTAATAATGATTTAGTGCTTATATACTTTGACAATTTAGGGAAGAATCTGGAGGCAGTACATTGGTTTGAAGAGTCAGGTCCCATAAAAGTTTGTTTAGTTTAGATTAGATTTTCAGGAGTCTGAAAATCAGACATTTTACAGTTTACTTCACCATTTACAATTTACTTCTGTAGATAAATTACCATAACTCATTCAGTCAGGTGTTTCTGATATCTACCTCACAAACCTGCCTGTTGCTTGAGAGAAAACTGTCTCCCATGGGACAGAAGTCATGGGGTGGGAGGCCATATTCTCACTGTTGGGTCTTTCTAGGAGCCAGGGTTGCAAGGCATAAGGCTCCTGGTTCCTTTTTCTTTCATTCACCCCCTCTATTCTCAATCCTTGTGCATCTTCTTGTGCTTCTTTTCCTCTTTCTTCTTTGCTGCCTTACTGTCTTTTGATGTGTGCCTTGCCCTCCTGCCTGTATCACTCTCTGAGTCTGAGCTGTCAGAGTCAGAAGACTTCCTGTCTCCATGTTTCTTTTTCTTCTTTTCCTTCTTTTTCTTTCTAGAATTCCTCATGGGATCAGGCTTCTCAAACTCTGCTGACTTTGCCTCTTCCTTCTCCTCATCTTCATCAGGAATTAGAAAGTGTTTGGTCCTACTTGGCTTGGTTTCTGCTTAAATTCCTGGCACTAAAAAAATTACCATAGCCAAACATTAGTTTTCTCAATGGCAAAACAATGATACAATTAGGAACCTCCCAAAATCCCAGGCACGATGCTTGTGAGACACTGTATAGTAATGCCTGTGGGGTTCCTTAGGTGAGTTCATACAGCTTTACCAATAGAAGATGGCTTTAAAACAGTTTCATTTTTAGTGTTCAAACATTAAAATTCTAATCATATTGGATCTTTGTTACAACATATGTTTGTTACCCTTTGAAGGGTAATAACTCCTAAATTCTATGACACTGAAGAAAAGGTTAAAGATCTGTTCATAGAACCAAGCTTCTCGTAGCTTTGGAAGTCACGATGTGGGCCTGATGTTAGGAAGTAAATATCACATGATGTCATGTGAGCAGAATATGAATGTGAAAGCCAAGTCATTCTTTAACTTACCTGTCATGTGGTAGGCCCATTATTAATGTGTTCTGCCAAGATGTGGTCTTTTCTGCTAAAGAAAATTTTGGAATAAATCCAGAGGAGAACATGGCAATTATTAATGACTTAGAAAAAGGACCTGTGAAGAAAGGTCAAAGGAACTCAGAACTTTTCAGAGAATATTTAAGGATCTTCACAATTTAAAAGTGGGTAATTAACCATTAGGAAACACACAATCATACAGAGTAGTCTTGCTGTTAAAGTTGGAAGACAGTTCCCAAGGGACAATGTAGAATCTTATTTGCAGGTGATTAAGGGTTTGAGGATCTTTTGTTTAGATGTTTCAATCTCACGTTATCTTTAGTCATGGACTTAAATACCTGGATCTGTTGAGGTCATTTATTAAAAAGGTCATTAAGCTTATCTGAAGGGAGATGTTTATTCCCCTCATGTCAGACTTAAAGCTGGAACAAAAAGGTCAATATAGAGACTCAACTTTTTCATTCTGGTAGCCAAATTGTCATTCCCTTGATACAATGTGTCAAAATAAAAATTCATCCAGTACATACAAAAATCATTTGAATATTCCACTTTTGTTTCAGATCTTTTGGGGGGATTTGATGTTCTATACATACTTGCTGAACATACCCTGAATTTACTCCATACCTACTTATAATATAAAACTTTACTTATGTTCTCCTCTTCCCCAGGAATGCCTTTGTTCACCCTTTCCATCTGTTAAAATATTACTGTTTTGTTTCCTATTCTTCAAGGCCAATTCAATTGGCATTTCCTCCAAGTAAAAACTCCTTAGTTCTCTCCTTCCACTCCATTAGACCTAATTTCTCCCATATGTACATATGGAAGTGTAGCTTCTATAGCAATTTGTACCTTTGTTTTAACTCTGTTTTTGAAAATAGATGCCCAGTTATTTATTTGCCTTCTCTTTTAGAGATAATGTTTCTTGGGGACAAGAGAAATTATTCATTCTCCTATTCCTCATAGTGCCATGCCTATAATGAATATTTCTCAAATAATATTCTCTGCAATAATTAATGTTATAAGCCTTTGTAAATTGTTTTCTACATAACTGGGATATGTTCTTTTACCCTAAGAAATGATAATTTTATTTATTCATTCATTCATTTATTCTATTGATTTTAGAGAGAGGAAAGGAGAGGGAGAGAGGGAGAGAAACACCGATCTGTTGCTCCACATATTCAAGCTTTAATATAGCCACAATCTTGGCATATTAGGAAGATGCTCTAACCAACTAAGCTACCCAGCAAGGGCTTCAATAACAATTTTAAAAACTAACTTCACAAAGATACTGGATCACATTATTCCAATTTCTAGACCAAAGTCTGTACGAGTTACCCATTTCTGCATAATAAATTACCCCCAAAACTTGGCAGAATAAAATTTACATAAAAAAATGGAGTTTCCGTGGATCAAAAATTGAGTCATGGCCTCTCTGGTCTTCTGTGTCATAATCTCACAGGTTGCAATCAAAGTGTACAGAGTTGGCAGCTTGATCTGAAGCATCCACTGGGGAAGGATCCTGCACATGGTTCTTGCTGTTGCCCTGAGGTTCCTTTCTTGCTATGGGGGAGAAGCTGCTTTCAGTGTCTTGCTACATGAGCCTCTTCAATATGGAAGCTTTCTTCATCAAAGCTCATAAGAGACAGAATCTCTAGAATGCAGAGCTTTTGCTAGCCCATTCCTATCCTATTTATTAGTTCTCAAGCTGCCTTAGATTACATTAGCTACCCAAAACTGAAAGAAATCACTCTTTCTCCTCTGTCATTTTTGAAGGTGTACCACAGTGCACAAAGCATGATTCCTGACAACAGTCAAGTGAGTTTGAGAAGTGAAACAACTTAAAATAGCACTTAAGAAGATTCACAAAACTAATAAAAATATTAAAAGATCTATTATATATATAGAGAGAATTGAGTCTTGATCAAGGCTAGGTTTAAACTACATAGATCCACTTATATGCAGATTTTTTTCCAATAAATACAGTGGATTCAAAAAAATCCATGGATTTTGCATGCAAGGATTCAACCAACCACACATTGAAAACAGTACTTTCCCATTCCCAACTACTTTCCCAACCATGGATGTAAAAATACTGTTTTCATCTATGGTTGATTGAGTCTGTGGATATCAAGGGTAGAGTCAAAACTTGGGATATTCAATACATGGATATTCAACTAGGGGAAGGGTTCTCTCAACCCCCACATTGTTTAAGGATCAACTGTATTAAATTTCCATGTAAATTTCAGTGTTTAGCTCTTAATTTTTCAGTGTTTCTCAAATTTGTTTGACAAGGGATCCCTTTAACAACCTATAAAACTAGTTTTCAAACAGAATGTACTTGTGTAAATATGGTGTTATTAATATAACAGGAAATAATCACTTCTGCCAATGTACCCAAAACATGGAGAAGATGAAAGCACTTGAGAAACATTTTATTTCATGTAAGCTACCCAGGATTTTGGGACAGTAGGTTGAGTCATACAGTTTGAAGCAGGGACCATTGTGAAAACTCCATGGAGAAGTTTGATAAGCAGTGGCTTGGATGAGCTCAGTGCACAGATGTGTATAGGCAAGTACAAATCCAGCTAAGAAGCCAAATTATGGGTCTTGTTTGTGAAACTTACTTGAAATGGGTAAATTATTAACTTACCTCTTATAAACCTGGGCATATCCTCACTACTCTAGTTGCCCTCCCTCTCCGATGTTTTTATTCTTAAGAAGGTCAGTGCGTACTGAGGGAAAGGATGGAAAAGAGGGAGAAGTCAGACCACAGTTACATCACTATTAATGTAATTACTATTACATTACTATTACTATTAATGTAATTACATCACATGACTATTAGTGTAATGTAACTGGGCTATCAGTTACAGAGAATTGAACTATGAGAGTGAACTATGTTTCACTCGCACAAATAATGCCAAGATAAAATGGGGGTGCAGTGGGGAGAAGTAGTGTGGAAAGGCACTTCCAGCAGAGGACTGAAATTGTTTCAGACAACTATGAAATCTGCTGCACCATGACCAACTACCCAACAACTGCCAATTTTATCCTCTAGTGAGACTTCATCCCTTATTCCCACAAAGCACAATATTAATAAGTTGTTTTGGAAAACATAAAAGCTATTTGAAAACCTCCATTATGGCACATTCTTCCTCTATGCAAAATGATTGTTTAACAAGATTGCCTCCTTGAACTTCTCACATGAATAGGAAAGCCAATCTCATTTGCTAATGGAGGTTTACAGTACATCTTTTCATTGCCCTTGTGTCTCCTTACCATTATTTTATGGATAATAATCTACATTTGTGTAAGCTAAGGGGAAAAATACCCTAGAGCACAGGGTGATATTCTCAGTGCTACCATATGGTGTGAATATCCAAGAGGTACATTTTAAGGAAGGTGGTCCTTGCCATGTTGGCAGCTTGAAGGGATGTGCAGAAGGGTAGGTGATACTTGCCCCAGGGCTAATTCATAAGCTCCCAGACTTTGCTCAGAAGTGTTACTCATAAGATACTGTTTACATCAGTTATCTTTAAGAAGATCATGAATTTATAAGGAAGGAATTGCACCCCCTACTCCTTACCTATGATTTGTGCATGGAGAGGATGTAGTAATATGCTTCTGCTGCTAATGATTAGTCACATGAATAAGGGAATAGACAAGAGTAAATAGAACAGTAGAAATATCTTAGCAAGACAAAAAATGTACTGGATGGGAAGCTTACATAGCACTTAGGTCCCTTAGCAGCCACCCACATGAGTTTGGGCTACTCAGGACCTGGCTGTTACTTCTTGAGTTTGTCATCTGAAGGAACCATTCCCTTGACATCATAGGAAACGTTTGATGTTCTTTACTGGGGGAAATCCTATGTAATTTTATCTTAAATAGATGAATCCCCTCTGAGAAGCAAGCAAAGTTGTTTTCAATTGTTTTTCAGAAAGGGATAGAGAGGAGTTGTAGGGAGCAACCCAGATTACTTGATTAGGAGGAGGGAAAACAAGAGGATTGAATTAACTACAAAGGATGTAATAAGACAGAAAGAATAAAAAAAGGAAGTTAAGGACTTTAAGGGTTTAATTTTTTTCAAAGGTGATGTTACAAATATTTAAATGATATTTGGGATGTAATTTTGGGGAAAGGGGATAATACAAAATTTAAGTGATTTAGGTTTTATTTGGTTTTGGTTCTTCAAGCCACAATTAAGAGTAACTGAAAACCACACTTTAGGAAAGAGGTAGGGGTTGCAAAATTACTAGTACATCAAGATTTTTGTTAGGTAAGACAGAATGTTTACTTCTATTGTAAAACTTACTTTTATTTATAAGTAGAAAGCTACTGAAAAAACAATTTTAAGCCTATTGACTCTGACTTTGCCCACATTAAGACAATTGTAATTTTATCTCTCTGGTTGCCAGTGTCTTTGACTATATGTAAAATATACAGTCCCTGTCAACAGAAGCCATCTTAATAATGTTATGAATCCCAAGACTTCTGAGACTTGAGCCTTGAGAAAGAGCCAAAGAGTGGGGAGATATTTCTTTGCTGCAATTTATTTTGGAAAATTTGTTACTTTTTGAATATTAGCATGAGGTAAGCATACCAAATCCAAAAATCAGAAAGTAAAATGTCTTTTCTTCTTCAATGAACCTTTATTCTGTGTTGAATCACTTGAATTGAGAATTAAACCAGAAAATGGGCATTCTTGAGAAATGTTTAGAGAGTATGTGTGTATTAGCTGAAAGCCTTTTCTTGCAGAAAGAACAAAAATTGGATGAGAAGTGTACCCTTTGAGAACTAGAGATAAAGGAGACCCAATACCTAATGGTGATATCAACACCCTATCAAAATGCCTCTGGCTAGCAGGTACCATCAGGTGGATGATCAAGATGATTATATATCTGCAAAAAGCCTAGCCACAGTGTGATGATAATCAGGTAGATGAATATTTACTTTGATTTACTCAGCAAAACAAACCGCATGAAGAAGACAGCCAATAGAAAGAAAAATTTAACTGGCAATATTTAATGTTATACTCTCTATTTTTTAAAAGTATGAGGTACTTTTTCCTTTCTATATGAACGCTATGAATGATAACAACCACAAAAGATGAAATAAGAAGTGTTCATTCACAGTCACTTGGCACCTAAAAAAAGCTGACTTGTCACACTCACAAGGATGACAGGGTGTGGTCTTCAGGTGTCTCCTAGCAGGTTACATTTCAATGTCATGTTAATTGTTGGTGTCAAGGAACCCACCATGTTGGAGACAGGCCAACATTATCCATCATCATTAATCACTCTGCCCAAGGCAGTTCCAGAGACAGGCCCTTCTGATGAAATGTGATATGCAGGCTGCAAGGCTGACTATACAACTTGGGGCTCCAGAGAAACTTTCTGGGGTGCTGAGCTCTCATTTGTTGTTTCCACAGGACCAAACATGAGTGGCAGCTCCAAAGAGCTGTCATTCACCTGAGTATCTTGCTCAGGAGGTTCTGTGCAAATACGGTGAACAGAACGCATATGCTTTGTTACCTTGGCTGAGATTCCTGAATGCTAGTACTATAACTGGTGGGATGATTGTTTTACAGAAGCTCTTATGATCGTTCTTTCAATCTTTCTTTGTAGATTTGTAGACACCAAATCCACAGAGAAGCTGATAAAAGAAATTATAATTAACAATTAATAAATAAAACTTCATAGCAAAGAATAGTCCTTATTCCCAAAGGCTTCTAAATTCATAAGCAATTTGTGACCCTGCAGTGAGACCTCTCATTATAAAGAAGGTTTCACAAAGTTATTCAATTTGTTCCAGGAAAATAAAGTTGATGTAGAATTTCAATCCTGCTTGTAAGAGTTTTCCAAGTGCAGATATATTTGCCTAGAGTTCAGTTCCAAAGAGGTTTGAGGTTTTTATTAAGTTATCCTCACTTCATTGAGCATTTTCCTAAGTGCTGTAAACCTCTAAGCAAATATAATATTAGCCTTGCCTTATTCACAGGCCTGTGTGGGGCAGTGGGGGAAGGGAGATGGGGAAAGTGGTTTTGGTTTACTGGGTCACAGCCTTCTGACTGGGCTTCACTGTGGGCTTCACTTTTTCATCCCTGACAAAAATGCTACAATGGTCTAGCTTCTTCAGATCTGCATTTCTTTTGCTGTCCTGTGATCTAAACAGCCAAGGTTTGTAAAAGTTTAGAACTTCTTTTTATGAACCAGGAAGACAGCATTTAAATGGCAACAAAGAAGGGAAGCTGTTAAACCATTGCCATGATTGGCTTCCAATGGAGCAACTGGAGCAGAACAGCACTTGGGGTTTCGTGTCGAGATTGCCATATGGATTCAAATGAAAGTTAAAGTCAAGGAGTTGGCTACTTTTCAAATCAGATACATGAAAATTTGGTAGAAACACAGGGGTGGGTTTAAAAAAATACACTTTAATTAAAGATCACAACATGTTTCCCACAGCTTTCCTAAGTGTAGGATTGGCAAGCCCAAGATGAGTCCACACAAATGACCATGGACAGAAAGAAAATACTTGCGTCTCATGTTTTTATAGCAGTGTTTACAAACTTTTTTAATGGCATTTATAATTTTATGGTAGAAGAACTTGAGATGTGGTGCCTAGGAGACCCAGGGTTTTTTGTCATTGTTGTTCTCACCTGAGGATATATTTATTGATTTTAGAGAGAGAGAGGAAGGAAAAGGGAAAGAGTGCAGGGGCGAGGAGAGAGAGAAACAACAATATGAGAGAGAAACATTTATTGGTTGGCTCCCATATGCGCCCCTACTGGGGATTAAAATCTCAAACTTTTGGTGCACGGGATGATGCTCCAACCAACTCAGCCACCCGGCCATGGCCAGACACAGTTTTGATCCCAGGCCTGCTCCTTACTTATTGTGTCACATTGGTCAAGTTGTTGTAACCTCTGAGTTTCTCTGGTGTTCTGGTTTCTACTGAAGCATTACAAGCCACCCCAAAACTTAGAGATAAGAAAACAACCATTTTACTATGCTCATGGATTCTGTAGATCAGGATGGAAATGGCTTGTCTCTGATCCACAATATCTGGGCCTCAGCTAGAAAGGTAGAGCTAGCTTTCCACTCTACAGGTTGTTGGAATCACTTGGAAGTTTTACTGCTCACATATCAGCACCTGGGTTGAGAAGAATGGAAAGCTAGCTCAGCTAATATTGTCACCTGGAACACCTAGACATGCCCTGGGCTTCCTCACAGCATATCATCCTCAGGTGTCCAACTTCTCACATGGCAAGTCTGGGATAGAAGAGCAAATATCCCAGTGACCAAGGCAGGGGATGCATAGCCTCTTAAGGCACTGTCAAAGTTACATAGGGTAACTTTGGTATACTCTAATTGTTAAAGCAGTAGTCACAAGGCTACCCAGATTCAAGGGGAGAAGGTATAGGTTCACTTCTCAAAATGAGCATCAAAGAAAGTATGGCTGTGTTTTAAAACCAGCAATATAACTACATCATAGGAATGCTGTGAGAATTAAATGAGAAAATATACATAAAATACTATCATACAAACAGGAAATTATAAGGTGCTCAATAAATGGAGTTCTTTTTAGAATCCTAGGGTGATTATTAAGGTACTCATCTGAATTTTCCTGCTGTGAGCTCACACAAGACAAGGTCAGGTGAAATTTATACAGGATCACTTATGCCAAGCCCTGTGCTACTCACACTTGGCTATGTATTTAGTGGTCTATTGTTGGTTATAGGCCTGAGATTATGAATTAATTAATGTATTTTTGGGGATCTTGTAGGAGGCAAGGATACCTAAGGGTGTTTATTAAGGAATATTGTTTATGGCCCGAAGCACTTTAAAAAATGCTTGGAATTACTGTTAAGTTATATACTTTGGACATTGATGTTGATAAATGTGCCAAAGCAGATTTAATATTGTATAAGATTAATTATCTAGAATTAGTATATAACTGCATAAGTCTTTTTGAAAGTGCGGGGTCCTTTATTGTCACTTACAAATACTATTTACTTAGAGTCTTAAGAGTACAACTTTACCTTTTTTTTCTTTAATCCATATTGCCTGAGATTGTGCAAACCAATGAAAATAGAGGTTAGACAGGAGAATTTTACTGGCCAAAATGAGTTTGCACAGCTGTGAGCAATAAAATACAGCAGCCATGGCAACCCTCTCCAGTGTCCTGATAACACATCTGAAATGAGGTTATTAGAATTATTAATTCACATTAGTGGCTATTAAAATTACATACCTGCAGATTTACTGCCTGAATGTCATTTTTGTGTGCATCAGAAGGCCTTGTTTTCAAAGGGATCTAGATACTTAAACTGATGTAATCTATTATGCATTAGAGGAGGACCAGTGATAAAGCTCATGGCAAGATTAGGATAAAAGGAAAGCGGATGTGATGCTTTGTTCTTCTGATAATGGCAAAGGACCAACCAGGTGTTATAGTGAGAGTGGTGACTATATGCTCCTGAATTCCTTAAAAGGTACTTAAAATCCAACCCAGTGTGGGCTGTTTCATGAAATTCTGAATGGCATATAAAATATTCTACCTTGGTGAAGCATAAACAGAGTCAAAAGAAATCAGCTGCAAACCTCAGCCATTTGTAAGGGGTTCTGGAATCCTTGGAGAGCCCTCAGAGACTCAGCCAGTCCCCTTCCATCCCCCATTAACTCAGCTCAGAGAGCAGATGCCTGCTGTTTTAAGCAAAAGAAGAAACACCATAGCAGAGAGGCCACAGTTGAATTCATTAGGGGAAGCAGCTATACAGCTGAGAAAGAACGTTTTATTTAGGGAAATGAGGAGGAAAAAAATGCACACACACACAAGAAAGAGAAACATACAGGTTTAGGAGTGCCTACTTGGGACAGTGGTGCCCCCCATCCTTGAGCAGGAAGGAACTTGAGTCACAAATAAGGTCAAAGACACAAGAGGACCTGGATTCTTTTCAAATTCTGTTCACATGAGTAAGAAGAGGATACTTCCCGCTTATGCCTTTTTTAAAAAATATATTTTATTGATTATGCTATTGCAGTTGTCCCATCCCCCCCCCATTTTTTCCCCTCTGCCCTGCACAGACCGTCCCACCCACATTCCCCATCTTTAGTTCATGTCCATGGGACATACATATAAGTTCTTTGGCTTCTACATTTCCTATGCTATTCTTAACCCCATCTATTTTCTACCTACCATCTATGCTACTTATTCTCTGTACGTTTTCCCCCTCTCTCCTCCTCCCACTCCCCTATTGCTATCCCTCCATGTGATCTCCATTTCTGTGGTTCTGTTCCTGTTCTAGTTGTTTGCTTAGTTTGCTTTTGTTTTAGGTGTGGTTGTTAATAACTGTGAGTTTGTTGTCATTTTACTGTTCATATTTTTTATCTTCTTTTTCTGAGATAAGTCCCTTTAACATTTCATATAATATGGGCTTGGTGATGATGAGCTCCTTTAACTTGACCTTATCTGGGAAACACTTTATCTGCCCTTCCATTCTAAATGATAGCTTTGCTGGTTAGAGTAATCTTGGATGTAGGTCCTTACTTTTCATGACTTCAAATACTTCTTTCCAGCCCCTTCTTGCCTGCAAGTTTGTTTGTTTGTTTTGATAAATCAGCTGACAGTCTGATGGGAACTCCTTTGTGGGTAACTGTTTCCTTTTCTCTTGCTGCTTCTAGGATTCTCTCCTTATTTTTAATTTTGGGTAATACAATGATGATGTGCCTTGGTGTGTTCCTCCTTGGGTCCAACTCCTTTGAAACTCTCTGAGCTTCCTGGACTTCCTGGAAGTCTATATCCTTTGCCAGATTGGGGAAGTTCTCCTTTATTATTTGTTCAAATAACTTTTCCACTTGTTGCTCTTCCTCTTCCCCTTCTGGTACCCCTATAATTCAGATGTTGGAACATTTAAAGATGTCCTGGAGGTTCCTAAGTCTCTCCTCATTTTTTTGAATTCTTGTTTCTTCATTCTGTTCTGGTTGGATGTCTCTTTCTTTCTTCTGGTCCACACCATTGATTTGAGTCTCAGTTTCCTTCCCATCACTGTTGGTTCCCTGTACATTTTCCTTCATTTCACTTAGCATAGCCTTCATTTTTTCATCTAATTTGTGACCATACTCAACCATTTTTGTGAGGATCCTGATTACCAGTGTTTTGAACTCTGTATCTGATAGATTAGCTATCTCTTTGTTGCTTATTTTTATTTTTTCTGGAGCTTTGATCTATTCTTTCATTTGGGCCTTTTTTTCTTTTTTTTTTGGTCTCAGCACACCTGTTATGTAGTAAGGGGCAGAGCCTTAGGTGTTCACCAGGGTGGGGCAACCCAAGTTGCTGTGTTGTGACACTGCATGTGGGCATGTGGGGAAGGGGTCCAAGAGGGAACAATCCCTCTTGGGATTGCCACTTGCTTCACTCTCTATCAGTTTTCAGTCACTTTCCCCACTACCCAAAATCAAATTGGGCCCTTCTGGTGCTGATTTCCTGGTAGGTGTGTTTGTGTACATTCTATAACCCTGTGGGTCTCTCCAATGAACTCTCCTGTGAAACTGGGAGTTTCTCCCACTGCCTCCTCAACCCCCAGCAGTGTTTTCAATCAGACATTTGAGGCTTTATTTCCCCACACTGAAACTCTGGGTTGCGTGGTCTGTCTTGCTCTCCAGTTGTTCCTCCCAGTTTATAGGAATACGAATGTGGGACCACCCAGTCCAAAATCCACCACCTCGCTGGATCTGCCAGCCACCACCTTGCCTTCCAGTTGTAACCTTGCCCACCTTGGTCCTCCAGCCACCGCCTTGCCTCAAGTCCTCTCTGCCTGGCTTCCCATCTCTGCCCCTCCTACCAGTCTGGATGAATGTTTCTTCTTTAACTCCTTGGTTGTTGGACTTCCATACACTTTGATTTTCTGGCAGTTCTGGTTGTTTTCTGTTTTTAAATTTGTTGTTGTCCTTCTTTTGGTTGTGCAAGGAGGTACAGTGTGTCTATCTATGCCTCCATCTTGGCCAGAAGCCCCCACTTCTGCCTTTTTGAGCTGAACTTCTGAGTTCCTTACCCTCTGAAGGCCATCTGCTGCTGGCCCAGGCATGCAGGTCACCAGCCAGGGGCAGGGTCCCCACAGTGTCTCTCCAAAGAAGGAGTCCTATATCTTTTGCACAAAGCACCAGGACAAATGGCATGTCTTCTATCTAACCACATTCTGAGCCTGGGGGGAGCAGGTGAAGGAGCCAGGAGGGAAAGGGGGACTGATATTTGATGCTAAACTCCAGCTGCCACACTCTCCAAACAGATCTTCAAGCACATGATCCACAGAAGATTAGGGTGTCACTTCCCAATTTGCAAAAGAGCTGAGTCATACACAGTTCAGAAGTCAGAAATGCTGCAGTTGTTGAGACATTCCTATGGTTTGTGGAATAATTTGATAATATGTTTGAAACTGAGTCTGACCTAGAAAACCAGAGGTATGTTTTCTCAAAGAGGTCACACACAGAGACAGCCCTTCCTGAATGGCAGTCTGTCATGGAGGCTAGCCCCAAGGAACCACTGACTCCCACCAGAAGAGTAAGCTGGCCTAGGATTTTCCAGTAGTAAAGACCAGGTCTACTTCTCTGTGGAGTATGTACCTGCTAAATGCAACTCTCCACAATTGCTTGATCTAATAAGGATCTGTTAAGCCCTTTAAAAATAAATAGTAATTTCCTTAGTATTTTGAAATCACATTGCCTTAGAGTTCTTACCTATTGGCAAAAATGCCACACCTCTCATGGAACTACATAAAAAAGATGTTTTAAAGGATTAACTACGTTCATATTTGAGTGTTGAGATGGCTTAATCCTCCATTTGACTTGATTTTCAAAGTTAGGTGGCTTTCTTTAATGATAATAAATACATTTTTTCTGATTACAAAGTTATTCAAATTTAACATAATGCAAAAGTACAAAAAAAAAGAAAATGAATACTACTCAAAAATTGTCATCTACAGGTAACCAACCACCTTCTAGCTTTTTTCCTTTTATGTATGTATGTGTCTTGGTGTTCTTCAAAACTTGCTCCTCTGTCTCTTGATCAGTATTCTTGCCATCTACTTAGATTCCAGGTTCCCCAAGCCCAAACCATGAGCCCCAAATGGTTCTTTTCTTCAGTCTCAAAAATTTTGGATGCAGCCTCAGCAACAGCTTTGTTCATCAACTCTAGGTTATTGATCACTTTATAGTGATAATTTAAGTTGAGCAATCCTCTGTTCATCTTAACTTCTAACTCTAGCATAAAGTTTCTGAGTCAGCATCAGAAACTTCTCTTTTTGTGTAGTCTTCATATGCTGATTCTGCCTTTAACTGCTGAGAATAATGTGGTGGGGATTGACCTTGCTTCTCTAGGACAATGAGAGGTGGCCCTGGCCATCTGGGTGTCATTTGTCTAAGACATTTGCGTCTGTTCCCTAGACTTTCCCCCAATTTCTTTCAGAACACTTTCCCTTTTCTTCTGTCTCTTGCCATCCACTCTGCTTCCATTTCTTCAAATCCTGTCCTCTGTCACACTGCTTTTGCCACTTCTTCTGTACTTCAAAACCAGGTTTTGTTTGTCTTGTCAAAATCTTATCTGCCTTTTATTCCTCCTAGTTATTTATAAAGTTTCATTCACTTTGATACACAAGAATTCTAAATTTTACCCTTTGCGTTACCCAAGACCTTTCTCTATACGTCCTCATCCTCACTTTACCATAATCACCAAAGATTCGATCTTTCAATCTACAGAAAACAGATTCTACAAGTTTCATGATTCAGACAAGTGCACTGAAAGGTACACAGATGTAGATGTGCAGAAAACAATAAAATCTAAAAAATGAAGCCATCTCATAGACTCTCCGACAATGCTCATGTCCTTCATGTGTTCAACTCCTGCTAAATTTGGCCCATAAGACATTTCTTCTATGTTTGTGCAGTAAGTGGAGTCATCCCCTGGGTGTAGCCATCGCCTCTGCCCTCTGTTTCCTAGACACATCCTCCCACAAATCTTGGCTTTTAAATATTTATCCTCATACATCAAATAACCACCCTAAAAATGAACCCTGTTTGTTTCCTTTTTGAGACACCTTCTTTCCCTTCCTGACTGTCAATAATACCCCCCTACTTCCCAGACTCAGGGGCTTGTAATCATCTATTATTCCTCCATTTCCTCCTCTGGCCACATTCATTCCCATGGGACCTCTGCTCCACTTCCTGAACAGAAATCTTACAAACTGAGTGCTCTCTTTCTCACTTCCACTTTGACTTCAGTTTAGGCTGAAATAATTTCCTGCTTAACCTGTATACAACCCCAGTCTTCTACCTTCCCAAGGCTCCTGCTTATCTCTTCTCATTCCCTAGGAATCTAAAATTTTACTATCAAAATATTTTATTTTCTCAGCTCCCTCCTTCATAGTTCCCAACCCTTCAGATGCACTTCATTCATCTGTTTTTTTCTCTCTTAGATTTCCAGACTGATTTTTTATTTTCTGTATAAAAGTATTTCATGCTGTTTGCTTGGCCCTTCTTTTTAACTCACCTTCTGTCACTCACTATCTTTCATTCCTGTCTTGCATGAGCTACTGGCTTTTATAGGTGCCCAATTTATCTCCTTTATCTTCCAGATTTATTTCATTTAGCTTACTGGACTTAGAACTGAAGCACTATGTTATGCATAACCCATGTACCATATCCCCTTTCAGAATAGTTTGGTTACACATAACAAGGGTGTATTATATTTTGTTATCACATCACAAATAATTTCTAAACACTTCTTATTTTGAATCCCAACAAACATGCACAAAGTATCACTGTTACTATTTCCTTAAGAACACTTCATAACCTTGCATAGGAAATGGGAAGTGGGACAACCCTAGAATAGCTTCGAGGAAATGTTGTGTTGTGGAAACTGCTGTGAGGATAACATGGGACATTTCCTAAGACCTAGGTAAAAGCAGAAGTAAGAGAGAGACTGTTTCAGTTGCTTCCCGGAGAGTTTTCATGCACTGAAAACTGTGAGAGTATCCCCATGGCTCACTTAATGAAGAAGGTACTTGAGACCTAAGGGCTGATTAGTTGAACTTTGGTGGAGTTGGATTGGTGCCTAACATATTCACAGAGACAGTGGACCCAGCCTACTCTCTGAAATCTTTCCCTTGTTCCTGGATGCTTCCTCTGTGGTGTTTGCAATAACTCTTCAGCTATGAAGACCCATATTTGCTCCAGTCCAACTTGAATCCAGAACAATCAATATGGTACATTACTTTCTCCCTATGGCTTTTGATTCTTAGGTATCATCCTCAGAGTTCAACAGTAAAAAGATGTCTTGAAATGGGTGCTGTACAATGGTTACAGCTTAATACTCAGCTTAAATGTTACTTCCTGAAAGAGTCATTTATTGCCCCAAGTTGGTCCCCTCAGGCCTCTCCTGGGGACTCTGTCACAATTGCTTTCGCTGTTTCACTTCTTAGATCTTAAAGCATATTAGCAAAATCTAAATGAGATTTTTCATCAAGGTAATTTCCATGTCTTCCAAAAAATAGGCAGGGAAGCAGCATGATGCTTTACCAGCCATGGCTTTAGGGCTTTGATGGAGGAATGCAGGCTCACTCCTCATCACTTTATGGATCACAAAGACCTGAACTAATTAGTACTTATTAGAAAGCCAATTAGAAATACATGTCATTTCTCCATGTGGTGTAAATGGAAAACACAAAGTTTGGTTGTGGACTGAGTTATGCTCTACAGCACTGATGCAGAAGTGCAGGCACAGGGCCCAGAGAGCACTGCCTAGAGTAAGTCTGAGAGCACGGGGTTCTCTGTCTTGGATGTTCTCTGGATCCAATGCTCTGTTAATGCAAGGTCTACCTAAATAAGCTACATACTTTGGGAAATGACTGTCCTTTCCCAATTTTGATCTCACATCCTTAGCATTCCAATAGGTCCCTCTCCTACAGTATTCTTTTTATTTTCATTTTCTTCACTTTCAACCCTGTACATCATGGATTTTTTAACTGACTTTAGATACCAATAATTACACATCTACATCATATATTTTTGAGAACCTTTGTCTTCTTTGACAACCTTATTATTCAGTTATCTAAAGGTGCACACTCAGAGTTGCTATAACTCCCCAGGCCTTTAATGACTCTACCCTGTACTGACTGACCTTAAGTGTGTTCCTGGTTTCTTTCTTTAAGGCATCCTTTGTCAGTTAGCTTGAATGCAAAAGATTTAGATCCATATTATTCTACAGACTTCTCATTCAATCAGTTGATATTAGAATGACTATTTATTAAATTAAAAATTTATTACATGTCATATGTATATAGATATCTGTCTGTTTGTCCATCCACATCTATCTTTAGCTGTCTGTCTGTCTATCTTTCATCTTGTTCAAACTGTACATATCTATCTATAAAACTTTAATAACAACCTATATAATTATATGGCTTGGGAGGTTGCAATGGAGATGGTCTTTCCTATCACATGCCTTCCTTCGATTAATACTCAATAAGTGAACCATTTCTGGCCCTGCACTCACAACCTGGATCTGTATGCACTTATGTTGTCACCTTTCTTCTCATTAGACTAAATGCTTCTTGCCAGCCAGTACTATGTCCATTTTGAAATGGCTATCATAAGCTCAGGAACTTCAATGTGGACAAAAGATATTTGCTAATTATCAGAAGTACTTACTCAGGAACTCATTTCTGTCCTACAGCTACTGCCGAGCTGACAAAGCCATCTGCTAGCCTGCTTTCTTTTATTATACTGTTGGAGCCTCCTGTGTGTCATTCTGAAAGCTGCCATTGCTACTCCCTAAATTGCTTTCTGCTGCTCATATTCTTTATTGCCTTTGTTTTATTTTAGAACCTTACATTGTTTTCATTCTTCATCTGCCTCTGAGTTTAAACAAAATTGGCCCAGTTGCATGGGTCACCCTTATGGTTATTCAAAATTAAATGAAAGCTTTAGCACAGAAATGTCTAATAAAGACATTTACTTATTTAACCCTGTGATATCAATGCACTTTTGGGGAGTAGGGACAAATGTTCGAGGTTTGTGCCTCTAAACAAAAATGCTCAAGTAGTTCAATTACCCATAAAGTACAAAATAAACAAACATCCACAGAAAGGGCACATTTCTTACAACCCTAATATTGCCTTCAATGTGCAGGCTACCTGGCTGGCTTTTACATTGGTATTTTCTTCTAGTTTTACCATGAAATTTGTTTCCTCTTCTCTTACAGATATCCCTTGGTATAAATTTATTATGAGTAGGGATGTGTCACATGTTTCTTCTTATATCAGGTGCCATGTAATACACAGAACCACATCTCTTCCTAAAATTAACACTTTTTTTTTCATTCCAGGACATTGTGATATGTTTTGCCCCTTCTTGTATATCTTCATTTGATTCTTGAAAAAAAAAGTTGGGATTAGATTTTTGAGTTGTTCCTGACCCAGGGATACTTCTAGCATTCCCCCATTCTCTCAGAACCCTTTCTAATGTGAAGAAGGTTTTCAGTGGAATCTGGGTTCATTCACCTCAAATTAAATGTGTAATTCCTTTTGTTTTCAAAGACTCTTAGGCATTTGAACATTGAAATGCTCAATGAGAAGATCTCCAACTGCACAGCATATCTCACATCATCCTTCCATATTCCATATTATGCAATCTTATAAAAAATGTATTACCAGTGAAGTTCTTGCTGTTATATAGTTCACTGAGCTCTGTTTTCCATATATGTCTCTAGTACCATCCTCTGCTCTGCCTAATGGGTTTAATTCCTGCTACCTCTTTCAGTCCTCTTCTAGTCTCTTCCATGTGTACATGATTGACTGTCCTGTCCTTCAGGCTTCAACAAAGATCAGTAGGTGTGATGACAGTTCTCTTCCCACTTTCCTGGGTATGGTGTTTTAAAAGCTATTCCAGGATGTGATCCAGCTGCCCCTGGATCCTGCTGGACCCACTCAGATCCAAGTTGCTTCTGCCATGGGGATCAGCATCAGTTCCTGAGATAAACATGGTGCTTGCATTTACAGTTTTCCTGAAAACAGGGTGGATTGTCAAAGGCTGTGTGATCCTCTGGGAAGTTGGACTGCTGGTGTACTATCATTTTCTGAGTAAGTAAAATATATTTCTGTGATTTATCAGAAAATGTATAGGGTGTGATTTAAACTTCCCCAGTTACAATTTTGATATCTAGAAGTTATTCATATATGTTAATACATTTTTATAATCATTTATGGATAATGTGCACTTTTAAGAGACTGGCAATCCTGAGGAAGTAAAGTTATGCCTCAGAAACATCACTTTTAGTTGTTCCTCTTTTCTCCAGTTCCTCTCTCACATGCTTGTTCTTTCTTGATTGTAGTCAACAGAAATAAATACAGCTTTCCCTGTCATATGAGGTCACAAAGTAACACTTCTCTAGTGGTATCAGTGGGCCTGGGGCTCATACTTGGAATATATGAGCCTGAGCAAATTATTAATAATAAAATATTCACTGAATGCAATTTTGGTGTGCAATTATGCAACCTAACTATAGACATTTTTTCCTTACCTTCCCAGAAAATGATTTCAGAACAAAGATCTAATCCAGCTTCCCTTTGTCATACACACCCACAATTTTACCCCCACATCAGTAATCTGCATCAAAGCCTTGCTTCTCTCCAACCAACTCTGTCACCTCTAATAAAGGCAATCACTTCAAATAACTTGCTAACAGCTTTCAGCCTTGGCCTACTTATCAGCATTGGTGCCAAGTCAAAACTCATCTCACCCTCCAGAGTTAGTAAAAAACTGCTCCATTGCTAAAGCTTACTCTCTTACCTCTGGAATCTGAATCACAACTAAAATGTTTGTGAGTCATGGCTGGAGTCTTACTAATGAAAGTTCCCATGACTGTTGCACCAGTGTGGGCAATCTCTGACTTCTTGGTGCCTTCATCTGATGATGGATCTACATTTGACTGTCCTGTGACTTGCCCTCTTCCTTCTCATTGACTGTTCACAGATCTGCTTTTTCCTCGTAGTCAGCCAGTTTCTCCCTCTGAAACTTTCAATAAACTGATCAATTCTACCCATGCCAGAAGCTTCAATTTATTAAGCTAAAAGTTTACCCATACTTCTCCTTCTTCTCCTTCTTCTTTCTTTTTGCTTCAAGCAGCAATTACCCTCCTGCTGATATCTGTATATCTCTTACCTGGCTTTTACTTAGCTAACCCCACTTCTAGTAGCACCACCCATTCCATTGGTCTATACTCTTCCTTGACATTCTTTACAAGCCTTAATTTTCTCTGTGGTTCTCACAGCTTCCTTGCCTTCCCACCCCCATTACTCTCCATAGATGATATAAGAGCTGTCCGTCTCCCTCTTCCCTGTAGAGAGTGGCCATCCATGCTTAGCACATGTATCTCCCAGATTGTGAGGAACTTGCAGAGTCTTAATAGCATGACCAAACTTTTGGAGGGGACAATGTTTCTCATCCATCCAAAACCATCTCTTGTAGAATAGACAAACTAAAAATAGTAGATTCGGGTGATAAAAATATTCAGAACAAAACAACAAAAATCCTGTAATCATGACTTCAAATTACAATGGAGAATGTAGCCATGAGCTGAAAAGCTACTATCTTTCTTCTTCAAATGGATGTGCCAACAGGCACTCTTGCCTGTTCCCACCTTCACCCTCACAGATGCTAGAATCCTTTGGGCAGAAAGCCATGGACTACTGGAATTTCTTTCCTAACCTTCCTTCTGTCCTGACCAATCTTTGCATTTTTAAAGTAAGGGTGGATAATAATTTCTGCCTCTCTAGAGCATTAGGGGTACCCTATAGACATGAGGAAATGGCAGCAAAGTATCAATCAGACTGGCTCTTTAAGTTTCTTATGTTTCCCATGTCAGATGAATGGTAATTTCATGGAGGTTACTCAAAGCTCAATAAATTAAAAACTATACAAACTTTCCCCAAAGCTGGCTCATTTTCTTACTATCCCACATCATCCCCATGGGGTAACTAACACCTTTCTTGTCTGTCAAGAACTTTGGATTAGTTATCTCTGATATTTATTCTGTCACTGCTCTTTAGACTGTCTCCTTTTTTTCTAAAAATATCATTTCCTCTTTGGCCACCTTTGATCAACTTACTCTGAATTAACCATACCCACCTGGTAGATGTGAACCAATGCACCTAATGTTTCCATCCTTCTGCCTGTGTTGCTTGGATCGTCAGATTAAACACCTATCCCTGCTTTCAGAATATCCTTTCTTGGTCAAGGATGCATCATGGCTTTACTTTTACCTATTATACCAAAAGAAAACATTCTTTCTGCATTCAGAGGTATACCACTAGTTAGTTCCACCTGGCCTGGTTTCCACCAATGTTTGCTTTTTGTCTTTCAAGGCTACTTCTTTAGGTGTATAAAGGTGTGTGATTGTTGTGATTCCTTTGTTCTTTTAAGTATTATGTAATATTTTCCCCCACTTATTAATGTTTTTGCCTTAAATTCTAATTTGTCTAATTAATATTACCTAACTAAATCTCTTCTGGTGAGCATTTGTGTGGCATATCTTTTTACTTCTCTTCATCTTTAATAATTTAAACAACCTATATATGGATTTTTATTATTCAGTCTAGCCCTGGCTGATGTGGCTCAGTGGACTGAGTGCCAGCCTGTGAACCCCAGGCAGGGTGGAGGTCACTGGTTTGATTCCTACTCAATACACCTGCCTGCATTGTGGGTCAGGTCCCTGGTTGGGGGTGAACAACAGGCAACTGATTGATGTATTGCTTGCACATTGATGTTTCCCTACTTCTTTCTCTCTCCCTCTCTCTAAAAAGTAAATAAAGTCTTTAACATTAAAAAATATATATTCAGTCTAATTATTTCTCAATAAAGGAGTTTCATTTATTTATATTTATTGAGATTAACCACATATTTGGATTAATTTTTACCATTTTAGTTATTATACTTTTCTTTGAATTTCTTTATATCTTTGCCTTTTCCAGTGATGAAATGTTTCTATATTTTTGTTTGTAGGTTTGTTTTTCTCTGCTGCTTTTATTTTTGTAGCTTATGTTTCCACTTTTTTCAGTGACAGGCCTTAATTTTAACATATGTATTTTACCTTTCAATACTTTTACCCTTTTCTTGATGATGACAATCATCTTGGTATGGCTTAATGAACCACTGAAGAAACTGAGTTTCCCTATTAGTGTTTAGATTCTGTTTTATATATTTTTTAATTATTTTATGGTAAAAAAAATAAATGTAATGGTTTTTAATCAAATTCTTTGTCATAATGTTTTTAAAATTTGCAGTACATTATTCCTTTATTAAAGTTATTAGTTTTCAAAATGTTTTAAAAGTCCTTATTCTGACCTTACTCTTGAATTACATTTTAGCCAGTTTTAAAAATCATTTTGATAATTATTTTCCTTCAGCTATTTACTTATATGCCATTCTGATCTAGGTAATCTATCTTTTCTGGATAATTTATGACAATACTTATAATCTTAAATTGTTTAGAGCTTTAAGTTTTACTCTTTGACATCTGCAAGTTTATTATGGAGTGAATAAGTATAGATTGGTTTCTATTTCTTTTTCTAGACACACAGAATGCACTTTCAATTTAAGTACTCATGTCATTCTTTTTCTTCCTACTCTTTTCCTCCATTCTGTTCTCCTGGAACACCCATTAGATATATGTTGGAACACTTAAACTACCCTCCGAGTCTCTTAATTGCTCTTTCATACATATTTTTAAATGTTTCTCAATCTCTGTCTCTCTCTGTAATAACTTCACAATCTTTGATATACTCTTCCATGTACTGAATTGTATCCCATATTTTGAGTTTTTAATTTTTATTTTAATCATGATATTACTCAACTCCAACATTTTAGAATTGATTCTTTTCCATATCACTGTATTTCTTCTTTCGTTTTGTAATTCTATTTTATACTACATGCCTTCATTTATCTCTTTAAGTACCCTAAATGGAGGGCTTTGTCTATGCTTATTTCTTTTTCTGATTGTTTTACTGTCTACTGCCTTTCTTAACATTAGTTTTTGCCATGTGATTTAGGATTTTGTTTTGCTGGTTCATCTTTCTTTGTTTTTTTCTTTTTCTCTCTTGCTTATGCTCACATTATCACCCTTCCTCGTCCAATATTTTGCAGCTGTCCGTACCTCATCCCAGGGCTCTAAGTGCAGAACCAGATCTTAAAGTTGTCATTTGGGACCCTGGTACCTTTGGGAAAAGAGAGATCTCATAGATGTAGTGACACACTGTTGAGTAAGTGGTTGAGTTTTTACTCTTGAGGCTGTTCCTCTATTCTCTACCTCCCTGTATTTCCAACTGCTAGAATCTGTAGCTCCCAGGAAGCAGTTGATAATAATTATTTATAATATTCTTTTGAGAGCATGAAGAAACCCACCTCAGCACTTGACTTTGCTCCCCATCTCACAGAATTTTTTGTCTTTTGTCCTGTAGGAAGTTCCCTCCCAGCTGCCATTGTGTGCTGGTCAACCTGAACTCCACCCATATGGCTTTTATCCTCCTTACCACTTTGCACTTTTGTTTCATTTATGTCTATGGGAGTGTTTAATAGTAGTTAGATTAGCTATTGTAGTTTCCTTTTTTAATATGTAAAATTTCTTTGTGTCTGAAACAGATGGGAAGCATGTCAAAGCTCTACCAACCTGTACTAGCTTGACCACAGTCTAACCTTACTTCCAACTACTTCACAAAATAAGACCTGTGATTCAGTTAGGAAGATAAATGCCTTTGTCCATGCTGTATCCTATACTGGAAAGCCCTCCTTTTGCCTTTGTAAGTTCTTGAAGCCTTATCCCAACTATTTTCTCCCTGGCAAAGTCTACACCAAATGCTCTAACCCTCATTTTTTGGTTCTCCTTTGAATTGCCCAAGTACTGTGGATCCCAGGAAAATGGAAATTTAATATTCATTGCTTAGTCATTCTATGAACTATTTAGGGCATCTACAGTTTACAGGAACTTGTTATTCTGTTGAGGCATTACTAAACTTGCTAGTAAAACTAAACAAGCCCTAATAATGATGATTTTATTGTATTTTGTTTACACTTAGTTACTACCAAAAAGTGACCAAAAACTTGCTCTCTTTCATATTTAGATAAGTTCATAAGTATTGCTATGAAAATTTTTATACACATAATAAAGAGTTCATTTTAGTTATAAGATTAATTTTTATAATGTCATATAGTTTTTAGTTCTGCACTTATATAGTTTTAAGTTTCAAATGAAACTGCTGTGTTTTTCTATTATAATGTATTGAACTTTAGAATCTAGAGGAAATACATTTGATAAATCTGGAGGATTTACCAAGATCTAGATACACCATTTATCAATGTTGAGTCTACTCATAAAATATTCATTCAGTACTCATATCTTAGCTTTTAATCTTACTTAATATCTTCACCCATATTTTCCATCCTTCTAGCTAGATGGAAACTCCTAGTGGTACAGAGTGTTCTGCAGGGAGTTGGAGACAAAAACCTAGCTCCATCATCCATACAGACCAAAGGCTTAGCATAGGGCTTGGCCCCCAGATAAAGTTCAATAAATGTTTTGTTTGATTTTGCTCTAGTGCTTAATCAGTTTGTTTTTTATTTTCTTCAGTCTTATCTATGGTAGATGATGTAAAACAATTGGGCACTAATGCCTACTATTTGTGGATGGCTATAAACTAACAGCAGTAGTTAAATCTTAGGACAGAAACACCAAGATCATACTAAGAATCACTAGTAATCAGATTGCTACAGAGAGCTTTCTGTGTATCTTAAGTCCTTCAGGGCCAGGGTTTTGTCTTCTACATATCTTTGTCTCCCTTAGTGTCTAATATGGTAATGCATACCAGCTTAGATGTTCAACAAATTCTGGTTGCATCAGTTCAGAGATGCCTATGTGGTGAATTTCGGAACTAACAGGACTGAAATAGCTCCCTGGAGAAGCCATCATCAAAAGGGCTGGGGAAAATCCTGGCATCGACGTAGGGTGATAGTTTATTATCAGGTGTTGGACTCGGAGATGAGCTACTTTTTGCCAGTCCGATTAGCTGTGTGACAAACCCATTTTCAGTGCTAAAATTAAATTCCCCATTTCTAAGACATTCCCTTCTCAGGTTTCCTAAGCCTGATGGCTTGGCAGCACTAGATAATACAAAAACAATACTAGGGTTTGGTCTTTGTCTGATTTGTGATTAGTTTTTCTTGGTTATTTTTGTACTTTAGCATTTCATCTGCCTCTTGAGACTTTGATGTTGGGCACATATCTTATCTATCTGAATATTAAATGTTGTTATCTGTTGTGAGAAAAGATAAGAGTGCTGTTTTTGTTTCACTTGTGGAGCGAGCTTTTTTTTGTTTAAACAGTAATTCATGTATCAGAGAAAAACTTGAATGGGATCTGTTCTGAGTGTCTGAAGGACACATGCAAATTGGAATTCATCCTTCAGTGAATTTTCCTCAATCTGAGAAGATTCACCATCCTCCCTGTACACAGGCTTTTGCCTTTGCAGGCTGTGGTAGGCTATTGCATAACAGGCCCTTAAAGTGTTCACGTCCTTATTCCTAGGACTTGTGAATATGTTATCTTATGTGACAAAGAGGAATTTGCAGATCTGATCAAGGATCTTAAAATGGGAGATTATCTTGGATTATCAGTCGGGTTCAATTCACAAAGTCTTTATAAGAAGAAAGGAGAGGGAGATTTGACTACAGAAGAGGAAAAGATGATATGATGATGGAAGTAGAGACTGAAGTGATACACTTTGAAGATGGAAGATGAGGCCACAAGCCAAGGTATCCAGGCATCCACCAGAAGTGAAAAACGGCAAGGAAACAGATTCTTACCTCTGAGCATTTAGAAGTTGCCACCCCTGCCAACACCTTGATTTTTGACTCAGTCAAAGTGGGCTGTGATTTCCAGAATTGTAAGAGAAAAAAAGTATATTGTTTTAAGTCACTAAGTCTATAGCAACTTATTATGGCAGCAATGGGAAATGAATACATATGCCATATATTATAAGTATCCAACCCACTTATAAAATGTCACAGAACAGTAGAAGTCCTCATTTAAATAGGGCTGTAAAAGCCACATTGTCCAGTGGCCCAAGTGATGTTTGAATCTCTGTTGTGATATTCATGGAAGTGATCACTGCATAGAGAGGTAACTATACCTACCACATGGCCCATTTCCCCTCAGCTCTACTCAGAGGGAATAAAACATGTTACAAAATAGTCCTTTTCAACAGAACTTTGATACAGTGTAAAGACAAAGTTAGGTAGGTCTGAATCTTGAATGCACCTGAGGCTCCTCAGCTGCACAATGAGGATAAAAACATGTACCATACTGGGTTGTTGAGAGGATTAGAAATCCTCACCTAATACCTGATATAGATTAATTCTCACCAAGTAATGGTACCATAATTTTTACTGTGAACCAAATCAGTTATTTTTCTATAGCTTCACCCTGTTGGGCAATCTATACTTTATAGCCATGTAGAAAAGAATACCTTCACTTATATGGAAAACCTTCCAATATTTAAAAATAATAGTGTCAGCTGTGAGACTCCACCTATCCAATGAAGTCTTCCCAAATCCCTCAGCTGTAGCTCATATGTCATGATTTAAAGCTCCTGCATTATTTTCCAACCTCAAACTCTAACCTATTCCTAGTGTAGAAATAAGATACATGGATAAGGATTTGTTTGAGGATTTGTTTGAGAGGTTCACAGCCCCTATGAGTTCCCATGAGATGGGAAGTTCAAGGTATTACCACTCATATTCTCCATCAATTTTCCCACCCAACTGCTATGACTACATGTGGGGGAATGGACTAGATAATAACCTCTATCCATTGATATTTAAAGGACGGTCTCTTTGTAGTTCAGTGACCAGAGAATAAAGAATAGGCTAGGCTGAAAAGTGTGTATACACACACACACACACACACACACACACACACACACAGGAGTGGGCAAAATGTTTACTGTGCCGTTGTGACATTCTTTTGAGTTAATAAAACTATTGTAACAATCATAACCTGCATGTCCTTTTTAAATATAAACAGCTATAAACTTACTTTTGCCCACCCCAATATATCATTTGGATGAGTGCTCTTGAAGAAATTGGGGATGAAAAGGAGGCAAAAAATATAACATGAAGAGAGCCTATGCATGAACTAATGATGGTAGATGATCACAAACTCATGATTGTTTGCTTACCTTCAGTCTAGAGTTGGACATTTGCAGAGGATGCTGGGTGTAGAGTAAAGCAAAGGAAACTGGATTATAGGACAATATGAATGAGTCAGGGTAGCTGGGGTGGGAGAGATAGGGCGGTCAGAGAAGGCCTTTTCGAAGAGGTAATATGTAGGCTGAAATATGAGTAAGTGACCTTAGAACTGACCTTAGAAGATAGCCAAGGGACTGAGACAGGAAGAGATAGATATGCTGAAGCATGATAAACAGAAAAGCAGGTCATGGTGGCTAGTGGGTGCCAGGATGGTTGGTTTCTGGTGAGATCCCTCTTCTTGGCCTGCAGATGGCTGCCCTCTCTATGCATGCTCAATGGCCTTTCCTTGAAACATGCACAAGGAGAAAGCAAGAGCTCTTGTTGCTCTTCTTTTAAGGACACAAATCCTTCCAGGTCAGGGCTGTACCCTGATGACTTCACTCAACCTTAATTACTTCTGTAAAAATCCCGTACAGTCAAATTAGATGTCAGGGTTTCAACACATGGATTTTTTTTTTGGAGGGGGACTCAGTCAATAGCAAACCCAAACTTTTTAAAAGTTTTATTTGTTTTGTTGTTATATCCAACACTCATAGATACTAGCTTACTTTTTAAAAAATCCCCTATTTTCGAGGCACTCCCCGGGACCCATGAGGCCCAGGCCCTGCAGGTAGGAGAAGTGAGCGCCCCTCGGGACCCAGAGACTGCGCACCTGAGGACCCGGAAAAGCCCAGGCACTCCCCGGGTCCTGCGAGGCCCAGTCCCCGGAGTAGGAGGAAGCTGTGAACACCTGGATACCAGAAGGAGATTATACCACTGAATCTCACCAGTACTCTACAACAGAGGTTCACACCATAAACCCAGGGAGCCAGAACAGATCAATTTAAGAAGCTGAGGCTAGCAAGAGGAGTCTCACGAACAATGAGAAAACAAAGAAACAATCCCCAAATGAAGGGAAAGAAGGAAGCCCCAGAAAGAATGATAAATGAAATAGAGGCAACTCAACTATCAGATTCTGAGTTCAAAGCAATGATTATCAAGAAGTTCAACGAACTCTCAATGAGTTACGAGAAACTACAGGGAAACTACAATGAACTCACTACA
>CM052538.1:96606244-96627777 GCA_028533065.1 Trachops cirrhosus | reverse complement strand
GGGGAGGGAATTTCAGGGGAGAAGGGAAGGGTTTAGAGGAACAAATATAGAGGACACATAGACTAAACCCGGGGTGTTGGAAAGGGGAGGGAGGAGGGGAGGAATGGGTGGGTGGGCTGGAAAGGGAATAAAGGATAGAAACTGTACTGAATAAACTAAAATAAAAATTTTAAAAAAAAATCCCCTATTTTCTATTGAAAATAGGAATAAAATTCTTGGTTCTATACTATTGACAAAACCTTACATGTTTCTTATTTGTTTGCTCACTTCTCAATCCATACCATCCTATAGAGATAGATCTCTATTTTATTTTATCTTTTTTATTGTGTAAATGCCTTTATTTGAATTAATACACTATTATCAGATTACATCATTTTTCAGAGTTAGAGTAATATTATGATCTTAAAATCTGTAGCAAACAGCTTCACAAAGCAAGAGTACATAAGTTCTACATACATATTTTTGGTTTTTAGTGACCTCATTTCCTTGTCTTAGGCATAAAATTAGAAAGTCTATTGTACACTTAGTATACTTGGCCTACTATATCCCACCTACATTCTGAGCATACTCTCTCTTTGAAAGTGTCATATGCAATAGCATTTTAAATATAAAGAGAGAGTTTGAAGATACAGGTTTTAAAACAAATGAGCAGATATTGAACCAAGTGTTTGAAGACATAATATGTCATCTGTTTACAGCTTGGTTGTGAGGGGAATGATGCAAATTTAAGGTATGTTTTCCTCTACCTGTAATGTGAGTTTTTCACTTACTTGAAGACCACTTTAAAAAAGTAGCAAAATTAGAAGTCTTATTTAATGTAATCAAAATATTCTTGACTGTACAAAAAAGGATCGTATAGAAAGAATACTGTAAAAAGACACTGATTTTTAAGAATAAAAGAAAATAAGAAGCTTCTATTACTTTCTTTGTAGCCAGTTACTTCTGCAAATTTTCAATATTAGAAAGATAAGCAAAGGATACTCATAACAAAATACCCTCTGACCACAGTTTGCAATTAAGAACTAACATACTGAATGGAAAGCAAAATTGTTGTCTAATAATATTCATATCCAATCATCTAAGCAAGTCCCAAGAGGTGGACATTCTAAGAGGAAAAAATATACATAGAGAAAAATAATATACAGCATGGGAAATATCATGGGCAGCTCTCTAGAAGGAGAGTGAGTAATTTGACTATGAACACATTTTAGGTGTGCCTGGTACATCCAACTATGACTATGGGAAAGAGTTGTTTTTATGAAAACTTTTTCCCCTGAGGGCTCTCATGAGGACTAGTCTTGTTAAGCCAAAGTGAAAATCTTTCAAGTGACCAACAGTTCCCTAAGCCATGAGCACTTTGCTGGGAAATAGCTGACCTGCTAATCATGCACCTGGGAGCAAGGCTGTTTTTATGCAAACTGATTCCTTTACACACTCTTCATTCCCCTACCCATCAAGTGTGCAAACTCGGTCATGACCTTCTTGGGGTTTAGTTTCACAAGGTCTTCGGGGAGAGGTACACCCTGACTCCAATTCTTTTAGCCATTGACACTGCATACTTGGCATTATTGTGCTTGTCATCTTCTGATAGATTGCTGCTCTTAACAAGGTTAAAATTTATGCACACTGGCTGGATGGTGTTAATTAAATCCACAACTGCCAAGCTGGAGCTGATCTTCTTGTCCTGAAAACTCTGAATGGAAGTTGATTTTCCAGCTTCACTCAGTATTCTGTTCTCTATTTTCAAGACATCTAGAATGGTGATTCTAACCATAGGCTTCTTGGATGGCCAATGTCAGCATTTAAACCACTAAAATATCTTTCTCATATCCAATCAAACTTGTCCAATTTGAATTATAAATACAACTAATGAAGTCTTCAATTCATCCTTTTAGTACCTTGCCACATCAAAGTACTTGTGTAAGCATCCTTTGCTAGATTACCTCAACAATGTTGAGAAGTAGACAGAGAATTTCTCATTCTTATTTTACACAGGAGCAAGTTGTTAAGTGACTTAACCACAACAGAGCCAGCAATAAAATCCATTTTTAAAAAACAATTGGTTGGTTTTTCCTGTCTTTTCTGTTTTCCCATACAATGTTTCAGTGGTTAAACAACTGTTTTCCCATGCAATATTTCAATTGTTAAATGACTGTTAAAAATTCTTAATTCTATAAATAGGTATTGAAGAAGGTACTGGGAGAGAATAATCATATGTATAAGACATACTTTCTCTCCTCTAGGAGATTACATTCACTTGCACACTATTTCTTGCAATCCAAATGGAGTATGGCTGCACAAAAGCAGTCTTGTCTTTCTATTCCTCCTTATATTAACTCTGTCTGTGAGCATCCCATAATTTTGAATTACAGTTTAATATTCATTTATTGTTAGGATTATGATTAAAGTACAATTAATATCTGATAAAATGTCTACACTGATTCACTAAATCAAAATTTTGAGGGTACATTTTACTTTTATTATTTTTTTAATACGTAACTTCTGGTTAATCAAACAAGTTCTAAAATAAATCCATGTGAGTCATTGATGATGATATTGAATTGACTTTTTCTGTACACTATTTTGACTCATGTTATGATTTTGGTATTCATATCTCCTCCAGTGTCTTAATGTTTATAGTACCACCATGATTAATAAAGTATTTTGAAAATACTTAAAATTAGCTATTATAAATAAACAATCTTCCCATAATTTACACATTGCTTTATCTTTCTGGTCTCAGTAATTATGCACTTTCTTTCCTTTAAATTATTTTCAAAATATTTACCGAAACATTTCTTAAAGATTGTATCTTTCACTAAAATGTATAAAAATCCATTTATGTACAAGCTTACTTTTACTATAAGACCTTACCTTTTCAGGGGCAAGCTACTGAATCATTGATATTTTTGTTCATGAAATCTCCTAAATTGCAGATGATTTAGCTTCACTATATCTTTAATAATAAAAATCACAAAAATTTGGATTTAAAATTTCTGAGAATAGTTTTGAGGACTGAATTACCTTTGGTCATTAGAGAGTCTGAAAAATACCAAATTGATCAGGTCAGATTTGATGGGTTTGGATTGTCGTACTTCATTACAGCCTATGTGCAGAAACTTAACACAATTTCCAATGACCTTGCTCAAATGTGGTGAACTATTTTAGGCCTTTCAAAATCCATAAGGTGACTGGTTATATTTGAACAGGGATTCCAAGAGACCTTGTTCAAGTTGAGTTGAAAACCTTCAACAGAGTTTTAAAAAGCAGACTGTAGCTTGTAATGAATTACTTGCTTCATGAACACTGCTGCTTGAATCAAATCAGGATGAGTCATTGCTTTGCCATCATGTCTCTGCTACTGCATTAATACAGAGAAAGTTTTAAATGGCCTGCCATGATTTTCCCAACTTGGGCAAAGCCCATCTGGCCATGGTTAGCCAGTCCTACCTATCTACAAATGTTCAGGCTTCCACATATGGACCACACAGCACATGCAAGACAATCAAAATCTGTTAGTCGTGGGATGATCCGTCTGGTGTTTTCAGCCATCTTCATAATTAATTAGATTGCTTCTGAATCAATAATTCAATGATCCAATTTGGTCTGTAATGTGACCAGGCTTTCCTGATGATTCATCTAGTTGTTTTGATTTCTAGGACCTAGTCAAAGAAATAGTGAAGTTTTGACTAGTTTCTCTAAAAATTCATAGAACACAGCTATATAAAAATAATTCATACAAACATAACTGTGCCAGGAATAAAGGTGGGGAGCCTTTACTTCAACAATCAAATGATTTGTCATTCATATGTATTACTAATGCAGTGACAATGCCATTCTATTTAAGAGTGTTATATCTATATATAATTTTTCTATTATCTATCTATCTATCTATCTATCTATCTATCTATCTATCTATCTATCTATCTATCATCTATCTATCATCTATCCAAAGAGGGGGTGAGAGAAAGGTATATAAAGAACTGAAACATGAGGACAAACATTTTAACAGGGTTTGGGAAAAAATTTCTTTTCTCTCTTTTTTAATATTTCTAGTTTTTATTTTAAAATTTTTCATTGTATTTTTTCCATTACCACTTATCCTTCTTAAGCTCCCCTCTCCCTTGCAATCACCACACTATTGTCCATGTCCATGAGTCCTTTTTTCTAAATCCCTCCACTCCCTAACCACCACTCCCTCCATAGCTGACATCCTGCTCTCTATGGGGCTGTCTCTATTATGTTTGTTAGTTCAGTTTGTTCATTAGAGTCCACATATGAGTGAACTCATATGGTATTTGTCTTTCTCTTGCTTGCTCATTTCACGTAGCATAATGTTCTCTAGGCCCATCCATTCTGTTGCAAAGCATAAAATTTTCTTCATTTTTACAACCAAGAAGTATTCTATTGTATAAATGTCCCATAGTTGTTTTATCCATTCATCTACTGATGGACACTTGGGCTGCTTCTATATCTTGGAAACTAAGTAATGTTGTAATAAATGTAGGAGTGCTTATGTTTTTTCTAATTGGAGTTTTGTGTTTCTTTATATATATTCCCAGAAGTGGAATCTCTGGGCCAAAAGGTAGTTCCATTTTTAATTTTTTGAGATATCTCCATATTGCTTTCCACAGTGGCTGCACCAATCTGTATTCCCACCAATAGTGCAAAGGATTCCCCTTTCTCCACATCCTCACCAGCATTTGTTACTTGTTGATTTATTGATGATAGCCATTCTGACAGGTGTGAGGTCATATCTTGTTGGGGTTTTAATTTGCATTTCTCTGATAATTAGTGGCATTCATCATTTTTTCATATGTCTATGGGCCATCTGTATGTCCTCTTTGGAGAAGTGTCTATTCAGGTCTTTTGCCCAATTTTTAAATTGCATTATTTGTTATTTTGGTGTTGAGTTTTATAACTTCTTTTTAAATTTTGGTAATTGACTCCTTATTTGATGTATCAGTAAATATGTTCTTCCATTCTGTGCCTTGTATTTTTATTTTGTTGGTGGTTTCCTTTCCTGTGAAGAATATTTTAGTTTGATGTAGTCCCATTTGTTATTTTTTCCTTTGTTTCCCTTGCCTGAGGAGCTATATCAGATACAATATTTCTACAGGCAATGTCTGAGATTTTACTGCCTATGTTTTCTTCTGATTCTATGGTCGTGGGTCTAACATTTAAGTATTTAATCCTTTTTGAATTTATTCTTGTGTGTTACATAAGAAGGTGACCTAGTTTCATTCTTCTGCACAAATCCATTCAGTGTTCCCAACATCATTTATTGCATAAACTATCTTTAGCCCATTGTATGTGCTTGCCTTCTCTGTTGAATATTAAGTGACTATAAATGTGTGAGTATATTTCTGGCTCTCTGTTCTGTCCCAATGATCTATGTGTCTGATTTTATACTAGCGCCACGTTGTTTTCATTACTGTGGCCTTATAGTATAGTTTGATATTAGGTAGTGTGATTCCTTCAACTTTGCTCTTCTTTTTTGGGATCACTATTGTTATGTGGGGCTTTTTGTGGTTCCATATAAATTTTTGAAATATTTGTTATAGTTCTGTGAAATACATCATTGGAATCTTGATAGGCATTGCATTGAATCTATAGATTGCTTTGGGTAGCATGACACTTTAATGATGTTAATTCTTCCTATCCATGAACATCATATGCACTTTCACTTATTTGCATCTTCTTTAATTTCTTTCTTCAGTGTCTTCTAATGTTTTGAGTACAGCTCTTTTACACCTTTAGTTGGACTTATTCTTAGGTATTTTATTCTTTTTGAAGCAATTGTGAAAGGGATTATTTTCTTAATTTTCCTTTCTGACAGTATGTTATTGGTATATAAAAATGCAACTGATTTCTGGATGTTAGTTTTGTATCCTGATAATTTGCTGAATTCATGTATCAGTTCTAGTGGTTTCTTGGCAGAATCTTTAGGGTTCTCTGTGTACAATATCACTGAATCTTCAAATAATGACAGTTTAACTTCTTCTTTTCTAGTTTTAATGCTTTTTATTTCTTCTTGCCTGATTGCTATGGCTAGGACATCAAGTATCTTGTTGAATAAGAAAAGTGAAAGCAGACATCCATGTCTAATCCCTGATCTCAAGAGGAACACTTGTTGTTTTTGCTTGTTGAGTATGTTTACATGGTGTATCACTTTTATTGATATTTGAATGTTGTACCAACCTTGCTGTTTTGGAATAAATACTACTTTTTCATGGTGTATGATCTTTTTGATGCATTGTTGTATTCAGTTTGCTAATATTTGTTGAGGATTTTAGCGTATATATTCTTAGGAGTATTGGCCTATAATTTTCTTTTTTTGTAGTGTATTTATCTGGTTCTGGAATTAGGATAATTCTGACCTTGTGAAATGAGCTTGGGAGTCTTCCCTCCTCTTGAATTTTTGAAGTAGTATGAGAAGCAGAAGTATTCATTCTTCTCGGAATGTTTGGTAAAATTCACCTATGAAACCATCCAATCCAGGGCTTTTGTTAGTAGTTTTTTTAATGCTGCTTCAGTTTTACTAAGTGTAATCTGTCTATTAAGATTCCCTGATTCTTCCTGATATAGTTTTGGAAGATTGTATGTTTCTAGAACTTACCCATTTAATCAGGTTGTCCAGATTGTTGGCATATGGTTGTTCATAATATTTTCTTGCAATCATTTTTATATCTGTGGTCACTTGTTATTTCTCCTCTTTTATTTCTCATTTTATTTATTTGGGTCCTTTCTATTTTTTTTGGGGGGGATGAGTCTGGTTTAGGGTTTTTCAGGCTTAGTTATCTTTTCAAAGAATGAGCTCTTGGATTCATGGATCTTTTGTATTATTTTTTTAGACTCTTTTATTTAATTCTGCTCTGATGTTTATTATTTTCTTCCTTCTACTCACTTTGGGCTTTGTTTATTGTTCATTTTCATGTCTTTTTAAGTGTAAAGTTTGATTGTTAATTTTGACTTTTTCTTGTTTCTTAAGATAGGCCTGTAATGCTATGAATTTCCCTCTTAGGATTGCTTTTCTTGTGTCCCACAGATTTTGGATTGTTATGTTTTCATTTTCATTTATTTCAAGGTATCTTTTGATTTTTCCCTGGATCTTATTGCTGACTCATTCATTGTTTAATAACATGTTATTTAGTAACATGTTATTTAATAACATGTTATTTAGTAACATGTTATTTAATAACATGTTATTTAATAACATGTCTTTGCCTGTTTTTCAGTGTTCTTCTTGTGATTGGTTCTAGTTTCATAGCATTATGGACAGAGAAGATGCTTGATATGATTTCAATTGTATTAAATTCATTGAGTTCAGTTTTGTGTCCTACGATGTGGTCTATTTTCAAAATATTTCATGTACACTTGAAAAGTATGTTTATTCTGCTCCTTTGAGGTGAAATTCTCTGAAGATATCAATTAAACCCATTTAATGTAGTGTTTCTTTTAAGGCTGCTTCCTTCTTGTTGATTTTCTATCTGGAAGATCCATCCATCAAAGTCAATGGGGTGTTAAAATCCCTGACTATTACTGTATTTCTGTTAATCATACTTAGCTACTCCAATATTGGATACATAAATGTTTACTAGGGTTATGTCCTCTTGTTGGTTAGTTCCCTTTATCATCATGTAGTGTCTTTCTTTGTCTCTTACTGTAGCTTGATTTTAAAGTCTATTTTATCAAATATAAGTATTGCTACCTCAGATTTTTTCCCTTTCCATTTGCATGTAATATCTTTTTCCATTTTTTACTTTTAGTCTGTGTATATCTATCAATTTGATGTGGGTCTCTTGAAGATAGCATATATTGGGTCTTGTTTTCTTATCCATTCAGCTATCCTATGTCTTTTGGTTGTAGCACATAAATCATTTACATTTAAAGTGTTTATTGGTAGGTACATATTTATTGCCATTTTTATATTCAAACTATTTTCCTCTGTTTTTCTTTTTCTTTTTGTTCTTAAAGCAAGCCCTTTAACATTCATTGCAGTACTTGTTTGGTGTTAACAAAATCCCTAAGTTTTTTCTTGTCTGGAAAGCTCTTTATTCCTCCTTCAATTTTAAATGATAATCTTGCTGGATAAGTAGTCTTGGTTGTAGGTCCTTGCTTTTCATCACCTTGAATATTTCATGCTAATCCCTTCTGGCCTGAAATGTTTCTGTTGAGAAATCAGATGACAGTGTAATTGGTGCTCTCTTTTCGGCAACTGATTTTCTCTTTTGTCTTTTAGGATTCTCTCCTTGTCTTAAGCATTCTCATTTTAATTAAGATAGGTCTTGGTGTAGGCCACTTTGCATCCATCTTATTTGGATCTCTGCACTTCTTGGACTTGTGTGGCTTTTTCTTTCCCCAGATTAAGGATGCTTTCAGTCATTATTTCTTCAAATAGATTCTTGATTCCTTTGCTCACTCTCTTCTCTATTTCCATGATGTGGAGGTTGTTATGCTGCATGTTTTCCCAAAGGTTTCTTACACTCTTCTCATTAAAAAAGCAATTTTTCTTTCTTTTTGCTGCTCTGCTTGGGTGCTTTTTTCTACCTTATCTTCCAAATTGCTGATTCGATCCTCTGCTTCATCCAACATACTCTTTATTCCTTCCAGTATATTATTTATTTCAGATATTGAATTCTTTATTTCTCGTTGGTCCAGTTTTTATGGTTTCTATGTCTTTTTCCATGCTGTTTAGTATCCTTCTAATCATTTCTCTAAAATCTATATCTGATCAATTGTTTGCCTGCCTTTCATTTAGTTCTTCTGGAGGACTTTCTTGTTCTTTCATTTGGGGCCTGTTTCTTTGTCTTCACATTTTGGATGTTCCTTTGTATTTGTTTCCATGTATTAGGTAGATCTGCAAAGATTCTGGTGCTGACCTATGTCAGACATTCTCTGTGACTGGTCCTGGGCAACCTATTTGGAGCTATCGGTGATCCACAACTTGTGACTTCCTCTGCTGAGCCTGGGTTGTGCAGAAAGAACAAGGCTGTATATGAAGGCTGGGTTTTACCAGTATCAGACCCAGGGAAAGACATCTAAAGTCTCAAAGTTTTCAAAGTTCCACCCCTGCTTTTATCACTGATATAACCTCCAGCTGTACTCAGCAGCCTGTCTTAAGCTCCACAGGTTGGGGTGAGAGGGATTCTTATGGGTGGGACTATTGTTTCCCCTCGGCTGATACCACTTGGAGTGGAGTGGTCTGCTTGAAATGATGGCTTCTGCAATATAGGAATGACTCAGCACAGGGATCCTGGTGGTTGATCCTTCAGCTCTCTCCCCTAGCCACCTACCCTAGTGTCTTTTCATGCATTTGTAGTCCACTCTGTCCTCACTCTGCAGGAGATCAAGGTAAGTGGCTGCAAATGAAATTTTGTGCATTGATCCCTTAAGGGGTTGTCTGCATCTCTAACTGTCTCTTCTTGGCAGGCAAAAACCCTCCTGCTTTAAATAGCTGGCTGTTATTTGGGTTCTTTTCATGGATCTTGTGCTGTATGCTGGGGAGCCCAACTTGAGGTTTAGACCCCATAGGTTTCAGAGGGAACCCCATTGAAATAACTGCACTGGCCATTGAAATATCCTTCTGAAACTTCAGCTTCCACATATGGGAGCTCAACAAGCCCTCCCTCAGCTCCTCAGCACTTCCTACCAGTCTTGTTGTAGTGAAATGGTTTCTTCTGTATGTCCTTGGTTATAAGACTTCTTTCTGGCTAGTGTTCAGTTGGTTATTCAGGATAATTTTTCTTTAATTTAGTGATAATTCCAGTTTGGTCCTGGGAGGTGGTTAGTGTAGCTTTCACAAGGTGTATTCTTGATACCCAGTCTGAGCCCACGCCTGCCATCGTTGCATGATGGAAGTGAGAAGTGGCCATGTGGGGGAATAAATGCCAGAGTTGCATCCAAAGAGGAGTCTACTGCCCAGCAGCTGCCACCAGAGAGGCCTCCCAACCATTCACCCATCACAATGCAGCTGCTTCTGCAAAGTGGTGTGATCAAAGGAAATATGTCTTCACTGGATTTGTGTTGAAGACAGGAAAGATGTTAATGTAAATTTTGAAAAATCCAACTTATATTAACTTGTCTTAGAGGATGTGATCATTTTAAGCATCTCAATAAAATTGATCTTTTTAACTGTCTTGATCCAAATGATTCCAAGCATAAAAGAATGGACAGATATATATTATGTTGTTTATGAAAAGGAGAATCTGGCCAGTCATTGCCAAGTTAAAGAACTGAAAGGGCAAAGCTTAATTGGCTTAGTGTGGTCTTCAATAATTGGAAAGACTGGAAAGATGATTAAGATAAAGACATGTAATTTTGATCATTTCTCCGAGATTATGAACAACATGGGTGGTGGTGAGGATGTAGATTTACCAGAGTAGATGGAGTAGATGATGATTCACAAGACACTGATGATGAAAAAATGCCAGATCTGGAGTAAGAAGTGTTTGTAACACTAAATTTTGAGAAAGAAAAATAACTTTTCTGCAAGGTTTAATAATTGAAAGAATTCCTGAGTTGATAGCTCTAAAGGCAAATGCTGCATTTGCCTCCTTTACCCCATTTTTCAATCAGTTTTCTTAAAGACCTCACTAAGGATTGATACATACCATTGTATGGGACACTTTTAAGTCAGCTAAGGCAATGACCTTATGCATGAACACTTCCTAGACTACCATGATGCTATGAGATCATAGGCAGTTGATATAGCAGTTGTGATAAATAAAAACTTTTCATCTAAATCTCCTTTACTTCATAACATAGATAAGACATGATAGGAAACTCTTGGATTACAGAAAGATAACTGTTTTAAATTTTAGAACAGGGACTCAAACTAGCTGAAACAAACCGGTTGATACCTTAAACTGGTAACCTTTTGTTTCTCTGGTTTATTCTTCAAGATTATTCCACTAAAGTTTTATTTTTCAAAAAATTTACTTCACATTATTGTACATAAGTATTCCAAAAATATCTTAGCTAATTGTGAACACTCTAACTTCAATGGTCTTTGAAGCCTGTACACGTGGTAGGTATTGTTTGACTTTTGAACTTTTAATCTCTCAGCATGGAAAATGAAGAAAGCCTGGACATTGTTGCTTGAGAGTCTGTATATTTAGAGCAAATTTGTATTTTCACTGTCAATATGACAAATGAATGAAAAAATGTTAATACACTATTGGATTTATTATTTTTTATTGTTTGATCCAGCTTCTACCAGGGCTATAAAATCCTAATTTATGTTCATGACAGTGAGGATTGTTTTTAATATCTACATTCTTTCTAATGAACTGTTGGAAGACTTAAAAAATAAAAAAAATACAAATATATTTATATATCTCAAAGAATATATTCCCCAGTCCAACACTTTCTCTTTACCACCATTTTGCAGCCTAAAGTCCAAGACCTAAAGAAGTCAAATGTTAAAATTTATATTAAAATATCTATACATATGTAATTAGAGAAAAAGATAAATTATTTTTAAATGCTTGACAATAATTCAGAGTACCCATTCATGAAAAAAATTGCAATAATTATAATTATATAATTAATATATAACATTAATATATAACATATATAATATATAATGTTTCATATATATATATATGAAACATTAGAAGCACACTTTTTAAAGTCAGGAATGAGATAATAGTGCCACTAAATCTACTTCTATTTACTATAACACTATATAATCCTGATTATGAGGATCAGAAAGAAAGTGACAACAATTATTACTTCTAAAAAATGTGATTACCTACAGTAGAAAGTCCAAAAACTTTCTAGTCAATTCTTGGGCATAACAAGAGAAATTTTAGTAAAGTTGCTGAAAGTGAGATCAATTTACAGACACCAGTTGTTTTCTTTTACACTTGTAATAACAAATTAAAAATATAATGTTAAAAATATTAAAGTAGACCTAGAGAAAAAAGTAATTTAGAGTGTAACATCTTCTAAAATGTAAGGATCAGCAAGAAAATTGTGAAATTATTATTTAATTGTAAAATAGCTTTTTTTTTTAAAGATTTTATTTATTTATCTTTAGGGGAGAAGGGAAGGAGAGGAGAGAAAGGAGAGAAGGAGAGAAATATCAATGTGTGGTTGCCTCTCATGGGTCCCCTGCTGGGAACTGGCCTGCAACCCAGGCATGTGCCCTGACTGGGAATCGAACCGCGATTTTTTGGTTCGCAGGCCCGCGCTCAATCCACTGAGCTACACCAGCCAGGGCATAAAATAGCTTTTGAATGACTTTTTTTATTCCATGAGATTTTTCACATGTCAAAAGGCTTAGCTACCTCTTCAAACAGAGGATCTATTCCATACCTGAAGATTAATATCTTCCAGTAGCCTTTAAACAATGCTTTTCATGTTTGTCATTAATGAAGCAAACTCACATATAAATTAAATTTTTCTAAACTGTATATTTAGCTATGAACTAGAGTCCCATGAAATGTGCTAGTGCTAACACACATGTGTGGGATGTTGCTATCAGTTCAATTGTTTTAATGACAAATTTCCTTTGAAAAGTGTAAGAATCTGTTGAAAGACCACAACAGGAACTAACGATGGACTGTTTAGACTTCCAAATGATGGAACATTTAATTATTCCAAAATAGCATTCCCCATTTAGGGTGTGATCATTAAATTCACCATCCTTCAGTTTATATGTTTCAGACATTTATCATGTCTTCCTCAGACAGGAGTCAGTCATCTAAACATAGATTTTTGGACTATCCATTTCAGCATGACATTTCATCAAAAGCCTGGAATTTCATTTATTTCCTGTAACGGAGATAAAGTGTTTGTAAATGATGTGATAAAACCATAAAGACATAGTAAAGTGAAATCCAGCCTCATAAATACAAATTCTACTCAAGATACTACCACTATAAAAGAGAAAAATGAGAAACAGTATGTCAACCAGAGTCAATGTTCTCTATATACAGTTTTTTAAAAAGGTGTGGTCAGTTGTGATACTCTGAATTTGTTGACAAATTAATACGCATTTAGACTCAAGACACAGGCAGCAAATCGGGACAAAAAAATGAAATATACTTGAATTTTTTCTCTTACTATTCAAATATTGAGATTTTTTCTTCTTGTGATTGAAAAATGTCTCAGAAAACACTGTTTTATGAAATTCAGAAATTTTTTCTTTTCTACAGTTTCTCATTTTTTAGGAGGTATATATTGTAGCCAGATACATTAAATAAGTCTCATCAGACTTATTTAAAGTCTGATTAGAGAAAAGCTATGTTTGAGACCTGGACAAACATTTCATGGGAAGACAAGTACAAATAAAAACCAAATAATTCTCCTAGAGACAGCCACCCCCCTCTCATGACATGCTAGTGGCACAAGAGGTGCTGAGGAAAGATTTATAAGCAAATTGTCCAAAAAGGGCCTTGAAGGGAAAGGCTTCAGATGGGTTCCTCCTCTTTACCATCATGTTACAGCCTAGGAGATCAAAGTCTGGAGAAGTTAAGTTACTGGCCCAAGGCCACATGCTGATGTCAAAGTCAGGTCTTGAGTTTAAATTTCTTGATACTTATTACAATGTTATTTCACTTCACTATTCTGCCAATGGAAAATGTATGTGTCTCTGCATGTCATACAAGCCAATGAGTATCTATGAAATATTAACCGCACTGTGAAATTGAGCGTGTTTCATAGCCTATCCCAATTAATTGGGCCAACTTTAGAAAAACTTCGAATTAGTGTTTCTGAATAGTTTTGGACATCCTACAAAAGATACAGAAAGTCTTCAGTTTTTCTTTAAAATACTTGTGAAAAGTATGAGTGTGCATGTGTGTGTATACATATATATTTTTTTCCCAATGCATCTACAGCATACAGATAAGCAATCACAGGCCTATGGAACTTTCTTTAGGATTTTACTAACTGACATGTGAACTTGCAAATGGCCAATAAACTCCCCCTCTCTGATTTGCCCTCTGGTGGAAGAGGGCATTAATTTTGAGAAAACAAAATTGGTAAGTAGCTCCATTAGTGTCCCAGTAGAGACAGAAAAATGGAAGATGCTTCTTCTTCTCATATTCAAGAGAATATGAAACTAATAGCAATAGAGGGCATGAACTTTTAAAAACCATGCTGGTTTAGCTGACTGATTCCTAAGCAAAGGATATAAATAAATAGCAAGTGTACCATTGGTGACGTAAGCATAGCCTACATATGTTCTCATAAATGGGCTGGCAAAACAGAGGAGACAGCAGGAGGATTTAAACTCAGAAGTCAGCCCTGACTGATGTGGCTCAGTGGAATGAGCGCTGGCCTGTGAACCAAAGGGTCATGGGTTCAATTCCCAGCCAGGGCACATGACTGGGTTATGAGCCAGGTCCCCAGTAGGTGGCATGTGAGATGCAATCACACATTGATGTTTCCCTCTGTCTAAAAATAAATTTTAAAAAAGTAAAAAAAAAAATAAACTAGGAAGTCAGATGCTACAGGAAGCCACAACTGACTCTATGATGTGCCCTATTTGCGAGGCAGCTGTGGAGATAAATATCAATTGTGTATAAGATTGCCATGTCTACAAAAACAAACTCCCATTATTTTGACTGGTGTTTTGCTTACCTATGGACTGTAAGATCATGCTTGATATGTATGATTTCTTACAATAATTAGTATATGAATCTTCCTTTCATTGGCATGCAGCACTCTGTGGAAGATGTTACATTTTCACTCTGCCTTACATAAAATGGGCACAACATCTATCTTTAACTTCCAGAATCTGTCTCAGCTTTCTTTTATCTCTCCAATGAAAATAACTTATACCAGTGTCCTCATGTTTATCAAACCTACATATCTACAAAACATTTGTATGGAAAAAGAAAGAAAAAAGTACCACCAGACATTTCAAAGAACTAAGCACTGAAATATCCCCAATATGGACAAAAGGTCATCCCAGTAAAACATTATTTTTTACTGTAAAAAAATCCTGTCACATGTAGCTCCCTTATGTATCTTCTCTCATTCTTCACCAATTCCACATTCTCCTCCTCTTAAGTTAACTCAATTTTCTACCATTTCTCTGCAAATGTTTAGAATCTATTAGTTTGCTTATCATAAATCATACCCCAATTCAATTTTTACACCATTTTCTCCTATTCTCACATCCTTCTCTAGTCCCATTTAATGACAAAAGGTAAAGGTAAAGATTAGTGAGCAGGTAGCTTCTATCTGTACATGCTTCTGTTGTTCTCTTCCTTCAGTTTTTCCTGCCTCCTTGGTCATTTGCTTACTTTCATTCAGCTTTATAGCTCTAAAAGCATGGGAGTGATTTGCAGAAGAAAAATGGGCATATTCAGTGTACCAGTGCCACGTATATTAATAGAAACTGGGAAATTGAAAATTAATTATGTGAGGGAATTTAGGAAACTGGTAGACAGTTTGTCATGTGTGATTTACTGCTCTTACTATCAACACAAACAGGAAAGTCAAAGTGAAAATCGAAGCAGCAGCTAATGTCATTCTTCAGAAGCTGAAAGTGGGCACAGAGTCAGCCAAACCAAGCTCAGGTCAAGGGCTATATAGGATGCAAAGCTCCAGGGGAGTCAGTTCAGGTACTAGGGATTAACAAACCTGAGAATATTCCAGAACCAGAGAAACACTGTGAGACTCTTGAGGCCAGTTAGAGTTTCATAAATTGAAACATAGAAGACTAAGTTGGGGGACTATATTCTGTTCAAGTTTGCAGAAAGAAGGAGAGAATCAGTGGCTTATGAAGACTCTTGTGACCATCACTCTTAGGGTACCTCTTTGGCTTCAAATGAGTGGAACACAGAAAGAATTCAACATCTGATATATTCAACATCTGATCTGTGTCTTTCCTTCTTCTGAGGAAGTAAGGACAGCTCTTTGTTCCTCAAATTTAAGGATATTATTTTTACTCTTTTTAAACTTTTCTTAAAATCAAGAAAATTAATCCTAGGCAAAATACTCATAAGTATAAACACATACGTACAAATATATTATTCAATTCTAATATATACATGTGTATGTATATTTGTAATATGTAAATTTGTACATGTATAATATATATTCAAATGTAAATATATATTATATTTATTTATACATGTTAGATTTGAAGAATTTGGGGAATGCATTTAAAAAATGAGATGATTGGAAAGCAAGGACTGACTGTCCAGAAAACAAAAAAGGTTGGATAGTCACTAAAAATTTGCTGTAGAGAATGTTCAGGCATTGTCATTAATGCAAAAATCTAGGGCACTGGCATTATCAGTATCAGAAGCTCTTGGAAACTGAAAGGTTTGGGAAAGAGAGTATGAGAAAATAACTGACTTATGATAAACATCTCACAGAACCAGAGAGAAATAGAACCAAGAAAAAAATGTCCTTTAAAAAATGACATATGTACAATGTAAAAATATTTACATGGCTTTCTTCATCTTTCCTTTAAAAGCATTCCCTTTCAGATAAATAAATATTTTTAGAGTATACTACTTGGAAGACAAATTTTCAGATAATTACATATGGTGATAATTAGCTTTGTGTATTCTTCTTCTAGGCATTGGGGTAAACATTTAGTCACCAATATCAATAAGTTTGTATCCTTCAGTTTAATAGTCTCCTAAACATAGACCTGTATAGGTTAAGATTAAATCAAAGAGGGACTTGGGTAATTGTTAAGCCATAATGATGTCTTTCTTGTCTATAAATGAAATAGATCTAATGGGCAATCTTTTTAACCAAACCCTTGAGAGAGAGGTTACCTTAGTGTTTGCAGAGATTCTTAAGCTGGAACAAGATAGGCTATTGGTCTCTGGGATACATTTTAATGACACTATAAATTTTGAAGCAAATTAACATAAGAAAAATTTCTAATCAGTTTTGTCATGTATTTTAGGACATTCTGTGAAAGGTTTCAGAAAACCTTCAGACTCATGTTTTAAAACATGTCTAATTTTCATCAGAATAACTTGTGATTGTCATTAATAATCACCTTCCATTCAGAATCACTTCTGGCTAACATAGAGTAAAAAACTGAGTTTAGCCTCCTGCTTGAAGCAACCAAAAAATAAAAAGTAGACAAAACATATGAAACGAACTTTCAAGACATTGGACAATAGACAACAAAAGCCAGTGTCTTCTGAAAGATGATAGAAAAATGAGGTAAATCCTATGATTGCCCCTGCTACTGTCCCAGCTTACTTACAAAAACCACTGTGTAGGGAAGGAGAACCCAGGCAAAGCCTGGTAGTGCCACATAGTTAAGGAGACAGATGAGAGTTCAGGGAGACCAAGGCAGCTATAATTCACAGAACACCATACTGACACCATATTGTTATAAGGGAGCTGGAGAGAGAGGGAGAGACACTCTGAAGGTATGCAGAGTCTCCCTCCAGTATTTAAATGCATAAGAAAAAACTATCTGCAGCTGAGGGAAAAACCACCTGAAATGATTAGAAACTATGCCATAGAATTATAAAAAATATGCAGTTGATAAAAAACAAAGCATAAAAAGAGAGAAAAGGGAAAAAAGAACAAATGGGACAAATAAAAAAGCAAGTAATGATAATAGATTTACTTTTATCCACATTGATAATTATATTAAATGTAAATAGTTCAAATCCCCCAGTTAAAAGGCAGAGGTCATTCCATTAAAATAAAAGCAAGACCCAAGTAAGTGTGTACAAGAAATAAACTTCAGATATAAATGCATAAATAGTTCAAAAGTAAAATAATTACACAAATATATTATTTACTTTTTAAAAAGCTGAAGTGACTATATTAGAATTAGACAAAGTAGGTTTCAGGGCAGAGAATATTTACAAGGATATAAAAAGTTTATTTCATAATGATAAAGGACTCAGTTGATCAAGAGGAAATAATGTATGCATGTAATGAAAAAGCTTCAAAATTCATAAAGTCAAAAGTAATAGAACTACAAGAAAAAATAATGTCAACATTTATAATTACAGGTTTTTATGCTTATCTCTTAATAATTTTTAAAACAAGTAGAGAGAAAATCAATTAGGATATAGAAGATTTAAACAACACTACAACCAACTTTATTTTGTTGACATCTACAGAACACTCTAGCCAACAACATAATGTAAATAATCTTTTCAAGTGAATATGGTATATCTACCAAGATAAAATATATTCTTTCATGAAAAACATCTCAATACACTTATCAGGATCCATGTAACAAAGATTTTTTGATGAACATTAAAAAGTTAAAAATTAATAGTAAAAATATATTAAAAAATAGTAAGATAATAAAAAATTAAGTATATCTATTAAATAAATTGGATTTGTTATTTAAAACCTTCTCACAGAGTAAGCTCCAGGCTCATACAGTTTTGTTTGTGAATTCTACTAATTATTTACAGAAGAAATAATACTAATTTTATACAATGTCTTTCAGGAAATGACAGAACACTTTCCAACTTATTTGATGAGGCCAGCACTACCCTAACATAAAAAGCAACAAAGACATTCCAAGAAAAACTCAGTACAATATCCCTAAAGGGCATGCATGCAAAACTCTAAACATTATTTTAGGAAATCAAATCCAATAATGTATAGAAGTATAATACATTATGACCAAGTGGAGTTAATTCCAGAAATGCTGATTTAACATTTAAAAATCAATGTTTGTTTATCTTGTTTCTTAGATTCCACATATAAGTAAAATCATATGGCATTTTTCTTTCTCTAACTCATTTTACTTAGCATAATATCCTCTAGGTCCATTCATGTTGTTGCAAATGGCAAGATTTCACTCTTTTTATGGGCCAGTAATATTCCATTATATATACAGTCTGAGACAAAAGTAGGTTTACAGTTGTTCATATGTAAAATAATATAATAATTAAGAAATAATATAATAATTAAGAAATAATATAAGAATAAACTGTGTTTCTTGTACTTATAACTGTAAACCTACTTTTGCCCCACCCTGTATGTACCACATCTTCTTTACTCATTTATCTATTGATGGTCATCTAGGTTGCTTTCATATTTTGATATTGTAAATGAAGCTGAAATTAATGTAAAGGTGCTATACCTTCAACTATAATTGAAAAATAAAATTTTAACAATCAATGTGATGATTGATCATATTAATAAACTAATAAAAAGTAAAACAATTAATAATCTCAATAGACACAGAAAAGGCAGTAGACAAAAATCCAACATTCATTCCAGACTTTAAAAAAATCTCAGCAGTTCCAGCCAAGATGGAGGAGTAGATAGAAATACCTTGTTTCCTCACACAACCAAAAGAAGGATAAAAACCAATTAAAAAAAAAAACAACCAGACGTGCCAGAAAATCAAACTGCATGGAACTCTGACAACTGAGTAGTTAAAGAAACATTCACCCAGACTGGTAGGAGGGGCTGACATGGGAGATGGACCACCCAGCAGAGAGGACAGGAAGCAAGGCAGCAGACCACGAGTGAGGTGGGGCTGGCTGAATGGGAAACTAAAGACTTAAAGCTAGCTATAAAATACTGTGGGGATAACCATGGTGGGAGAAACTCCCAGGCTCACAGGAGAGTTTGTTGGAAAGTGGGGCTAGAGCAGAGCAAGCTGGAGGCATTGTTCCTCCCTCTACAGACAGTGCCAAAAGGAGCAAAGGGGCTTGCCCCACCCTGTAGAATGCCTAAGGCCCTGCCCCCTAACAACTTAACATGTATACTGTGACAAAGAAATATGGCCCAAATGAAAGAATAGATCAAAACTACAGAAGAGCTATGTGACAAGGAGATAGACAACCTACCTGATGCAGAGCTCAAAACACTAGTAATCAGGATGCTCATAGAACTAATTGAGCTTAGTCACAAAATGAAGTAACAAGTGAAGGCTACCCAAATTGAAATAAGCAAAATATACAGGGAACCAACAGTAAAGGGAAGGAAACTGGGACTCAAATCAACAATGTGGAACAAAAGGAAGAAATAAACATCCAACTGGATCACAATAAAGAAACAAGAATTGAAAAAAATGAGGAGAGGCTTAGAAATCTATGGGATAACTTTAAGTGATTCAAAATCTGAATCATACGGCTGCCAGAAGGATAAGAGGAAGAGCAAAAAATTGAAAACTTCTTTGAACAAATAGTGAAGGAGAACTTCCCCAACCTGGTGAAGGAAATAGACTTCCAGGAAGTCCAGGAAGCCCAGAGAGTTCCAAAGACCCAAGGAGGAACACACCAAGGCACATCATCATCAAGTTACCAAAGATTAAAGATAAGGAGAGAATCTTTTTTTTAATTTTATTTTAATTGTTGTTGAAGTACAATTTTCTATCTTTTACTCCCATCCCAGCCTACCGACCCAGCCCTCCCCTCCTCCCTCCCATTTCTACCCGACCCTAGTTTGTTATCCATGTGTCCTTTATACTTGTTCCTGTAAACCCTTCCCCTTTTTGCCTGAAATTCCCTCCGTTCTCCCCTCTGAACACTGTCAGCCTATTCTCTATTTCAGTGTCTTTGGCTATATTTTGCTTCTTTCTTTGTTTTGTCTTTTAGGTTCCTGTTAAAGGTGAGATCATATGGTATTTGTCTTTCACCACCTGGCTTATTTCGCTTAGCATAATGCTTCCCAGTTCCATCCATGCTGTTGCAAAGGGTAGGAGCTCCTTCTTTCTTTCTGCTGCATAGAATTCCATAGTGTAAATGTGCCATTATTTTTAGATCCATTCATTTACTGATGGGCACCTAGGTTGCTTCCAACACTTGACTACTGTAAATTGCGCTGCTATGAACATTGGGGTGCATAGGTTCTTTTGGATTGGTGTTTCAGGGTTCTTAGAATATAATCCTAGCAGTGAAATTCCTGAGTCAAAAGGCAGATCCATTTTTAGTTTTCTGAGGAAATTCCATACTGTTTTCCATAGCGGTTGTACCAGTCTACAATCCCACCAACAATGCACTAGGGTCCCTTTTTCTCCACATCCTCTCCAACATTTGTTGCTTGTTGCTTTGTTTATGATAGCCATTCTGACTGGTGTGAAGTGGTATTTCATTGCAGTTTTAATTTGCATATCTCTGATAGCTAGCGATATTGAACACCTTTTCATGTGTCTCTGGATCCTCTGTGTGTCCTCCTTGGAGAAGTGTCTGTTCAGGTCCTTCGCCCATTTTTTAATTGGGTTGCTTGTCTTCTTCTTTTTTTTTTTAATTTTTTATTTTAGTTTATTCATTACAGTTTCTCTCCTTTATTCCCATTCCAGCCCACCCACCCATTCCTCCCCTCCTCCCTCCCCTTTCCAACCCCCCTAGTTTAGTCTATGTGTCCTCTATATTTGTTCCTCTAAACCCTTCCCTTCTCCCCTGGAATTCCTTCCCCTCTGCCCTCTGGTCACTGACTACCTGTCCTCTATTTCAGTGTCTTTTGTTATATTTCACTTGTTTCTTTGTTCTGTTGTTTAGGTTCCTGTTAATGGCGAGATCATATGGTATTTGTCTTTCACTGCCTGACTTATTTCACTTACCATAATGCTTTCCAGCTCCATCCATGCTGTTGCAAAGGGTATGAACTCCTTC
>CM052538.1:96539999-96605744 GCA_028533065.1 Trachops cirrhosus | reverse complement strand
CCAACTGTATGGGAAAACATATTTGCCAATGATACCTCAGACAAGCGTTTAATCTCCAAAATATATAAAGAACTTACCCGACTCCACTCTAAGAAGACAAGCAACCCAATTAAAAAATGGGCAAAGGACTTGAATAGTCATTTCTCCAAGGAGGACACGCAGAGGATCCAGGAACACATGAAAAGATGCTCAATATCACTAGCTATCAGAGAGATGCAAATTACAACCACAATGAGGTACCACTTCACACCAGTCAGAATGACCATAATAAATAAAACAACAGACAACAAGTGTTGGAGAGGTTGTGGGGAGAAAGGGACCCTAGTGCACTATTGGTGGTCGTGCAGACTGGTATGACCACTGTGGAAAACAGTATGGAACTTCCTCAGAAATCTAAGGATGGACCTGCCCTTTGATCCAGTAATTCCGCTGCTGGGTCTATATCCTAAGAGCCCTGAAACACCAATCCAAAATAACCTATGCACTCCAATGTTCATAGCAGCACAATTTACAATAGCTAAGTGCTGGAAACAACCCAGGTGCCCATCAGTAAATGAATGGATCAAAAAACTATGGTACATTTACACAATGGAATTCTATGCAGCTGAAAGAATGAAGGAGCTCCTACCCTTTGCAACAGCATGGATGGAGCTGGAAAGCATTATGCTAAGTGAAATAAGCCAGGCATTGAAAGACAAATACCATATGATCTCGCCTTTAATAGGAACCTAAACAACAAAACAAAGAAACAAGTAAAATATAACAAGAGTCACTGAAATAGAGGACAGGTTGTCAGTGACCAGAGTGGGAGGGAATTTCAAGGGAGAAGGTAGGGTTTACAGGAACCAATATAGAGGACACATGGAAAAAACTAGGGGGGTTGGAAATTGGAGGGATGGGTGGGTGGGCTGGAATGGGAGTAAAGGATAGAAACTGTACTGAATAATCTAAAATAAAAAAATTAATTAAAAAATTTTGGAAAAAAAAGGTAAGATTTCCTTCTTTTTATGGCTCAGTAATATTCCACTGTGTAAATGTACCTCTGCATTTTTATCCATTCATCTGCTGTTGGACACTTTGGCTGCTTCCAAATCATGGCTAATGTAAATAAAACTACAATGAATATTTAGGGATGCTCATATTCTTTCAAATTAGTGTTTCAAGTTTATTGAGATGTCTTCTAAAAAGGGGAATCGCTGGCTCATATGGCTGTTCCATTTTTAATTTTTTGAGGTACCTCCATATGGTTTTCCACAGTAGCTACACTCTCTGTATTCCCACCAACAGTACACAAGGGTTTCCTTTTCCCCACACCCTCTCTAACCCTTGTTGTTCATTGATTTATTGATGAGATACAATTTAACAGGCATGAGGTGATATCTCCTTGTGGTTTTAACTTGCATTTCTCAACAATTAGTAATGTTGAGTATCTTTTCATATGTCTATGGGCCATCTGCATGTCCTCTTTGGAGAAATTTTTATTCAAGTCCTTTACCAATTTTTTAATTGGATTCTCTGGGGGGGGGGTTGGTGTTAAATTTTATAAATATTTTATAAATTTAGATATTAACCACTTTTCAGATGTATTATTGTTAAATATATTTTCCCATTCAGTTGGTTGTCTTTTCATTATGTTGATGGTTTTGTTTGCTGTGTAAAAGCTTCTTAGTTTCCTGTAGTCTCATTTGTTTAATTTTTCTTTTGTTTCCTTTGCTTGAGACAATATATCAGAAAAATATTGCTATGAGAAATGTCTGAGCTTTTCCTGCCTGTTTTCTTCTATGATCCTTATGGTTTTGAGTCTAACATTTAAGTCTTTGATTCATTTTGAGTTTATACTTGCGTATGGTTTAAGGTGGCCTATTTTCATTTTTTTTGCATGTATCTGTTCAATTTTCACAACACCATTTATTGAATAAACTATCTTCAGCCTATTGTATGTTTTCCCTCCTCTATCAAATATTAATTGTTTATAAAGGCATGGATTTATTTCTGAGCTCTCTATTCTATTCCCATGATCTATATGTCTGTTTTTATGCCAGTAACATGCTGTTTTGATTACTATGGCCTTGCAGTATAATTTGATATCAGGTGGCATGATTCTTCTAACTTTGTTCTTGTTTCTCAAGATTTCTGTTGTTATTTTGGGTCTTCTGTGGCTTCATATAAATTTTTGGAATATTTGTTCTAGTTCTGTGCAGTGTGCTATTGGTATCTTTTTTTTGAGAAAGAAAAGATTTTATTTATTTTATTTTTAGACAGAGCAGAAGGGAGGGAGAAAGAGAGGGAGAGAAACATCAGTGTGTGGTTGCCTCTTGCACACTCCACACTGGGGAACCTGGCCCGCAACCCAGGCTTATGCCCTGACTGGGAATTGAACTTGCAACCCTTTGGTTTTCAGGCCGGTCCTCAGTTAGCTAAGTCACACCAGCCAGGGCACCATTGGTATCTTGATAAGAATTGCATTAAATCTATAGATTGCTTTGAGTAGTATGAACATTTTAATGATGTTAATTTTTCCTATCCATGGACATGGTGTGTGCATCTATTTATTTGCATTTTCTTCAGTGTCTCATAATTTAACACACTGGATTAAATTTATTCCCAGATATTTTACTTTTGTTGATGCAATTGCAAATAGCACTGTTTTCTTAGTTTCCCTTTCTTATAGTTCATTACTGGTGTATGAAAATACAACTGATTTCTGGATATTTATTTTGCATCCTGCTACTTTACTGAATTCATTTATAAGTACTAGTAGTTTTTTTGTAGAATCTTTAGGGTTCGCTATATACAGTATCATGTCATCTGCAAGTTTAACTTCTTCCTTTCAAAATTAAAAAAAATATATTATTGTTCAATTATAGTTGTCCCCATTCCCCCCATTACTCTCCCCTGCTCTACCTACCCCCAACATTCCACTTTCAATCCTTCCCCCAGTGCCATTGTCTTTGTCCATGGGTCCTTTTTACATGTTCCTTGATTTGACCCTTCCCCCTCTCTCTCCTATTATAGCCCTCCTCCCTTCCCTCTGGTCATTGTCATTTTGTTCTTTATTTCCCTGTCTCTGGTTCTATTTTGCTCACTTTTTTGTTTTGTTGATTAAGTTCTACTTATAGGTGAGATCATATGGTATTTGTCTTTCATCTTCTGGCTTATTTCACTTGGCACAATGCTCTCCAATTCCAGTCATGCTGTCTCCAAGGATAGGAGCTCCTTCTTTCTTTCTGCAGTATAGTATTCCATTGTCTAAATGCACCACAGTTTTTTGATTCACTCATTTATTAATGGGCACTTAGGCTGTTTCTAGCATTTGGCTATTGTAAATTGTGCTGCTGTGAACATTGGGGTGCATAGGTTCTTTTGAATTGGCGTTACAGGATTCTTAGGGTATAATCCCAGCAGTGGAATTGCTGGGTCAAAAGGCAATTCTGTTTTTTTCTTTTTTGAGGTAATTCCATACTGTTTTCCACAGTGGCCGCACCAGTCTGCATTCCCACCAACAATGTACTAGGGTTCCATTTTCTATACAACCTTGCCAGTACATGTTGTTTGTTGATTTGTTTGTGATGGCCATTCTGACCCCTGTGAAGTGGTGTCTCATTGTGATTTTTTGATGCATTTTATTTGTTCTTCTTTTGTGATTGCTGTAGCTAGGACTTTCAGTTCTATGTTGGATAAGAGTGGTGAAAGCAGACTTCCCTGTCCAGATCTTAAGGGAAAAGCTTGTAGTTTTCACTCATTGAGTATGGTGTTGGCTGTGAGATTGTCATATATGATTTTTATTATGTTGAGGTATTTTTCTGCTATTCTTACTTTGCTCAGAGTTTTTGTCATAATTAGATGCTGGATTTCATTAAATGCTTTCTCTGCAACTATTGATATGATCATGTGATTTGTATCTGTCATTTGATTAAGTGATGCACCATATTTATTGATTTACAAATAATGTACCAACCTTGCATCCCCAGAGTAAATTCCACTTGCTCATGGCATATGATCTTTTTTAAATTATATGTATTGTTCGACCCAGTTTGTTAATGCTTTGTTGAGGATTTTAGCATCTATGTTCATCAAGGATATTGGCCTATAATTTTCTTTCTTGATAGTGTCTTTATCTGGCTTTGGAATTAGGATAATGCTGGCTGTGTATAATCATCTTGGGGATCTTCCCTCCTCTTAAATTTTTTGGGAATAGTTTGAGAATGATAGGTGTTACTTCTTTTTTAAATGTTTGATAAAATTCACCTGTGTAACCACCTGGTCCAGTACTTTTACTTGTTGGGAATTTTTTGACTACTGCTTTACTTTCACTAGATATGATCTGTCTATTCAGATTCTCTGATTCTTCCTGATGAAGTTTTTGAACACTGTATGTTTCTAGGAATGTATCCATTGCATCCAGTTTACCCAATTTCTTGGTACATAGTTGTTCATAATATACTTTTTACAATAATTTTTATTTCTGTGGTGTCACTTGTTACTCTTCTCTTTCATTTCTGATTTTATTTATTTGGTCTCTCTTTTTTTCTTGATGAGTCTGGTTAAAAGTTTGTCAATATTATCTTTTCAAAAAACCAACTCAGGTTCATTGATCTTTTATGTTGTTATTTTAGATTCTATTTCATTTATTTCTGCTATGATCTTTATTAGATTCTCCTCATTTTAGGCTTTGTTTGTTGTCCTTTTTCAAGTTCTTTTAAGTGTAAAGTTAGATGGTTTATCTGAGATTTTTCTTGTTTCTTGAGAGAAACCTATAATGCAATGAATTTTCATTTTAGGACTGTGTTCACCATGTCCCTTAGATTTTGTGTTTTTGTGTTCTCATTTTCATTTGTTTCAAGGTATCATTGATTTCTTTCTTGATCCATTGGTAACCTGTTCATTTTTCAGTAATGTGTTATTTAGTCTTTGTGTGCTTCTCAGTTTTTTTCATCTGATTGATTACAAATTTCATACCATTACGGTCAGAGAAAATGCTTGATATGGTTTTAATCTTCTTAAATTTATTGAGACTTGTTTTGTGTTATAATATATAACCTAGGCTAGAAAATATCTTTGTGCACTTGAAAAGAATATATATTCTGTGGCTTTGGGGTGATATACTCTGCAGATATCAATTAAATCTATCTGATCTAGTGTGCTGTTCATGGCTCTGTTTTCTTATTGATTTCCTGTCTGAAAGATCTATCAATTGTCAGTAGGGTGTTATAATGTCTTACTATGACTGTATTACTGTCAATTTCCCTTTGTGTCCCTTTGTATCCATCAATATTTACTTTAAATATTTGGGTGTTCCTATGTTGGATGCATAAATGTTGACAAGGATATAACTATCCTCTTGTTGGATTTCTCCCTTCATCATTATGTAGTGTTTTCCTTTGTCTCTTACTGTACCCTTTGTTTTAATGTATATTTTGTCAGATATATGTATTGCTATACTAACTTTGTAAAATTTTCAGTTCCATGAAATATCTTTCTTCATACCTTCACTTTTAGTCTGTGTGTATCTTTTTTTCTGAGGTTGATCTGTTTAGACAGCATATATATGGGTTTTGTTTTCTTATCCATTCAGCTACCCAATGTTTATTGATTGGAACATGTAAACTGTTTCCATTTAAAGTGATTATTGATAGACATATATTTATTGCCTTTCCATTCTCTTAACTATGCTTTTCTTTTTTTTAATTTTTAAGATTTTACTTCTTAAAGCAGGGCCTTTAACATTTGTTGTATTACTGGTTTGGTGCTATCAAACACCTTTAGCTTTTTCTTGTCTGGGAAGCTCTTTATTTCTCCTTCAATTTTAAATGATAGCCTTGCTAGATAAAGTAGTCTTTATTGTAGGTACTTGCTTTTCATCACTTTGAATATTCCATGCAATTCACCTGAAATGTTGCTGTTGAGAAATCAGCTGACATTCTTACAGGAGTCCCTTGTAGGCTACTGTCTTTCTTTTGAGGCTTTGAGATTCTCTTTGTCTTTAACCATTGCCATTTCAATGATGATGTTTATTGGTGTGGGCCTCTTTCAGTCCATTTTGTTTGGGACTTTCTGAACTTCCTGGACGGTGTATCATTTTTCTTGACGAGGTTAGGAAAGTTTTCAATTATGATTTCTTCAGATAGTTTTTTGATTCCCTTGCTCTCTCTCTCTCTCTCTCTTCTCCTTCTGGTACCCGTACAATACAGATGTTATGCTTCATGTTGATCCAGAGTTTCCTTAAAGTATCTTACTTTTTAATGCTTTTTTTTACTGCTTTAATTGTGTGGTCTTTCCTACTTTGTCTTACACTGAATTACTGATTCAATTCTCTGCTTGATCCTACCTACTGTTTAATCTTTCAGTGTATGTCATGACAGAAATTGTATTCTTTCTTTCTGACTAGTCCTTTTTTATGGTTTCTGTGTCCTTTTTCATGCTGTTGTAGTTCTCACTAAGTGCCTTGAGCATCCTTATAGCCATTTTTTGAAACTCTGTATCTGATATATTGCTCATTTCCATTTCATTTGGGAGATTTCACCTTTTCTTTCTTTGGGGGCATGTTTCTTTATCTCCCCATTTTGGCTGCCTCTCTGTGTTTCTTTCTATGTATTAGGTAGCTCTGTTATAACTTCTAGTCTTTGTGGCATGACCTTATGTAGTAGGTGTCCCATGGGGTCTAGTGGTGCAGTCTCCTTGATCACCTAAGCTGGGTGCTCCAGGAATATTTCCTGTGGGGGTTATGTTGGCCTTCTTATTGTAATTGAGTCCTAGTTTCTGTTGGCCCTTTTGTGCAGAAGATGGACCCTCAGGCTGGCTGACTGTGAGTCTCAATCCCAACCACAGCATATGAACTTCAGGGAAGGTACTGACTACATGAAGTGGAATTTGCCTCAGCAGGGTTTGGTTCCTGCTGAGATCTCCCTTTTGATATGCTGCTTGTGAGGCTTGTTGGATTCTTTTCTGATGTCTGAAGCTGGCCACTGGGTGTGTTGTTTCTGGGACTTTTGGGAGGGACTCTGGTCCATGCTAATGTAAGGCATGGCGTGTGACTGGCCCTGGGCAACATATTTGAAGCTACAAGGGATCCACAGTTTATTGCTGCCTTTTCAGAGCCTGGATGCATGCAGGAAGGACCAAGCCACATACCAAGGCTAGCTTTTACCAGCACCGGCTGCAAGTCAGTAAAATTCCAAGGATACCCCAAGATCTGCCCCCATTTATCTGCCAACTGCCTGTTAGGCTCAGTCACTGAAAGATCCTCTTAATGTAGTCCTCAGTAGGGTGTAAACTTCTCAGCATGGGGTGAGAGGAATTCCATAGCATTGGGGTTATTGCTTTCTCCCAGGCTGATGCCACAGGGAGGAGAGTATTTCACCCAAGAAAGTTTGCATCTGCAGTATGGTAGAATGACTTAGCACAGGTATCCTTGTGGCTGTCCTGTAGCTCTCTCTCCAGAGCCACAAGCCCTTGACTCTCCTCCTGCCACTCTAGTCCACTCCACCCTCCCTTCACTATAGCCCATGGTGACTGGCTATGAATGAAATTGTGTGTGTTGGCCATTTAAGAGGGTGCCTGTGTTTCCAGCAGTCTCCCATCTCTTTCTGGCAAATAGAAACCTTGCTACTTTATAGCCAGATGTTATGCAGTGCTCCTTCCCAGCTCTAGTGCTCTAGGCTGTGGAGTTCTGCTTGTGATTTAGACTCCATGTTTCTCAGGGGGAACCCCCCAAAGCTGAGATACTCCTCTAGAACCTCAGTTGCTGCCAGTGGGAGCAGGGCCAGCCCTTTTCACATCTCTGCCATTCCTATGAGTCTTGATGTGGCTTCCTCTGTAAATTCATGGTTATAAGACTTTTGTTTAGTTAGTCTTCAGTGATTATGCAGATTAATTGTTCTATATTTTAGTTGTGCTTGCAGTTTGATCCTGGGAGCAGGTGAGCATAGCTTCTACCTATTCCATTGCCATGTTGGATCTCCACATTGCTCTTTCATAAACAAAACAAAACAAAATAAATCTCATAGAAGCTATTTTATAGCGTTTATGACCTGCTTTTTTATTTGAAGTCAAATATTGTGAAGGTCAATAAACATATTTTTACAATAAATTGTTTTATAGTTACAGTGTATTCCATTGCTTAAGTATTTCCCTATTGCAGGATATTTGTTTCTAAATTTCAGTATTATAAAGAATGTTGTGAATAATTATCCATATATTTAAATATGCATCTGCATTATTGATTATAGTTGATGAAGATAAACTTTTAATAGTGGAGTTGCTAGTTTTAAAAGTTTGTATTATTCAAGGCTATTGATACATATTTATTTTGAGGTCACATCAACCCTTCATCCCTTCACTCCTCTAAAGATACTTAAGGCCTTAGCATAAACAGGGTGGGACAAAAGTAGGTTTATAGTCGTGAACATGTATTATAAAACACAATTTATTTTTTATTTACTTATTTGTTATTGTATTATATTTCGTATGAACAACTGTAAACCTAGTTTTGCCCCACCCTGTGGTTTTTATCATATTTTTATAGAAAAAAGTCAGAGAAGACTCAATGTATTTTTGAGCCAGCTGGGAAAAAATCAAAATGTCAAAATCCAACCTTCTAAAAATGTCCATCTTTTAAAAATTTGAATCACTTTTATTCTTAAAGTTATCTCCACAAAATGGTTTAAAACCCCTAAACTATAAACACTGATGCCAAACAGTCCATTTCAATAATGAGATGCCTCTGCTGTTTCAGCATTTGCATGAATTGAAGGTCATTTGTAGTGAGAATGAGGTCATCTCTCTTGAAGCATCAGTGCTGTCTTACTTTGGAAATGTTGGAGTGCCTGCAGGGAACCTGAGAGCATCCACTGGACACTATTATTAAAATCTCCTAATTATTTAAAAAGCCATTTGGATTAATAGAGTAGGTTTCTCTCATTAATGTCCCTGGGCAGACTATATAGAAGTTAGAAAGCCACAACTTCATTGCTTTTTGCTAAAGCCCATTGCAGTACTGCCAGATGGAAGGATAACATAGGTACAAAGTGTTCAGAAAAGGTTATAAGCTTGTAGACAGAGCTGAATTAGAACACAGTTCTGAGTGTACCAACGCACCATATTTTGGCAGTGGTTTTCTGAAGAGAATGTCCAGTACCCTACCATGTCAAATTGACTATCATGTTTAAAATAACTTTATATCTGGCTTTAGAAGGAGCTGGTGGAGTAAAAAGAGAAAAGTAGTCATATGAAGGTTTATGTTGGACAATAAGTAGTTTATCTCTTAGAAAACAGGTATTAATAACATACTGGATAACTTATACTGATAAGCTTATGGAATTATTCAAAATGTATGTGACAGAATTCTAGAGTAATGAGAAATAAGTGTATGTTATGATTCAGTGTAATATCATTTGAATGACCATCTTTGTATTGTATAAATTTGTCTAAGCCACATAAATAATTATACCTTTATTTCCTATAGTTTATTTTATGGAGCAAAATTAAAATAGAGTAGTATAAAGGGGAAAGACCCTGAAGATCACAACAATGTGAAGAGGTTGGCTGTGTGCAGTGTCAGCTGAGTAACCCATGGGGACGGAAGAAATAAGACTGGATTTCTTCCATAGAACAGGCCTGGCAAACTCCCATGAAATTAGGTCACTAAGCAAACGTTCCAGGGCTGGCAGTATACTTATAATTCTCAATCTCCCTTCTAAGTTGTTTTTTTAAAAGATTTTTTGGCACTTATAAATTCTGCAAAGGCAAGTAAGGCAAATATCTGAAATAACAGAATGGCTTGTAGAGATATGAGATGAATTCTAAATATGAAGAATTTATAAGGTGTAGAGAGAGCCCTGAGAATTAAGAGAGCTTTTGAGACTAGTAGGTAAAGTCAGAAGCTTATCATTCAACAAATAAACAAGTATTTATTGATAATGTACAGTATATCTGATACCATAATAATTATATATGGCAAGAAATGCCAGTCCTAAGTTGGGTATCTACCTGTAGTCCATTTGGAAATGTAATAACAAGTCAAGGCTACTACATCAAAATAACACACATGCCCCCTTCATTTGCTAGATGAAGTAAAATGTTGAAATCAATGGGCAGTGTATTGAATGACAAGGTTCATAACCTTCTCACATCTCAAATCTCAAGTTCTGTTTCAGAGACATTTTCTGGCACTTTTATTCCAAAAAGTCTCTAAATACTCTTGGGAACCCAACAAAGTCTAAGTGTGTTTTCTAGCCAGTGGCACAGGTATTGTCCAATATTTGTTTTAAATCTTTAGAAATATTCTTTAGGCAAGTTATCTGGTTATTCTTCATTTAATAGTAATGGTTCAAATTCCTAGGGGATAACGAAGTCATTGAGCTTCCTGCAGAGTGTCACAGGGCAGTTCCTTGCCCCTCAGTGTTGTGGTCATTAGCATCAAAATTCTTGGAAAGGTGACCTACACTTTTCCAGCTGTATGGATAAAGATTTTCTCTTATAATAAAAATAGAAAAAGCTAATAAAAGTTCACTTCCTGTTGCAGTAACCAATGTACAAGTAACCTTTATCATTTGACTATTCCACTTATAGTTTTCTACTCATTATGAATAGGTTACAAATAAGGAAGGCTTAACATGTGAAAATACTTATTATAAGCTCCAAGGGCCTGTGGTTAATGAATTTACAACAACAATAACAACACACAATGATTTTTATTTAAAAGATAATCTTGGACTTGGATTCTAAACTATATTTTTAAACCTAGTAAGAAAGTAGTAAACATCAGCTTCTCTTCGTTAAAAGTCTTTAAACCCTTGCAGCTAGAGAAATAGTCTTTCAGTGGCTGAGAAACAATAATTTCATTTTTACATTTCTTTGGTTTCATCACATTGAAAGCATATTATTAAATTTCTTATGATTTTTAAATCATTTTTTCTATCAGTTTGAGAAGTTCTAAATACCACATTGGAAACCTAATTATTTTAAGAAGGGCTTTATCCATTCATTAACTGATGGGAACTTAGGTTACTTCCAGCACTTAGCTATTGTAATCTGTGCTGCTATGAACATTGGGGTGCATAGGTTCTTTTGGATTGGTGTTTCAGGGCTCTTAGGGTATAATCCCAGCAGTGGAATTGCCAGGTCAAAAGGCAGTTCCATTTTTAGTTTTCTGAGGAAATTCCATAATGTTTTCCACAGTGGTTGTACCAGTCTGCAATACCACCAACAGTGCACTAGGGTCCCTTTTTCTCCACATCCTCACAATATTTGCTGTTTGTTGATTTGTTTATGATGGCCATTCCCACAGGTATGAAGTGGTATCTCATTGCGGTTTTAATTTGCATCTCTATGATGGCTGGTGATGCTGAGCATCCTTTTCATATGTCTCTGAGCCCTTTGTATGTCCTCCTTGGAGAAGTGTCTGTTCAAATCCTTTGCCCATTTTTTGGTTGGATTGTTTGTCTCCCTGGAGAAGAGTCATGTGCGTTCTTTATATATTTTGGAGATCAAACCCTTGTCCAAGGTATCATTGGCAAATATGCTTTCCCTTACAGTTGGTTCTCTTTTCATTTTAATGCTGTTTTTGTTAGCCATGCAGAAGCTTTTTATTCTGATGTGATCCCATTTTTTTATTCTTTCCTTTATGTTCCTTGCTCTAGGGGACATGTTAGTGAAAATATTGCTGCATGGAATATCTGAGATTTTCCTGCTTATATTCTCCTCTAGGACTTTTATGGTGTCATGACTTATATTTAAGTCTTTTATCTACCTTGAATTTATTTTTGTGTATGGTGTGAAAAGTGGAACCTAATCAACAAAGCAAACAAGCAAGCAAAATATAACCAGAGACATTGAGATTAAGAACAAACTGACAGTAACCAGAGGGGAGGTGGGAGAAGATAATGAGGGATGAGGGGAAAGATTTTCAGGAACATGTATAAAGGACACAGGGACAAAACCAAAAGGGTTGGGATCAAGAGTGGGAGATGGGGATGGCTGGGATAAGGGAGAGCAGTGGGGGTGGGGAATGGTGACAACTATACTTGAACAACAAGAAGAAAACTTTAAAAAGAAGAGAAGGGTTTTATGTCACATATGACTGACTGCTTATCTCTAATATGCAGAAATACTAATTTTATTTGGAAATAACTAAAAGGTCCCATTAAATTATGAATAAAGTATGAATCATTTTATGCCTAATTATAAAAATAATGAGTAAAATATCAAAGAAATTTGTTTGGGGAACCCTAGTAAAAAAATAATAAAAGTTACTAATTTCCCTAATAGAATCTGGAGGTAATTGTACTCCCAATTTTATGTGAAATCATTTTATTATTATTAGTGTGTTTAATTCTCAAAAGTTAGTTGTGATATTTTTAGTGTTAACTTTGTTTGGAAAATACAGGCAGAGTGATATAATTATTATGTGAATTTTATTAACTCTCCAAGAAAGGAAAAAATAAATAAAAAGACTAATTTCAGATATGAATATGGACATGTAGGTTCTTTTTGCTCTACCACTAAGCAATTTTTGGCAAATTGCTTTAATTTCCTGAAACTTGATTTCCATATCTACAAAATAAAGAAGTTAGAAGTAAATCACCCCCGGGATATGCTCTACAAAAACAGTGCATTGGTCAAATAAATTTTGAAATCACTACACATTGTTTTCCTATTGTATATGTAGAATCCTGTGGTAATGGAACTTGCTTATCTTTGTTTATGCCAAAATTTCCCAAAGTGATTTGACCATAGACCTCTTTCTCTGTTTTCTTTATATAGTGGCAATTAACATACTTGGAACAAGCTTTGAGAAATTCCAGCTAGATGATCTACAGGATATGCTTCAGATCCCGCATTTTGTTGTTTCATGTAAGTCCAGGGAAGAGAATGAAAAGCTGAGTTTCATTCATCTTTCAATAACAAAAATTGGAACCCTATTCATGTATTAAACTCATTATTTTCCTAATGATATCTTAGTAGTACCACTTTTTTTATTTCCATGAACACAGAAAGTCAAAAATATTTTGCTCACACCATAGATCACATTTTAAGTCACTAAGACTTCTGAGGCAGAAGCAAATTATTACTGTTATGTTAAGCCTAATTCTATTACTAAACAAATTTCAAAAAGCACAAAAAAGGCAAATGGCTAAAGCCTTGGACATGCAAAATAAGCCTTCTTATTTATTTATTTATTTATTTATTTATTTATTTATTGTTGTTTAGTACAGTTGTCTCCATTTCCCCCACACTCCCCTCATCACAGACATCCCTACCTCCCACTCTTGATCCCACCCCCCTTTGGCTTTGTCCATGTGTCCTTTATACATGTTCCTGAAAACCCTTTCCCCTTCTTCCCCCATTATTCCCTCCCACCTCTCCTCTGGTTACTTCCAGCTTGTTTTTCAATATCTCTGGCTATATTTAGTTTGCTTTTTTGTTTTGTTGATTAGGTTCCAGTTATAGGTGAGATCATGTGGTATTCCCATTTAAATCACTGTAGCAAGTCACTGGCTACTTTTACTCTATAAACATTTAGTGAAGGTATGTCGTATAACAACATTGTGATAGATACTCTCAATTAATGAAGAACAAGTGCTTATTTATATTAAGGAAATTTTTGTCTAGCAAGAGATATAATAATTACATATTATTATATTATACATATAATAATAAGATAAAAATAATTATTTCTGTCTATTAAGTCCCTACTACATGGCAGGCATTATAAGCCCTAAAAACAGAGATCCTGTTATTTTCTTAGTTTACAAAGAGCTAACTAAGGCTTAGAGAGGTTAATGATTCCTTCAAAGACACAGAATTGTCAAATGACAGAAAGAATTCATAACCAGGTCTCTATGACTCCAGCATCATACTACCTTTCAAATCAGGTTTAAAAATGAATGTAGGCAGAAAAGAGGGGATTAATGGCATGGTAAAATAGTGATGTGAGAAGCAGCTTAATTGAGAGAACTGGGCTTTATAGGAAGGTACAAACCAGATTACCAGGAGAGTAAGTTGACCTTCAGGGGAAAAAGAGACATATCTCCGAGGAATGTGAAAGGCATAGATGAAAGAGTAGAACAGAAACATGGAGAGGAAAAAGGCTTCCAGACTTATTCCTTTCTCAGATGATGATCTAGCAACAATTTCTAGTGTTTGTTCTCTCCCAGATACATGTTTGAACTTGACCTGCCTTTATTACTCAGTGTGAGCCCTAACCCAAATGGACACTTGAGTCCTCTACATGAACTATCAAACTACCTTATCAGATCAAATATTAGTATCTATGATTTCTTTTCAGAAACTCAGAGACCCCAACTATAGCCCTTACAAAAAATGAAAAAATAAAGAGAAAAATTATCCCACAATCCCAAACCATTTGCCTGATTCATTAGTACCTATGGGGGACACAGATCCACCATCTCATCAGGAAAATTTTCAAATGCAAAATATTCACTTTTTTTTCTCAGAGAACATCATTTTGCACTGGAAGAATAGAGAAAGAGAACCTTCTATCTTATCTAATTCAAATTTAAAGATTTATTTATTACTTCAAAAGGAAGTCTTTATTCTCAGTTCCAAATATTTCTCTTGGTTTGTTCTGGGCACACACAGTCCTATCAAAGTGTCAGAGCTGGTGAGTGGCAGCTTGGTGCCTTTGAAGATTACTGGGTGTCCTACCTATGTAAACTTACCTACTTAAAAAGATTGAGAAAAGAGCCCTCACTAGCCCTTCATCCTTTCTTCCATTTATTGCCTTTGAACTTCGTGAGGCTTAAGCAAATTAAAGTATTAGATTCCATCATAACTCAAGGTAATGAAAACCTTTCTTTAAAGCCTCAGATGAGCTGCGGAAAATAAAGAACGTATGTGAATTCCTTAGGTCCATGACTTTGGGCTGTTCAATGGGTACACAGAGAGGCTCCCAAGCATCTTACCCAATTCTCATCAAAGGTAAGGTATAGTTTGAGACTCAAGTGTTCTGTGTTCTAATCTCAGCCTGGATGCTCATTCACTGTGTAGCCTTGGGCACTTAGAGGGATTGGGTTAAATAGTATTTTTTAAAAGATAATCCAGTTCAAATATTCTAGTTTATAGAAGAGGGCAAAATGAAATATCTGCCTTAAGGAAAAACTCAGCTTTTGGTGTGTGTGTTACAGAATGCAGGACACAGCTCTCAAGAACAAAGAGAGTTCTTCCTCTGAACCCTGAGTGATTAAAGAGTGTATGCACACAAAGAGATTGATTCATAGAAATTACATTAATAAATTGTATACTTGTATGAAAGGGTCAAGTTACATGCATTCCAACAATCCCTCAACTCTGTTCTATAAAGTGACAAAAATCCATACACACTGGTCCTCCCTGAGGTAGTCACCATTACCCGCAGGAGTTACAAGTCAGAAATTCTATACTTCTGGATGCCTGGGTCACTTGCTTTGGCAATCCCATACCTGGGCCACTCCTGACTAGAGGACTTATTCCCCTCTAACTTTGTAATAAGAAGAACAAGTAAGCAAAATACAACCATAGACATTGAAATTAAGAACAAATTGGCAGTAACCAGAGGGGAAGTGGGAGGGGATAATAGGGAGGGGTGGAAAGGGGAAAAGGTTTTCAGGAACACCTATAAAGGACACATGGACAAAGCCAAAGGGTGTTAGGATGAAAGGTGGAAAGTGGGGATGGCTGTAGTGGGGGTAGTGTTGGTGGGGAAAAGGAGACTGCTGTACTTGAACAACAATTTAAAAATTTAAAAAAAAGAAGCATACATATACAGTTTTGCAACTTAGGGAATCACTGGGACTCAATAAGTCTAATAAATGTATCTAACGCTTACAATATTATGGAATTAACACTTTACCAAATTAAAGAGTTTTCTGTGGCTTTGTTATGTATTATTTTCTAATAATAATGCAATATTTGGCGCAACTATTCCTACTTGCACATCTCCTGTGTTCTGAGTACATAAGCCTTTGGGAAAATGCTGGCCTGAATTCAAAGATAAAGAAAAGCTAACCAAGTATCATGAAATCTGGGTCCATAGTTTTGCCTTGTTAAATCTATACTGCACTATAAGATCAAAATTAAATCTAGGAAATCTCATTCTCTGTATCTTAGCTGCCATTCCTGTTTTGATTTTCACCAAGAGTTCTAAATGTATTGTTTTCTCTCCTTGAGAACAATTTTTTTTTCTCCAGACAGACTTTCTACCACATGGTAGGAAAGCTCAAAATAAACTAGACTCTAAACGACGTGGGAAAAGGTCAATGTCTTTGCATCCCTGACCTGGTGTGGTAAATGCTTACAAACTGTTTATTAAATAAGGTTAATAAATTAATGAATTAATGGAGAAATCAAGAATTTGGAGACCCTAACAACATGGGGACATGTGGAGCTTGCAAACATCTTAGTGATCCATCGTGATGCTTTGTAAAATTCTAAGTTTTAGTTAGTCGGTTTTATTCAGGGACTGGCTCTGTAGCATAGTCCTATTGGATAACTATAAATTCCGTAGAAAACCTGAGAACATCCTCTCTACCAATTCAAACTGGTCCTGGCAAACTTGAAGTTTTCCGAATTCTAGTATGGTAAAGTCTCATCAAATGTCAGTTAACAATGTCTAGAGAAAAATATTCTGTTAGTCTCATTAAAAATGAGAACAGCAGATTTTTTCCTTTGATTTTTCCTAAAATAATTTATTCTTGCTACAGAAAGTCTCCCTCCCCCAGGGTCATTTCTAAGTTTAGATTTTTCTCTCAATGTCTTTCAATAGTCCCTTCTAAAGTGAAAGATACTATTATCACCAAATTTAATTTGCAAGAAATAACATTGAATCAAAGGAAAGCTACTTCTTTTTCTCTTTAACTATATCCAGTCATGGTTTTGACCATCCTGGGCTCAATTGCTAGAAATTCTGCCAGCATTTTGGTATTTCTTCTAGAGCTAGCCTGTGTAGGATAAAGGGAATCAATTTTATGCTACCACTGCCTTTGGTCTTCCCCTCTTGTTCCTGTGTACCCAAGGAGAGTTTCCTGGTGAATGGATGACTATTACTCTTCCATTTTAGTCTGGAGAATCCTCAACATCATTAGGAACACCAAGAAAGGGAAGAAAACATAGGAACTCTTCCTGCAAAGTGAATTAACAGCTTTCATACAAAGAGATGACAAAATGATCTTATCTTCCAAAAAGTGTTCATAAAAATGACAGTGATGTTTATGTCTCCCCTGAAGAATAATAACACTGGGCCAAAAAAAAACTTATGTAGAGTGTGTAGAGGAATTTATTCATTTATTTGACAAATGTTTATTAAGCTCTCATTATGTCCCAGGTATGGTCCTAGTTTCTGGGAATAGAGTAATGACTAATACCCAAACCATTTCTGCACTCAAAAGAGAGATATTTTACAAACAAATAAACTAGTTGTTTAATGTTTTTCAGGTGATACTATGAAGAAAAGAAAAGCAGGGTAAAGCAGAGGGTAAGGATGTGCATTTGTCTAGCAGAGACCTGGATCATAAAGAGAAACATCGGAAATGACAGCCCTGTGAGGACTCGGGAGCTGCAGCGCTCAGAACCCAGGGAGGAGGTGCATGGCAGAGAGGAACATCCAGAAGAGCAGGACCCCAGTGACATGGCTCTTTTAACCCAAGCTGAATTTTGAATTTTATTCTAAGTGCAGTAGCAAGGCATTGAAGACTTTGACAGGGAGTGATGTGATCTGATTTCTATTAAAAGATCTGTTTGAGGAAAGGAAAAGACTCAGAGTCTTTTTCAAGCTGTCCAGGTAAGCAAGAAACATGGTGAAATTAACAACATTGAAAGTAACTTAGAAATCTCTTCCTTTGGGTTTGATACTCCGTCATAAATTCTGTCCCAAAGTTGTATCTAAATCTTGGAAGAATCCTGAACAAAAACATTCTGCAATTATATCTCATACAGTTGGGTGTGAATGTCATTATTTCTCTTCTCATTAAACCTATTTAGACTACAGGAATGTTTATATAAGCTTCTGAAACAAAGAAAATGAGGCAAATCATGTGACATATATGGAAATACATGTTCAAACAAAAAAAGATAATGGTGGGCTAGGAGGAAAGTCAGTGATATGGGGATTGGGACACACCAATCAGTCCTCAGCACTCCCAATAAAAATATAAATGGTTGAGCAAAATAAACCCATAAAAATAAAATATTTCATTGAACTGTATAGCAATTTACATTTTCAACACCAAAAATTCAGAGAATATGGCCAGAGAAAGGAATTTTGCAATGTTTTTGTCTATGTTTGGCAGTACAGGAAGTGTAACTTGAACATTGAATTGTTGGGGTTGCCTGGAAATGTTCACAGCTTTATGCACAAAGGATCAATAGTGTTTACGTTGGGACTATTCAAGAAAATTGGAAATATACAGACATCTGAACTATATCATGCTCTTCCTTAAAAATAGACAAGGTATTACCATTTCAACTCACCAGATATAATCTTGGTGAAATAAGAGAAGAAATTTTCATGTCCATTTTATAAATGGGAAAATGAAACACAGTAAGGTGGCAAGAATTACTTTCAGTTCCATAAAGACAGGATCAAACCTAGAATCTCCACATTCATTTCCTCATTCATTTCTTGAGCTACTACAGAAACTGGTCACCCAAGAAATGTCTGCAAGTAACTTTTACCTTTTTTGTGTATTCTTCTACACAGCAGAGGAATGAGTTTCCCTTGCAAGGAAAATAGAACAAAAGAAAAAATATTTGTTTTCCAAAAGGATTTTAAATTTTTTATATATGTGTATATGTACACACACATATCATATATATCTCACACAAATCAGTCATTGGTTAGAAGCAGTATATTTTTATCATATTGTTTAGACTTTCTGGCCATGTGAGGATCTACTAGTCATATAGTTCAGTAAAGCTCCAAATAAGTTAAGAAGTAGAGAATGAAACCCAGGAAAACTGATTAAGAGGTACTGAAAAGTTTAATTCTGAAGAACAGATATACTGAAAAATAAGTCCCTAACAATCTAAAAACATAACAACTTGCAGAGGTCAGTGAACAATTGCTACCATTGTCATATATTGAATGTCTTTTAGTTTCTGGTGCAAGTATGCTGATCTAGCTCCATGATGAACACAATGAGAATGAATTTACATTGCATGATGAGCACTTCTGGTTAATTATAACTAAAATGTCTGGGGAAGAAAACAACTGTTGCATACTAGAATGCGAGCTTTACAGAGTACTCTCACCATTCTTCTGAGGCCTATTTCCGCACTGTTAATGATCCAGTCATATCCTTCTTTCCGTCTTTTTATTGTCCTATATATTCTTTCCCTTTCTTTCTGTTTCAGGCCTTAACTGCATACTTCAAATCCCACTTTATTGAAACTCAATGTTTTTCACCTTTTATGAACCCTTGCAATAAAGAATAATATAAAAATTCCCAACTAAAATCTAGTCATGGTTGGTAGTCACATCCTAGGTCTACATCTTCCTTTATAAAGATCAATCTTTGCCTGAAATGAGCCTGTCTATTGTCTTTGTGCATCTAAGATAATAGACCTTTGAAATATCAGTGTAAAATTCAACCCTGGGCACTAGAGCAGAGGACCACAGAACCCTCATTGTTATCTTGGTGCCTGCATACCATCTCTACGTGTTATAAATGTGAATTATTAACTATCCTGCACCCACCAATGTAGAAAAAGTACGTCTCTCTATTTTGCTTTTTATCCAATCCCAGAGATTTCTCTGCTTTGCTTTCTCCTGTCCCTTTAATCTCCCACCAATGGATTTCATGTAACACTTCTTATGTCTCTTCCTTTGATTCTAATGTATAAAATAATAAAACTGCTATTCTCTGGAGCATATTCTCAATCCATTGAGATTTTGATTCCCAGCAATTATCATCAATTTGGCTTAAATAAGCAAAAAAAGTCTGTACAGGTTTGCACATTTTATATGTCATATACCTACTGTATATAAAGTCTATGTCATATAATGTAACTCATGGTCCAGAGAGAGTCCAATTTGAATACTTCTCCTCAGGAATATCATGGCATACCTTTTGTTCTTTCATTTGTGTATAGAATCATGTCAGCCAGTGAAAAGCGACTTCATCTTCACAGTTTCAGTTAGTTAAAACAAAAATTTCCAGGAAAACAATTAGTTTGCAGAGCTTAGGGTCATACACAATGGTGGGTCCAATAATCCTATCAAAGTTACAGTATGAAAAAGGTACATTGAGAGGACTCACATACTACAGTATGAGAAAGGTTCCAGCTCTGATCCCAGAGAGAGCCAGTGGAAATAGTTTCCACTTGAACTCATGGAGAAATGGCAGAAAAAGTGCAATCATGCAATAGATATTTCCATGGTCTAGCTTTAATGAAAACTTAGCCTAAATTTTTAAACCATGATCTCTAGCATATTAAAGTAATAGTACTTACTATTCATAGACCAAGCAAACTGTTGGCAAATTGTTGGTAAGGTAGAAGCTCTAAGAGATATGATGAATAGTGGAAGATGGCATTCTCAGACTTGGCTAGAAAACAAAACAGTAATAATAAAGGTAATAATGATAATACTCATCATTGACTGAGTTTTCTTTATGGGTCAACACAATGTGCATTATCTCATCTATTCCTTATAACTACTGTTTGAGGTAAGTATTATTAAGTCATTTTACAGAGTGGGAAACTGAGGCAGAGTTGAAGCAATTTACCAGGAATCACACAGGGCATAAGTGACAGGGTCAGAATTCAAGCCTTAAGTGATTTCAGAGCTTCTATTCTTAATCCTCATGCTCTATGTCTTCTACACAATAGTACAAGGGTAAGGGAATGCTCTTGTATTAAAGCCCATGTGAATTTCCCTCATAAAAGGAGTCTTTAAACTGGCCACCTGATGGCAGGGGTGGAGTGGTGGGGTGGTGAGGTGGGGTGGAAGACTGGTGGAGGGTTTAGGACCTAAAAGTCCTGAGGGGTAACCTCAGTTAGAATGGACCCAGCCTTGGATTTCCCAGTAATAGAGATGGCCTAGGATCCAAAGCCTTCTTCTTTATTTTTCTCTAATCATTGAACACATGGCATGCAACTAGTTATAAATTTTCACTCTCAGGATGTGAATTCAATCTATAATAATAATAATAATAACAATAACAATAATAATAACAATAATAATACTTTTAAAGAATACTCAACATTTAATTGATAAATTATTTTTCCTCTAAGATGAGAAGTTTCACTATGAGCCTGTAGAAATGGGAGGCAGAGGATTGGCCAGAACTACTTTTACAGGGCTTTTCAGTTCCCAGTGAACTTGAGTTTTAGTTACATCCTCATTTGTTAGAGACATATTCAGAAAGCAACTCTTCAAAGAAATTTATTTATTTGTGTATTTATTTATACTTATTTATTAAATATAGTTGGCATATTATGTTAGTTTCAGATGTACAACATAGTGATTTGACATTTATATACCTTAAAATGTGATCACCACAATAAGTCTAGTAACTATCATCACTGTGTATAGTTAGGACAATATTTTTGACTACATTTTTCTTCTCCTTTTTCATTCATCCTCCTACCTATTCTCCTCTGGCAGCCATAGTTTGATCAAAGTCTGTCTTTGTTTTCTTTCCTTTGTTCTGTTTGTTTTGTGTTTTTTAATTCCACATATAAGTGAAATCATGCAGTATTTGTCTTTCTCTGTCTAACCTATTTTTCTTAGCATAATGTCCTCTAGATCCAACCATGTTGTTGAAAATGGTAAGAGTTCATTCTTTTTTATGGTCAAGTAATATTCCATAGTATACATGTACCATATCTTTTATTCATTCATCTATAAATGGACACCTATGTTGTTTCCATATCTTAACTATTATAAATAATGTTGCAATGCAAATAGGAGTGCATATGTCCTTTTGAATTGTCTTTGTTTTCTTCATATAAATGTTGAGAAATAGAATTTCTGGGTCACATGGTAGTTCCATATTTAGTTTATTGAGGAAAATTCATGATGTTTTTCATAGTGGCTGCACTAATTTACACTCCAATCAATAGTGCACTAGGGTTCCCCTGTCTCCACATCTCAACAACACTCGTAGGTTGTTGATTTATTGATGACAGCCACTCTGACAGGTGTGAGGTGTTATCTCATCATGGTTTTGATTTGCCTTTCATTGATGATTAGTGATGTTGAGCATCTTTTTCTATGTCAGGCATCCATATTTCTTCTTTGAAGTAATATTTGTTTATGTCCTCTGCTCATTTTTTATTGGATTATTTGGGTTTTGTTGTTATTGAGTTGTATGAGTTCCTTATATATTTTGGATATTAACTCCTTATCAGAGATATTATTTGAAAATATATTCTCCCATTCAGTAGGTTATCTTTTTATTTTGTTGATGGTTTCTTTCACTGTGCAGAAGCTTTTTAATTAGATGCAGTCACATTTGTTTATTTTCACTTTTTTTTGCCTTGCTTGAGGAAACATATATAGGGTCAGACACCTTTACAGTGAATTCCGCCAAATATTTAAAGAATTGATAACTGAGAGAGAGGAAGATGGTGACAAGATAGGTGGGAGCAGAGTCCACTTCACCCTGTGCAACACCTAGCCAATCTTCTGAGGAGCAGATGGTATCCCAGCATATATGAAGATTGGAGGCCAAAATTGTAGAAGACATTGAAAAATCAAACAGTAAAGAGATTGCTTTGGGATGTTAAGGTCCCTGGGAACAGCATAGGGGCCAGGGTAGGTGCAGCCCCAGTCCCAGTGTCTGCCTGCCGCAGAATTATTGGAAGAGAGCCAGATCAACAGCTCCCTCCCCTGCCAAACAGGGAGGTTTGAGCAGCACCAGGATGGACCTGGATGTTTGAAGTCACTGGATGGAATAAAGACAAGTGGCAAATGCACAAGGGTGGTTTGCAACCGCTGAGACTGTGGATGCAGGCTGGGCCATTACTAGAGAAATTGGTAATTGTGGCCACTCCCCTCCCCTCCCCTCTGCTGCAGTGGCAGAGGGCGCCTGCCCCTGCCCGCAGCCCCAGCGGTGCGCACCTGACCCAGTTACCACCTTGGAGGCTGTGTGCTCATGCCTGCAGGGGGAGAGGTGTGCTGCACGCACCAGCCCACCCTCCACTGTGCCCCTGCCAGCAGTGGAGGCCAAGCGCCCACACCCACACCCCTGCAGCTGCACACCCCCACCCCTGCCGCTGCAGCAGCAGAGACTGCATACCCATGCCTGCAGCCCCCACTGTAGCAGCAGAGGAGGCTGCCCACACGCCCACCACCACCCCCCTCCACCCTGCTGGGTCTGATTGGCTTCCTAAGAGGAAGGTGGAGATGTCCCCTACAGAGGAGAGCAGCATGGCTCAGGGAGTTAGCAGTATCCAAAAGACTTAACTCAGTGGGGAGCCAATCTACCCTGAAGAAACTTTGAGAGTCCCTAGCACCTAGGACAGCAAAGAGCGAGAAGGTGTTGTGTGAGTTGCCCCTAATAGGTGCACCTCAAGGACAGCACAACTGGTGGACTGAACGCATAGGCCTGGCACAGAAGGGCACTGGGGACTGGCAACAAACTGAGGAACTGGGCTGGAGGCTGGGCAACTGTGAAGAACACAGTTCAGACGTGGCCCCCATCCCCACTAAACCAGGAGAAGGGAGAAAAGTGAAACCCAGCCCTGCCTCCCACTCTGCCCCAGTGTGCTGCAACCAGGAAGACCAGCAAAACTCACTTGGCCTATTTAAAGCCAGTAAGAGGCTTTTTTCCCCTTTCTTTCTGTTTCTTCTTTTGTCTTTTCTTTCCCCCAACAAGTGAGACAATAAAACCTGGAGCTGTGAAAGGACCAGAGGAAGACCCAAAGAGGGGTCATCCCAACAACTGAGAAACTGAGACAAATTTCAATTTGCTATTCAAGGAACTTGCAAGTTATTGTTTATTCATATTTTTTCATTATTTTTAGTTTTTTATGTTATTAGTATTTTTTATTTCTCTTCTTTCTGTTTAGTTTTCTTCATTTTGTTTGCATAATTGTATTGTTTGACTGGTTTTCTTTGTTCTCTCTTTCATAATTGTATTGTTTGACTGGTTTTATTTGTTCTCTCTTTCATAGTGTATTTTTAATTTTCCATCTTTCACTTCACTTGTGTTCCAATAGCACACTATTCTAGGTCATGTAGTTCCTATTGTTGTTATTCAGATCACATAGATTCTGTCATATGATTGTTGCTCCATATTGTAAATAATTGTTGTTCCATTCAATTGTAAATACTACACAGCACCCCTCCTGGATCTTAGCTCATTTCACTGTCTTCCAGAACTTTATTACTGTTATAATTAACTGTAGTCTCTCGCACACTACACCTATTTTCTATCATTTACTCTCACTATATCTCATAATCTGACCTCCCGTAAGCTCACTGTTTTCTGGATCCAACTCACAATCCTTCTCTCCCCAACAAGAGTCTTATCTCTTTTCCACCCTGTCTAAAAAGTGACCAGTTGGGTGAAATATCATGGTTAGCACTATACTTACACAAAGTATATCTCTTATCTACGGGTTTGTACTTTAAGTCCCATAGAATACACTCCTGCTGTCTTAAAATATTTTGCCTTCCCCCTCACTGATCACATAAAAGAGTAGGTGGGAGCTGTGAACACCAGTATACCTGCTGGAAGAGAGAACCCATCAACAAAAGAACCACCAACAGATAATAACAGAAGAAGGTGAAGGAGGGAGTGGAAGCCACTAACCTCCACCCAGGACCAATCTGGGATTACAACTAAATGGTGAAGAACTTACCCAGAACAAACAATTGAACAATAGTGAGAGAGAAGTCTCAAAATCTCAGACAGAAGAGTGATATTCAACACAACCTGTCTATACCTGTACAACAGAATACAAGATGTGGTAGGTGGAGTGACCTCACTTAACCAGCTGGAGGGAAGGAACCACCAAAGAAAAACCCAACAACAATCAAAACCCAAAGACAAACACAGAGCCAACACAAATGAGAGCCCAAGAGCAGCAAGTTCAGGAGATCAAGGAAACTGTACTACTGAATCTCAAACCTAGGGAGTCAGAACAGATAAATTTAAGAAGCAGAGGTTAACAAGAAGAGTCTCACAAACAATGGGAAAACAAAGAAACAATCCCCAAATGAAAGGAAAGGAGGAAGCCTCAGAAAGAATGCTATATAAAATAGAAGCAAGTCAACTATCAGATATTGAGTTCAAAGCAATGGTTATAAGGAAGCTCAATGGGCTCACAGAGAATTTCCAAAAACTACAGGGAAACTACAATGAACTCACTATATCAACATGAAACTATAACAACATGAAAACTATATCAACATAAAACTATATCAACATGAAAAAGGAAATGGAAACTCTCAACAAGGGCCAAGAGGAAATGAAGAATACAATTTCTGAATTGAAGAACACAGTAGAAGGAATCAAAAGCAGGATCGATTGAGCAGAGGATCAAATCAGTGAACTCTATGACAAGGTAGAAAAAAACACCCAGAAAGAGCAAGAAAAGGAAAAGAGACTCAGAAAGAATGAAGAGGCATTAAGAGAACTGCAGGACAACATGAAACATAATGATATCTATATCATAGGGATACCAGAAGGAGAAGAAGAAGAGCAAGGGATAGAAAACCTTTTTGACAAAGTAATGATGGAAAACGTCCCCAATTTGATGAGAGAAAAAGTCACACAAATGCAGGAAACACAGAGAGTCCCAATCAAGAGCAACCCAAAGAGGCCTACTTCAAGACACATCAGAATTAAAATGGCAAAATTCCATGATAAAGAGAATCTTAAAGACAGCAAGGCAGAAACAGGAAGTAACACACAAGGGAGCCCCGATAAGTCTAGCAGCTGACTTCTCAATGGCTGACTTCCAAGCCAGAAGAGAACTGCAAGAGATATCCCAAGTAATGAAAAGCAAAGATCTGCAGCCAGGACTACTCTATCCAGCAAGGCTCTCAATTAAAATAGAAGGCCAAATAAGGAGTTTCCCAGACAAGAGAAGTCTCAAAGAATATACCTCCACCAAACCAGCACTGCAAGAGATGCTAAAGGGACTGCTTTAAAAAAAGGAAGAAAAGCAGTGAGAGAGTCATGAACAAAGGTACAAAAAAGTGTCAATGAATAAGTACCTATCAATAATAACCTTAAATGTAAATGAGTTAAATGCTCCAGTCAAAAGACCTAGAATAGCTGAATGGATAAGAAATCATGAACCTCACATGTGCAGCCTACAAGAGACCAGATCAGAACAGAAGACCTACACAGGCTGAAAGTGAAGGGGTGGAAACAAATATTCTATGAAAATGGACAGGAAAAAAAAAAGCCAGGGTGGCAATACTCATATCAGACAAAATAGTCTTTTTAAAAAAAGGCCATTATAAGGGACCCCAAAGGTCACTTTGTAATACTCAAGGGAAGGATCCATCAAGAAGACATAAACATTGTAAATATATATGCACCCAACATAGGAGCACCCAGATACATAAAGGAAATCTTGGGGGACTTCAAGAAGATATTGACAACAATGCTATTATATTAGGGGATTTTAACACCCTACTATCAAAAATAGATAAATCTTGCAAAGAAAATGTCAAAAAAGATGTAGCATTGAACAATGCCCTAGATCAAATGAACTTAACTGATATATATAGAACTTTTCATCCCAAAGAAGAAAAATATACATTCATTTTTTGATGTTTTTTGTTTTTTCAATATATTTTATTGATTATGCTATTACAGTTGCCCCACTTTCCCCCTTCACTTCCCTTCGCCCTGCAAACCCCCTTCCACCCACATTCCCTACATTTAGTTCATGTCCATGGGTTGTAAAAATAAGTTCTTTGACTTCTACACGTCCTATACTATTCTTACCCTCCCCCTGTCTATTTTCTACCTACATCTATGCTACTTATTCTCTGTACCTTTCCCCCTCTCTCCCCCTCCACTCCCCTGTTGATAACCTTCCATGTGATCTCAATTTCTGTAGTTCTGTTCCTATTCTACTTGTTTGCTTAGTTTGTTTTTGTTTTTGTTTTAGGCATGGTGGTTAATAATTGGGAGTCTGCTGTCATTTTGCTGTTCATATTTTTTATCATCATTTTCTTAGATAAATCCCTTTAACATTTCATGTAGTAAGAGCTGGGTGATGATGAGCTCCTTTAATTTGACCTTATCAGAGAAGCACTTTATCTGCCCTTCCATTCTAAATGAAAGCTTTGCTGGATAGAACAATCTTGGATATATGTCCTTGCCTTTCATGATTCGAAATACTTCTTCACAGCCCCTTCTTGTATGTAAGGTCTCTTTTGAGAAGTCAGCTGACAGTCTGATGGGAACTCTTTTGTAGGTAACTGTCTCCTTTTCTCTTGCTGCTTCTAGGATTCTCTCCTTCATTTTAATCTTGGGCCATGTAATTATGATGTGCCTTGGTGTGTTCCTCCTTGGGTCCACCTTCTTTGGTGCTTCTCTCTGAGCTTCCTGGACTTCCTAGAAGTCTATTTCCATTGCCAGATTGGGGAAGTTCTCCTTCATTATTTGTTCAAACAACTTTTCCATTGGTTGATCTTTCTCTTCTCCTTCTGGTACCCCTACATTTGGATGTTGGAATGTTTAAAGATGTCCTGGAGGTTCCTAAGCCTCTCCTAATTTTTTGAATTCTTCTTTTTTTATTCTTTTCTGGTTGGATGTTTCTTTTTTTCTTTCTGGTCCACTCCATTGATTTGAGTCCCAGTTTCCTTCCCATCACTATTGGTTCCCTGTACATTTTCCTTTATTTCACTTAGCATAGCCTTCATTTTTTCATCTAATTTGTGACCAAATTCAACCAGTTCTGTGAGCATCCTGATTACCAGTGTTTTGAACTCTGCATCTGATAGGTTGGCTATCTCTTTGTTGCATATTTGTATTTTTTCTGGAGCTTTGATCTGTTCCTTCATTTGGGCTATTTTTTTGTCTTGACGCACCTGTTATGTAGAAAGGGGCAGAGCCTTAGGTATTCACCCAGGAGGGGTAACCCATGTCACTGTGTACTGATACTGCATGTGGGGAAGGGGTCTGAGAAGGAACAATGGCACTTGCTCTGCTGTCTGATGGCTTTCAGTTACTTACCCCTCTTCCCACAAGCAAATTTGGGCCCTTCTGGAGCTAATTCCTGGGTGGGTTGGTTTGTGTACATTCTAGAACCTTGTGGGTCTCTCCAAGGAACACTTCTATGAGGCTGTGAGTTTCTCTCATTGACACCTCAACCTCCACAGGTGTTTTCAATCAGTGGTTTGAGGTTTTATGTCCTTCTGCTGGAACTCTGAGTTGCATGGTTGCTCTTGCTCCCCTGTTGTTCCTCCCAATTTATCTGTGTGTGAATGTGGGACCACCTGCTCCACCAGCTGCTGCTTCAGCCTTGCCAGCCAGCTGCAGCCTTGTGGGCCCCGCTCCACAATCCAGCACTGGGTCCACCAGCCACCGCCTTGACTGCCCCCGTCCTCCAGGCACTGCCTTGCCACAGGTCCTCTCCACATACCCATCTCTGCCCCTCCTACTGATCTGGATGATTGTATCTTCTTTAACACATTGGTCGTCAGACTTCCATACAGTTTGATTTTCTGTCAGTTCTGGTTTTTGTTTTGAAATTGTTGTCCTTTGGTTTTGGAGGAGGCACAGTGTGTCTACCTATGCCTCCATCTTGGCTATAAGACAAAATATACATTTTTTCCAAATGCACATAGAACAGTTTCAAAGATAGATCAGATGATAGGACACAAAAGAAGCCTCAACAAATTCAAGAAAATTGAAATCATATCAAGCATTTATTCAAACTACAAGGGACTGAAACTAGAAACCAACCTCAAGGAAAAAACTCAAACTCATGGAGATTGAATAGCATGCTATTAAACAGTGAGTGGGTTAAGAATGAGATCAAGGAAGAAATCAAAAAGTTTCTGGAAACAAATGAAAATGAACTCACAACCATCCAAAACTATGGGACACAGCAAAAGCAGTCCTGAGAGGGAAGTTCGTAGTGATACAGGCCTACCTAAAAAAAAAAAAATAGAAACATTCCAAATAAACAACCTCACCTTACACCTCCAAGACCTCAAACAACAACAACAAAGGCAGCCCAGAGCAAGTAGAACGAAGGAAATAACCAAGATCAGAGCAGAATTAAAGGACATAGAGACTAAAAGAACAATTCTAAGGAACAATGAATCCAGGAGCTTGTTCTTTGAAAAGATAAACAAAGTTGACAAGCCTTTAAGCAGACTCGCCAAGAAGAAAAGAGATAAGACCCAAATAAACACAATCAGAAATGAAAGAGGAGAGATTACAACTGATACCACAGAAATACAAAGGATTGTAAGAAATTACTATGAAGAACTATATGCCAAGAAATTTGAAAACGTAGGTGAAATGGACAACTTTCTAGAAAAATATAATCTTCCAAAACTCACTAAAAAAGAAGCAGAAAACCTGAACAGACCAATAACAGCAAATGAAATTGAAGCAGTAATCAAAAAGCTTCTGAAACACAAAGGCCCTGGACCAGATGATTTCATAGGAGAATTTTACAAAGCATTAAAGGAAGAGCTAACCCCTATCCTTCACAGAGTATTCTAAAAAATCAAAGAACAGGGAAGACTCCCAAACTCTTTTTATGAGGTCAGCATCACCTTAATCCCAAAACCAGATAAAGACATAACAAAGGAAGAAAACTTGAGACAAATATCACTAATCCACATAAACACTAAAATCCTCACCAAAATATTGGCCCAGCAATATATTAAACAGATGATACACCATGATCAAGTGGGATTCATTTCTGATATGTAAAGATGGTATAATATGCACAAATCAATAAACATAATACACCACATAAACAAAACAAAAGACAAAAATCACATGATCATAGCAAAAGATTCAGAAAAAGCATTTGATAAGGTACAGCACCCATTTATGATAAAAAAACTTAGCAAAGTGGCAATAGAGAGAGCATTCCTCAACATAATAAAGGCCATATATGAGAGTCCTACAGCCGACTTCATACTCAATGGGCAAAAACTTAGAGCTTTCCCACTAAGATCAGGAACAAGACAAGAATATCCACTTTCACCACTTCTATTCAACATCATATTGGAAGTTCTAGTCATGACAATCAGAAAAGAAAAAGAAATAAAAGGCATCCAAATTGGAAAGGAAGAAGCAAAACTGCCATTGTTTGCAGATGACTTGATAGTGTACATAGAAAACCCTATAAACTCCACAAAAAAACTGCTCAACCTAATAAGTGAATCTGGCAAAACAGCCAGATACAAATTCAATATTCAGAAATCAAAGGCATTTTTGTACACCAACAATGAAATATCAGAAACAGAAATCAGGAAAAAGTCCTATTTGTTATAGCAACAAGAAAAATAAACCTAGAAATTGTCTAGAAATAAACCTAGCCAAAGAGGTAAAAGACCTGCACTCAGAAAACTGCACAACACTGAAGAAAGAAATTAAGGTAGACACAAACAAATGAAAATATGTACCATGCTCATGGATTGGAAGAATTAACATCATCAAAATATCCATACTACCTAAAGCAATTTATAGATTCAATGCAATCCCTATTAAAGTAACAATGGCATATTTCAGATATAGAACAAACATTTCAGAAATTTACTTGGAACCATAAAGGATCCTGAATAGTTGCAGAAATTTTGAGAAAGAAGAACAAAGTAGGAGGAATCACAATAGCTGATATCAAACTGTACTATAAGATTGCTGTAATCAAAACAGCATGGTACTGGCATAAGAACAGACACAGAAACCAATGGAACAGAATAGAGAGCCCAGAAATAAATCTAAGTCTCTATGGTCAATTAATATTTGTCAAAGGGGGCAGAAGTTTAAAATGGGGTAAAATATCCTCTTCAATAAATGGTGTAGGGAGATCTGGACAGCTACATGCAAAACTATGAAACTCTATCACCAACTTACACCAAACACAAAAATAAATTCAAGGTGGATAAAAGACTTAAATATAAGTCATGACACTATAAAAGTCCTAGAGAAAAACATAGGCAGGAGAATCTCGGATATCCTATGGAGCAACATTTTCACTGATATGTCCCCTAGAGCAAGGGACATAAAGGAAAGAATAAATAAATGGGATCTCATCAAATTATAAAGCTTCTGCATAGCTAAAGAAAACAACATTAAAATGAAAAGAGAACCAACTATATGGGAAAACATATTTGCCAATGATACTTTGGACAAAGGCTTGATCTCCAAAATATATAAAGAGCTCACAGGACTCCACTCCAGGGAGGCAAACAACCCAATTAAAAATGGGCAAAGGACTTGAACAGACACTTCTCCAAGGAGGACATACAGAGGGCCCAGAGACACATGAAAAGCTGCTCAGCATCACTAGCCATCAGAGAGATGCAAATTAAAACCACAATGAGATAGCACTTCACACCAGTCAGAATGGCCATCAAAAACAAAGCAACAAAAAAACAGGTGTTGGAGAGGTTGTGGAGAAAATGGAGCCCTAGTGCGCTATTGGTGGAAATGCAGACTGGTGCAGCCACTGTGGAAAACAGTATGGAATTTCCTCAGAAAATTAAAAATGGTATTGCCTTTTCACCTGGCAATTCCACTGCTGGGATTAAACCCTAAGAGCCCTGAAACACCAATCCAAAAGAACCTATGCACCCCAATGTTCATAGCAGCACAATTTACAATAGCCAAGTGCTAGAAGCAACCTAAGTGCCCATCAGCAAATGAGTGGATCAAAAAACTGTGGTACATTTGCACAATGGAATTCTACTCAGCAGAGAGAAAGAAGGAATTTATTCCCTTTGGGACAGCATGGATGGAACTGGAGAACATTATGCTAAGCGAAATAAGCCAGGCAGTGAGGGACAAATACCATGTGATCTCACCTTTAACTGGAACCTAATCAAGAAAAGAAACAATCAAGCAAAATATAACTGAAGATATTGAAATTAAGAACAATCTGGCAGTAACTAGAGGGGAGGTGGGAAGGGATAATAGGGGGAAGTGGGGAACAGTTTTCAGGAACAACTATAAAGGTCACATTGACAAAACCATGGGGGGTGGAAGCAAGGGAGGGCAGTGGGGATTGCTGGGGTACAGGGAGAGTGGTTGGGACATAAGTGCAGACAACTCTAACTGAACAACAATAAAATGATTTAAAAAAATAAAGAATTGATACTTGTCCTTCTCAAAATATTTTTAAAAATAAAGAGGAAAGTATGCTTCTAAACTTATTCTATGAGGCCAGCGTTATGCTGATACCCAAAGCAGCTAAATTTCTTGAACAATAAATATTTTTCTCTTGGATAGCTATAACCTTCACTGTTACTATCAATTCTAAACTTTCAGAGCATTATCAGGTCTCATGGTCCAGACCTTCTAATTATACATATGTAGATTTATGTAAAAATTCATGCAAATCAGGCACAGCCACTGGGCTTCTGGGGAGCCCTTGGTACAGCAGAGGTCAAATATCCTTGACTTTGAGCTCAATCCTACATGCAGATTTTTACAAGGCAATGGCAACTCCTGAACATAGCAGTCTTTAAATGCTGTGATAATTCTATGCTTGAGTAGTTTTTAGTCATAATTAGGAAAGGGTGACCTGGTTCAGGGAAAAACGAAGAGCAGAATAAAACTGAACTTCAGTGTTTCCATTGATCTAAGTTGGATACTCAGCAGGCATGTTTTTTTCAATTTTCAGTTGGCTTTGATTTGAGTGCTGAAATTTCCTAACTTACCTAAAAGGCAGGATAGTCCAAGCTACTGTTTTTAAAGGCCTCAACGCCAAGGAGCCACCTGCCTTGAAAGGTGTGGACACCTTCCCTGATGCGCTGCACTGCCACCAGCTATATTATCAAAGGCAACAGAGGATCTGCAATGACTATTACCACTACTATTTCTCAGATCAGAACTACAGAATTTTAATTTCAGGGTAATCAATGAAAAAGGACTTTAGATGTTGGAATATCCTTGCAGGTGCTTTATGGATACTCTTGGGTATAGTAGGCCAGGATGTTTCCAGTCCTTCTTCTTACAACTGAGGAGATGGTATGTGGAGTGTGGGGGATGATCATATGAAATCTGTGTCCTACCTGGAAGAATGAGACAAAATGGCCCTCTACCATTCATGTTTGCACGTTTTCATAGGTTATTGAGTTCACACCCAGAGTTTTTGTGTGCTTCTATTGCAGGGTTCAGTTAAGTGTACTAGGTAGTTGGACTTTGAGCTTCACCAGCTCTTCTTGCCCAAAACCAAATCTCATGCAGGGAAACTTTAACAATTCCCATCACTGGCCATTCCCAATCTACCACCAAACAGAACTGCCTCCTTGTTTCCCCATACACTTTGTCTTAAAGCCTGACAGTGAGAATATTCCTGTCCTCTTGATATGTTTCTAGGACTGTGGCCAATGTCAGAGACCAGGTCATTAGACACATTCACAGCTGAATGTTGAAAGAAAAGACATGATAGTTTTAATTAATTTTTTTGCAGTTGAGTCCTAGGTTCCTTGGATGAGATTATTACTTCTATGTTCCTCTCATTCCACATCTCTGAAACTAAGATCAAAATGCCAGTTTTCTTCAATGAAATGATCTGGAAAGCATTTACAAATATCTATCTTTAAGTTGAAAAAAGGAAATTAGTGGGTGCAAAATTAGCCAAATTCCATCAGGAGTTTCCATAAAAACTTAATTTATCAGAGTAAAATAGATTATCTTGTGTTATGTAGTTCTGGTGATGACAAAAATTGAAAGACAAAATTAAAAAGGTAGGTATGAGGCATCTAAAAACTCAGAGATGAAGTTTCTTCTATTTAGTACAGAGAGCCAAGGACCTGGGTTTTCCCAGGTGGGTGAGGACGCTTTTCCTTAAATGAGACAAGAAAAAGCAAAGGATTATGCCATGGATGAGGAGATTGAATCAAAACCCAGCTTCCAGTTTGCCAGAGAAGTACTTTCATTTAGATTATAAATAAATCTCATCTGTGGCAAGGTATAAACCACGTAAGCAGTACCAATATTTGAAGTTGAAAGTTGTTCTTACTTCTAATTAAAAGGGATTATATTCTCACTGGCTGTGTTGTCCAAGAATCCATTAATCAAAGAAGCCATTACATCTCTACTTACATTAATTCCATTATTGTATCACGTGAGTTATGTTCAAACATTTATTGCCCAATAATTTCCAAAGAAAAATGTAATAAGTTGGGTGGAGATACCATTAATGTGAAGAGATTTTTTGGCACAAAAGTTAATGAAGTGCATGAACTAACCCTCTGACCCCAATTATAATGAACTTTTCCAAATTCCAAGGCTAATGGATAAGCTGCAAACTCTGTAAATGAATGCTGGATTTGAGCAGAACTCTGTGAATGTCAATTTAGTCCTAGATTTTTGCAAGGATAATATCAGCTAAACAAAATCAGGGAGCTTTCTGATATTCCAGAACATTTGAGGCTACTTCTTACATGCCCATTAATATTGCAAAAAATTCTGACAATACTTTATAGTTTATTATGAGAGAATTCATCATGTGTGTTACCTTTTATGACTGTGCTTGTCAGACTGCATAATTATGAGATAAATAATAGTGGTAGGCACATAATATTTGCTTTAGAAAGTCCAAACAATTGTAAAATTGTTTGGACTACCCATACCTAACACTTGGTTCTAGACTCCAAAATGCTACTCCTTTACTACATATTTGAGGCAGAAGAACAGACCCAGAATGAGACTATTTGGATTTGGGCTCAATGATGGCATCCTAGCATTTGAAAGGACTTCAGGAGTCATCTAGCCTGGACAAGTTCTTCCAGTGAGAGATGAGGTGAGACCTGACACTGAGGAATACAGTTGCCCAGCCATACAAATGAGTATGACCAAGGGAGGCCCCCAGACACAGGGAGTAGTTTTACTTTTTAGCAATAGAATATGTTTTAGATAAAATAATGTGTGAATTTCCAATGTATAAAATACATAAAATAGAGATACTTGGGTTGAAGGCAGAGAGGTGGAGAAGAACCCTCACCCAGCAGCTCTGCTCCCAACCTCACTACAGTTTTTTTGTGGGAAGTTATCAGACACTTAGCTCTCTGGGAAACTTGATGAGTTAGGACTGCTCTGGTTGCAAAGTAAAGAACTCAATCTGAGTAAGAATGAGATCAAGCAAAATAATAACAATGATGGTAATCATTATCTCATAGACCCAGAAGAGTAATGCAGCTTGGTTAGAAGGAAGGCCTGGAACTGGGATCGCTGGTCATCAGATCTCCCTCAGTCTGTTTCCTCCTTTAAACACATACATACACTTCCAAATTCCATGGGGAAAAATATGATTCGTCCAATTTGGTTAGGGCCCATCAACAACAATGGGGATGAAGGTAGGGGTAATGTAGGGAGAAGGGAAGGATAGGGTAACATAGTAGAAATGTGGCTATCTGTGAATTGGGTGTCAGTTCCTGGAGAAGAAGAGCTGGTTAGGTAATCCAGTGGCGTGAAAACCACTGAAATAATATGCTGTTAGTACAGACACATATGGGAATGGGACAGGAGCTTGGAGACCAATCGAGTTACAGAAAATAAAGCCACCCAGACTGGGCTTCTAAGTATAATCCTGAGATACATGCCTGCCAGAGGTCAGCAAAAGTATTGACATTTGTCATCTGAGAAGTTCATCAGGGGATAAAGGGTGATCTCTGTGAACCCTGGCAAACATGGCAATGGGAACCCAGAGCAGGCACTATGAGAAAGCAGACAGACAGCAACAGGGAGCTTTGCAAGCATGCACCTGAGTGCTAACTTCCAGCTGAGGTTCAAATCCAAGCTCCAGGTCCTGTAGACAAGAAAACAGCAGGGCTCTATCTTGAAAGAACTGGAAACCAGAGAAACAGCTTTGAAGCAAACACAGATTTAACAAGAAAGAAACCCAGTTCTTAGCCTAGAGCTCATGCTTTGGGTAAAGGAGGAGCATGACAGGTGAAATAATAGGTTTTCCATGAGCTCCTGAGCCAGGCAGGCCTTCCTGACCTTCCTGACCAGTTCAGGGTTGCTTTCTGAGTGGGCAGTCTAATGGAACCTGTAGGAGTCTGTGGAGCTCTAAGGATGTGGTGTCTGCTGGGAGGGAATGACAGGGGTCATTAGAACTTCCTACTTGCTCTGAACAATATTTGTAGGGAGGGTACATCCCAGTGGTTCTTGCTCAGTGCTGTTAATCTCTTTTAACCCTTCCTCACAGGGTGAGGAATTCATGAGAAAAAAAAAAACAAACTACCCAACTCCAGTAACACATAGTGCCTAAGCCAAAATAGAGAAAGATGTGTTGAAAATATGTGTTCTCTGAAAATGAATTAACACCATTGCTATATACCTTCTAAGCTAACACTTGGTATATGTATTCTTAGGGCATATAAAGATTTCTGGTAAAGATTTATCTGGTATGAGGAAGATCTCATAAAATATTTTTAAGAATTGCTCAAATATATTACCTTGTAATATTTTTCATGCATAGAAGGACTGATGCATTAAGCTTGTCTGCATCTCAGTGTGGCACATGTTGTACTCATTTGCTTAATTTGCTGCAAACACATGGACATGGAAACGTTTACAAGCAGGACTCAGGGTTTAACTTCAAACACTCACTCCTAATGCTTCTGCCAAAAGCAACAAAATATTTATCTCTGAGATAGTTAGCCTCTCTCCCATACATAGTCTCCAGTACACTGCATTGGCAAGCTTCATGCAATACCCTTCTCTTCCACAGAGGATGGAAATCTTTGTGCTTAATTACCAGCTTTTCTCATCTTTCAGATGAGAAACACCAGGAACACACACCATTCTTCAACAAATTAGCTTGTCTTCAGACTATTTTCATCTAATTTAAGGGAAATGTCAGAGAAGCACTTCACTATACTGGAACTAAGGAGCTAAAATTTGAAGTATAGACAAACAATGTGGTCTGTAACTCCAGTGGTGTGGGCACAGAGCTCTCTCCCAGTCCCCAGGATTCAGGGCCCAGAGGAAGAATAGATGCCTCTGTAACCCTTGGGTGACAGAGTTAAGCATTTTCTTTTGTTTTTTCCAATTCCCTTTTTCTCTTAAGAGCTCTGAATGCATTAAATGTCGTAAAAACCAACCCCTGGCTCCTCTGACATATTTTGCCCACTTTGAAGTTATACACATGTGCCGCTCACTGGGAAAAGGTGATTAGTCATTCAGTGGAGAGGAGCTTTGAAGAACAGTGGGAAATAGTTCCATATAAATGACACATTTTATGTTTTTCAAATAATTCATGGAAAATACTGACATAAAATGCCAATTATTTTTCCCCATGAATGAAACTGGCAGTCTCATTGTATACTTTAAAAATCATTTGCAATTTGCTCATATTCCTTAATTCTCCAGGGAAAAGATAAATATTTTTTTGCTCTAAAGATTAAAGTTCAATTTGACTTTAGATTTTGTGACAGGGACTCTTAAATACATTTGTTTTTCTCATATCCTCCTAGATATCACAACAAGATGTAGTGTGGTGATTGCTGTCTAGTAGGACAGCCTCCAGGGGCTGCGTGCTAGTTAAAATAATAAAGCATTCCTTATCCTCTGGGTGCATTAGAGAGAATAGCAGGTGGTTGTTGTTTACCATGCTAAAGTGAGCCACTCCATTTGAGACAGCTCACTTTGGACCCAAGCTTAATGCCGTGCCTGAATGATTCTATTTCTAACAAAGCTGCCAACAGACTCATTCTCATTGTTTAATTTGAATGAGAATTAGCTGCTGCTGCATGCTAGCCCAAGACCCTGTGTTATAACATGGTTCACTAGTGACTGCAGGATTTGGAGAAGGTGGGAATAATATCCAGTGGAAGCACACTCTTCAGTTCCAACCTCACAACTCAGAGGTGGTAACATCCTTTGGCTAGTGCCAGGGGCAGCTGTATCATTTAGACTCTCAGGGGACAACATGGACTCAGGGAATACAGTGGCTCACTCATATATTTATATTAAGGAAAGGGCGTGACACTACTCTATGAGCCATCAGGATAATTGACACAGAGTACTTCTCAAAAAGCATTGAATCTGCACAAGCACAGGGCTGGTCTGTGCCATGGCTGCTGAAGTATCAGTGAGAAGATAATAAACAAAACCCACAAAACACACACTAAAGCCTGGGATTTGAAAAACACTGTTCCCTAAAGTATCCTCCTGGATACAGTTGTAATGGCTCTTTGGGATGGGCAGTAACCATATTCTGGACAATTGGCATATCTAGGCATATACAACCTAGACCATTCTAGCCTTGTACCTTAAACTGTGCAGTGTACTTCAATGTAATTTAGAGAATCTGAGTTCAAAATTCACATGTATCAGAGAGCTTTAGAAAGGACTCTTTGGGGTCCTGGTGTTAAGTATTGAGGCAAAGGCAGGAACTGAAATGCCTGCTTCTCAGCAACTGCTCCTGTTCCAAGGACCAGCTTGTTTTTATGTATTTATTTGTGATACTGTTCTTCTGTTTCTGCTCAGGAAGCATTCAACATCATATTTTGCTTTAAAGAAGATGGATCTTTTGTCTAAAACCAGATGAGAGTCATAGAGCTTGCAATGGTCACAAAAAGTTCTTACTGAAGTACAAACAAGATATTGATGCAATCATTATTGCCAATCAAAGAAAAATACATGGCATAACAAATGTTAACCATGGCAATCTTTATTTGCTTATTAATTCATTGTTACTTCTAGATTTTTCTTGTCTCAATCAGTCTGTAAATACCTGTACTTTGTTTCTCATGGCATTTCCCTGTTATTCAATAATTTTTACCACGGATGTTGGGCATTTTCAAGGTTCAGTGTAAAGATGTATGTGGACAGGCTTAGTTGTCTCTATGACTTGCTACTCTTCTAGTTTCCAGGAGCTCATTGTAGTTTCTTTAGGAAACAATACTCTACCTGTTGGAGATCTCCTGTTCTGCAGTTTAAATAGCCCTAACTATGATATCTTGTTTTCTCAGACTTATTATCCAATCTCTTCATTTTTTTAATCTCCTTGGGATTTTTACACCAGGGACAAAATAAACCTGTTAAGACTTCAAGAATCTCCCAAATCGTAGTCCATTGGTGACAACTCTTGGTTTGAGAAATCTCCTGCATTTTTCTGATCCTCATTTACTCAGAGTCTGGCTAACTTAAGAAGTAGGTAAAAGAAAACATTTACTATGTCTCACCTGAGAACAATATGAAAGCAATCCTCCTGTAGAAAGTAAAATATATATAAAAAATGATAGAAAAGGCAATTTTATCTCCTCCAAAAAGAAAGTACCCATTTATTGTTTCCCAGTGAAGTCTACAGTAGGGGCAAACTCTCTGGCTCCTAGGCCATTTAGTGTAGTTCTCTTTTCACTGTTGTTATGAACCTTGGATAATGGTATGCCTTACACACCAGGTAGGAAGTCAGAATGTGAAACCTGCGGAACCCAGGCCTTTAGAAAGCTATGGACTCTTAACAGATAAGGAGCCAGATCAATACAACAGATGCTCAGCAATTAGGAAAACAAATCAAGGAAGATCCCAATACCCAGGTTCTTCTAAGTTCAAGACAAAACAGCTGACATCTCCATTCATAAGGCACATGGGACAAGGCCTGCAACTGTGTCTCCACCACACTCCCCTTTACAGTTTCTGCTGAGACAAGAGCTGTTCTCATTGTTGTCCAGCCTAGAGCCTGAGAAGAAGGGCTGAGGAGGAGGAGAATCTGGTGAACATTAAAATGGCTCTACTGGACAAATGCATTGCCATGGTCTCCATTATCTAATACAGAGCTTTCCTGTTTGTTCATTTCTTCCTTCCTAGCTTCACTGAAGTATAAGTGACAAGTGAAAATTGTATTTATTTTCACTGTACGATGTAGTGATTAAATATATGAATGTCCAGAACACAATACTGCTGGGTCTCCAAATTTCAGTGATCTTTAAGGCCCTCTGGAAACTTTGGATATGGACATATCTAATCTTAAAGCACATGATTCATATCAACACATTAAGTTCTGCTGTTGGATATTTACAGTATCTTTATCTAAAAACAAAAACATGGCTATTGCTTCTCTGGAGCTCTCCCAGGCCAATAACCAGGGTCATAACACCTGTTCTTGTTTAAGAGTGGGAGCTGCATGAAGAAGGAGGTAAGCTGAATCTCAAAGCAAAAAGTAGGTGATGATGGAGAAAGAGTTAGAATTTTAACAATATGAAAGCAGAGAAAAATTTAAAGTGATGAGAAATCATGTGTCTACCTATTCAAACATTTATTGAGTGTTTTCATTGTACAAGGCATTGTATTTTTAAAGTAGATACCAAAGGGAGAAAAATATTGGCAACCTCTAACTATGTCGGCATTGAGAAAACAAGTTTTACAATTTTGAGTAAGTCTCTAAACTTTGCTGGCTCTCAGTTTCCACTCCTAAAAGCCGAGATGCTTTATCATCACAGTTTAGTAGAAAGGACACCATTGTCCTACAGGCTGTGGGTATTACAATAGAGTATAAACTTGTAGAGAAGTGGCATGGAAGACAAAAAGGCTACCTATACCTGGATGAGAGATCAGAGTAACTTCACAAACATTTGGGCTGAGCCTTGAATAGTGGATACAAATTCATAAGGCAAACAGAGATAGTAAACAGGATCTTTCTGGCTGCAAGCAGAGGAAACAGCATGTATAAAGGCCCTGAAGAATTTATTTATTCATTCTTTCAACAAATATATAGTGAGAATATATTATTAGTTCTTGGTGACTTATTATAAATTAATTATTAGTATTATTATCTAATACTGTTTTAGACACTATAATACAACAATAAACAAGATATAATCTCTTTGCCCTCAGAATAAAATTTAGTGGGAAAGAAAGATAATAGAATAAAGAAAGGGCATGATAATTATAAAATAATATGATATAATAATAAAGTTTCAAATGGTAAGTGCTATGAAAGAAGTAAAGCAGGGTAATATGATCAATAATGAAGCTAAAGGTAGAAACTACTTTAGATTGGGTATCACAGAGGCCTTGCTGAGAAGACAACATTTGAGCAGAGATCTGGAGACAAGGAGGAAACAGCCATGAGAAGCTCTGAGGAGTTCTAGGCTGAGGGAAACACTTGTAAAGAACTAGATGAGGCCATGAGGATAGAGTCTAGGTTGGTCACAGCAGGAGAATGCTGAGCTAGGGGATGATCAGGCAGAGGTGAAGACAGAAAGGTAATCAGGGCCATATCCTTTTCAGGGGCTTATAGAAACTCACTTTAAAAAAAATATATTTATTTATTTTTTAGAGAGGGGAAGGGAGGGAGAAGGAGAGAGAGAGAAACATCAATGTGTGGTTGCCTCTCATGTGGTCCCCACTGAGGACCTGGCCCGCAACCCAGGCATTTGCCCTGACTGGGAGTTGAACCTGCTATGCTTTGGTTCGCAACCCACGCTCAATCCACTGAGCTATGCCAGCCAGGGCCTTTTCAGGGGCTTATAAACACACCAAGAGTTTTAATTTTATTCTAAGTGTAGAGAAGCCAATGAAGAGTTTGAGAAGATATATAAAATTACATAGTTAATATTCTTAAAAGAGGGTAGATGGAGTGCTAGAAGGTGGAAGTAAGAATGGAACCAATTAAGACAATATTTTCAAAATAGTGAAATGTAACTTTATCTAGGATGTCACCAGAGGAGATGGTGAGACATGATAAGATTATTTGAAATATTGTTTTCCATGAGGTCAGCTCTATTTACTTAGATATAGGGAGTGGAAGATAAAGATATAAAGTCTTTCTCCTCATATCATTTTAATTATTTTTTCCACAGCCATATAAATTTAAAGTATGAAACAACAATACAGCTATAGAATCTAGGTTCTCTTTCAAAGCAGTGGCATATAAAACATAGAAAAGCTAAAACCCCAGCACAAGATTCAAAAGAACAAGGACTGAGAGGATTTTGATGAAGACATGAAATGCACAAAATACAGCACACAAAAATAATAGAATGCATAAAATATAAAGCTACACATTTCAAGTAGAGAGCATTGTAAAATATATAAAATATGCAAAAAATCGAAAAGAGAAAGATTTTTCTTAAGAGTACCATGAATACACTGGAACTGGCAATTAACATTTGAAGATGAGAACAAGAAAACAGCAGTTTTCCATTTAAAACTTTATCTAGGCTTTAGGATTTCACCTTCTTGACATCCTTCTTTCCAGAGCTCTCAGTAGTTGACTCTGCTTTTCTGGGGAAAGGAGAGGGGAAAAAATGACTTCTAAGTTTTTGGCACCAAAAAAAAAAATGGTGGTGCCTTTCACTGAGAAGACAGGTTCAGAGTAAAACAAAGGAAAATTCTGTTTTATGTATGATAAGTTCGAGATGCTTATCAAACACTAATCAGGGATATAGAGTAAACTTAAAGAACAGCAGACACAATCCTTTAACTGTACCTGGTACATTGTGGTTAGAATGTTGCATACATGCAGGAAGCAGTCAAGTCTGGGAGGAAAAGGTGGGCAAGGACCAGATCAGGGAGAGATTTGCACATGAAGTTGGGTTTTGACCTATAGGCATGAGAAGTGCTGAGAACTCAAATTAAGGGACTAATATTATCAGTTTTCAGTTTCCAAACACTCACCCTGACAGTAGTACAGATGGCTCAAAGAATAGCAAGACTGAATAAAGAAGGACTAGTCAGAACTTATTATTATCAATATAAGAGAGTTCAGACAAACCTATATTAGGGCAGAAATAGTTGGGATAGAAAAAAAGTTTTGGACATTTGGGGCTTAAGACACCAGTGATTCCTATGCAATAGGTACTCTGATAGCCAAGCTCAAGACCTGGGCTTGGGCTGGTGATACTGCTGTGGAAGTCACCTACATCTGGCTAAATATGACAGCATAGGAACACGTGGACTTGTCATGGGCTAATGTGCAGTTAGAAGTGCAAAGCACCAAGGAGAGTTTTCTGGAAACAACTAATCTTAAAGGTTGGTGGAGAATGAGAGACCTGAGAAAGAAACTGACTGGATAAGAGCATCTCTAAGGTGACTGTGTTGGTCAGCTCAAACTGCTATCATGAAGGACCAGGGACTCAGGTGGCTCACAGTCCTGGAAGCTGGGAGGCTGAGATCAGGCTTCTAGCACAGCCAGTTTCAGATGTGGGCCTCCACCTCATTTGCAGACTGCTGACTTCTCATTGCATACTCACATGGCAGAGAGCAAAGAGGGAAAACAAGCTCTCTCCTGACTCCTGTTAGAACATTAATCCCGTTCATGAGGGCTCCATCCTTATGAACTCATGTAATCCCAGTTATCTCCCAAAGGCCCTATATTCTAACACTATCACATTGGGGGTAGAGTTTTAAATATTTGAATTGGTGGGGAGCACAGACACTCAGCCATGACATTAACTATGAGCTCTGCTAACTATAATTAACTTTAATTTCAAGCAGGATAAAAAAATGGACATTGGAAAAGAAAGATAATAAACATATTACAATGTCCAGCCCCATGGATTGAGATATGCGATTTTGTCAAGAAGATAACTGTTAGCTTAAATTCATCAAGAATCACAGCCTGATTTCTTCATTAGAAGGCACAATACCAAATTTTAGAGGGGAGGGGAAAAGAGAGAGAGGCAGAGAAATAGGTTGAGCACATGATGCATCATAAAGTTGGTCTTTACCGAGTGTGACTGTGCTGGGTCCTTCCTTTAAGAAGCTACATAGACTGTGTCTGGACAGTACTTCTCAGAGAGTGAGAGAAGAAATTTATCTGCCATCTCCACCTCCCTTTAGTCAAAGCTTTGCTGCAGGATGCACTAACTATCTTTCTCTTTGGATTGCATATATGTGGCCTCTGGGCAGGGACTCTCTGCATCAACAGGGTAGCTCTTGGATGGCAGGTAAGAGGAACACAGCATGGGGACAAGGAAAGGTGATATCAAGTTGTGCAAAACAGCCAAAACCTCTATAGAAAAGGATAAGTTCCATTGATGGCTGAAAAAAGAGATAGATGAGGTCAAGCTCTGAGGTGATACTTAAGAGGTATCTGATTTAGTAACTAAATACCACAGAGAGTAATCAGTCAGGAGTTTTTGAGGTTTTCTGTTTATTCATTCAGTAATATTTTTGAGTACTCCATGGATGTTCCTGACACTCTTCTAGGTTTTTGCAGGGTGATCTATCAAGGTAAGGACTATTACATTGTCATTTTACAGACTAGGAAACTGGTGCTTAAAGAGTTGAGTACCTTGGCCAAGGTTATATGCTAGTAAGGAATGGTGGATCTGGGAGTTGAACACAGCTCTATCTAACTCAAAAGTCCCTTTTTGTTTCACTACATTAGCACCTCATAACAGACCAATTATATCAGAATTTACTGGGGAAGGCCCTATATATCAGTACTTTAAAAAAATCACCAGCTTGGTCTCATGTGCATCTAGCCTTGGGAATAATTGCCCTGTTTTAAGAAAAAAATCTTTAGAATAATTATCCACTGCTTTCAAATATAGTTGCCATTCATTAGCACCTTGCTTGTTTTATTAATGTGAAGATTTGCTGGTTTTCAAAGTTGATGGGAAAGGACCTTCCATGTAGTTTAGAAACCTAAGTAGTAGTCAATATACAGGCAACATGCTCATTACTCACCTGATCTTCAACACTACGTGCAGATCATATCCTTACATTTGATAACTGTCTTTCATTGTTCTTTTATTGTTATGTGATCTCTTGAATGGTGTTCCTCCAACTTAGAATAAAAAGAAACATTGTTAGATTCTCCCTGGTAAGTATAAATCTTAGAAAATCAAATTCCAACTAGAGAAATCTGGTTTAGATCAAAGTATCTATATCATTAATCTGGATCTTTCTCCAAAACTGGAACCAACCCAAGTGCAAGCCATGATATATATGTGAGAGGCCACATATTTAGAGGGTTATTAATTCTTCGTTATTGTTGATGTGTTGTGCTGACAGAGACCCATAGCAGAGTACCGAGAGTCTGTGTTTGAGTATTTTCAGCCTGATTAAAGTAAGAAATGATTTAAGACTATCTCAGACACCCTTCCCACAGAATTCTGCAAAGCTTCCAGCATGCTTTCTGGACCCAAGAAGCTTGGCTAAAGGCTTTGGATGTTGAGAAACCTCTCCCATTTGGATTAAGTCTCTAGCAGTCAGAGGCTGCACCCCGTCAGTCTAAACAGCATTTGTTTGTGATAGAAACACAGACCACAGATGGGAATTTTAATAGATGGAAAACCCCAGAAGTTCCCATGGACTGCTTGAAGACATTAAAATCACACTGCAGTTGGAAAAGTGACTGTTTACCTTCCAAAGGACAATCTCAGGTGACAACAAACACAGGAGGCAGATTCTGAATCATGGGAGGATGCTAACGTGAACCAAACATGCACCCCCAGAAAAGCCTTGTTACAGCCCTCTGAGGCTGCTTCACTTTCAAAAGCACTGGCTTTCCTGATTCCCATAGTCAGGCAGGAGGGAGGGGGAAGAGGAGAGAGGGAAGTGTGGTTGGCTCGGAGTTCCTGCCTTGTTACAGTTCTAACCCTGCAGTTTCTCGACTAGATCCCTGAGAAAGCCTAGACTGATGAGGGATTCTGGTGCTGATAAAGCAGAAACACAATCACTCTCCTGGGTCCTTGCATCTTGCAGGGTGACTTGGACAACATACTCTATTTTGGCAACTCTAATAATCTGACTCATGTCCTCTATCTAGAGGAGACGCAAGTACTGCTTGGTCAAAGCACTCACCATTCTTAGCCATTGAACAGGGTAATCCTCCGGATTCTAAGACATGTTAGTGACAAACACAAAAACCTGTTCTCAGGTACAGTTCTTTTACTACCAACTCTAGGTACAGCCTGAGTTTTAATTCAGTAATTTGGCTAATTCAATACCATCTATGTAAAAATAATTAAAATAACCTGAGAATAAAAACAATGCTCCACCAAGATCTCCCCGTTTCCCTGAACAGATGGAAGTCCACAGAGTCGTATCAGTATCAGAGCATATTCAAACCTAATTTCATTTAGTATTTCTTAACAGCCCTTTCTTTAAAAAAAGTATGTTTATTGATTTTAAAAAGAGAGGAAGGGAGAGAGAATGAAAGAGAAACATCAATGTGAGAGAGAAACATTGATTGGTTGCCTCTCATACACACCCTGACCTAGGATAAAATCTGTAACCTGGGTATGTGTCCTGACCAGGAATTGAACCCCCAACATTTTGGTGTATAGGATAGCACTACAGCCGATGGAGCCACCTTGCCAGGGCAACAGCCCTTTCTTGTTAATATTCACACACTCAACAAAGCAGATGGAAAAACTGAAAAGAATTCTACAGAAAGAAGAAAGTGGACCAACCCAATCTCATACCTCATCTTAAAGCTATGCTGCCTGAGTCACCCAACTGCTCAGTACTGGAGTTGTCCCTGGCACACACAGAGCCCTTAACCAGTAACACTTCTGTAGCCAAGAATTTGTATATTTGCATTAATGGTGATACAAAATTGATCCCAAGTACTGCTTTCAGTGGATTCTTTTCTCCTATCTACATGGGCTTTCTACTGTGTAAACTTGCATTCCAGTTGCCCACATGTAATGCTCTCTCTTCCTTTAAGAATTGAAGAGTCATTTTTATTTGAGTCTGAGTGTATGACATCCTGTGGGGACAGGAAAATACAAACACAGGTTACTGCTAGGTGGCTGAATTAGACATATTTGGAATAATCAGGCATTTTATCAGCTATACTTAGGAAGAGTGATTATGAATATTCAAGAATCAGACTCCAGAGTTCAAATCTCAGCTTTGCTATGTTATGTCTGGGGGGCAATAACCTCTCAAAACCTCAGTTGCTTCACTTTTTAAATACTTATAAAATAGTCCCTGCTGTGAGGATTAGGTAAGATCAAATCTGTTGAATGCTTAACACCCTGTGTGTGGCAGGTGGTGAGTAAGTACGGTTCAATAAATATTAGCTGTTATCATTTTATCCTTATTATATTTATAAAATCTTGACAAGAGCTGAAACTCAGCTGTATTTTCAGGATTAAATCAGATTTTAAAAAGCAAACTTCTCAATTCTCATGATCACATTTAAGGTTGTTTCTCTGAAGTTTTGGGGAGATCTCCTAGTTTTTCTAACACAACAGAGATGCTTTTTTTTTAATATTCCCTCTAACATCAGTGTAGTTAGAGGGTAAAAACCAGGGTTCTGTATTATGCCAGGATCTTTCCTGGGTGGTGTCAAAAGTCTTGAGTTGAGCCCAGGGAGCAGGTATAGCTCTCACCACCTTCCAGCTACAGTTTATGCTTCAGGCTCTTTTGACCTGAAAGTTTCCCCCTGGCTTCAAAGTATTGCTGGATGATGACTTCAACAGCTACATTAACTGCATCCTTCTCCTCCCATCACAAGGCTGCCCAATGGGATTGCAAATGCCAGGACACCGTGTTTCACAGATAATGGACTATAGTTAAATAGATGGAGTAAATGAGCTTAATTGATTTTGCCCAAGTTGGGAGTGGGAGTGGGGGGCGGTGGAAAGTGCCAAGAATGGGTTCCTAGAGAAGACTAAGCTTAAGGCTATTAAAAAAGATAAGAAATTTAAAAGATTTTCATTTTTCACTAAGCAAGACCTCAGCTAGGACCCCCTCTAAAAATAAGGAAACAAGATTAGAGGAAAACCAAAGGATAGATCTCATGGAAGATAAATGAGCTAAGACATATTATTTTGTATTTGAAATGTTTGGGTCTTTTTTGGCAAGGGACTCACTCCCCTCTTGCTATTGTCTCCTTCCCTTTTACAGAGCTCATTTATTATGAACAGAGATTATCTCCAGACCTGATCTGTTTTGCCAAGATACTCCCCTAAAACACTTCGCTCTTTTCCATTGGTTTCCTTCTCTTTAATTTTTAAACCACAGTTATGTAGTACAAATTTTATTCCTAAAAGTAATTGATTTATTTGTACTGACATCACTAAAATGTCAGAACATGAATTTGACTTTCTGTCCAAGATGATTAAAAATATGTATTTCTTATCCTAAAAAAACAGGCAATTATGTTTCTCTTTTAGAAAAACAACTCACCCCTAAAAGACCTGGGCTGCATTTGAAATTCCCAGTATATGATTCTGAGGATCATCAAGAAGGGTCCGTTTTTTCCTTTCATCAAAAAGTTCCCATAATGAACACATTGGGCAGAAATGCCCAATATATAGGACAAAACCCCTGCAAATTTGACTCATATCCTAAATGTTTAATTGTATCCAGAAAACATCTGGATCAAAGTTGTTTCCCCTCCTTTAAAAAAATAAAAAACACTCAGTTGTGTATGTTTTTACATCTTAAACAAAATGAATTAATGGCTTTTAAACCCTTTGCACTAAAAAAGGAAAGTGCTTCCAGCTTGACAACCTAAATGATAAGTTGCAGCCTAATGTGGTTTGAAACAGACCAAACATAAATCCATCTTCAATAGGGAATTTTAATTGGAAGCCACATTGACCCTTTTTTCCAGTGGTGCTGCCACACTGCTAGCAATAATGAAGACTGACAAATTGTCGCAGTTGGATGTAGACTTTCAATGTGCTCCCCTCGTGGTCTTAACCACACCAGGCATCAAGAAGGAGACTCGTATTTCCTGGATGTAGGAAGTATGCAAATGTCCCTTCTAAGCTGCTAGACCAGGGCATCACAGTGAAGGGAAGCAGGGCTGGGGCTGGGCAGGCGTGGTCCAGGCTTATGTGAGCAGTGGGAGCCAGGAAACACCTCCAAAATTCAATCAAAAGAGGAAGAGGTAAGGAGAGAGAAGAAAGTCTTTTCTCAGGGAGAATGCTGTCTATATAGAATTTTTCTTGGGATTCTAAGGTTGGGGTAGGAAGGGTTGTAAATCTCATCCAGAGCTCTGACGATTTTTTTCTGAAGAAAAGAAAACCAGAAAGGAGAGCTTCTAGTTTAGAGTGTGCTGTAGAGCAGAGATTGTGATATTGAGACCATTCCAGGAAAGGAAGTTTTAAGGCCAAAATTAAAATAGCACATTTGTTACTTGCAATTTGACTTCGGAATCCCCCAAGCCTCCTTCCTTGGGAAGGCTTTATTTTTCCTTTAAGAGATGTTATGCACCATATGGTTTTTTTGGTTTTTTTTTTTTTTTTGGTTTACACACTGCATTTGCCAAGAATGTGATATGAGACACACTACCTCATTTTCCTTGGGGGTCCCGAAACATAACAAGTACCCTCAAAACTCTCTATATTTGTTTGGTAAATGTAAACATGCAGAAGAAAAGAACACTACTTAGCAAATAAAATGATACTCTCATAACTTTTAAGCTGTGCAAATCATAATTACAGCAATCTCAATAATTACTACTTAATGTTCAAAGAGCACCGGCCTTCATTTAGAAGCAAACTGAAATTGGAATTCAGTTTTGACATTAGTCTACTAAGACTCAGAGCCTCAAAAAAGACATATACATATTTGAACATTATGACTTAATTTATGGGTGAATTCAATCAATGTGTCAGTTTCCAGGGAACTTATAAGTTGATTGACTTAAGTGACCGAACAAATTGACCTATTGTACTTTTACCTTATAGATTTAACCACTGCTTAGATGTGGAAGTGGGGAGCTAGCTGTAGGAAGATGGGACATTCAAAATGAGAATACCTAAAGTAGTTGAGTTTTGTGTTAGTCTCTTCCCAATTCTGCATATTTGTTGCCAGTATATTTTTGGATATTTGGATATTGGCAGTTTTCAGAGGAATGACATTCTCTAAAGTAGACTTAACATGGAGTTGTAGAAGTACTGAATTTAAGAGAACATATTTCCCCTTCCACCCACAAGCTCCCCAAGTGCCTTGGCTTTGCTTCTTTCCCATGGCAGCCTTAGGATAACAGACTTCCTCACAAGCATTAAGCATCTTCTCTCTGGCGCTCAGGCTCACTGAGTACTACAATTTGACTCGGGAATACATCTTGCTTAAAGAAGAAACTGTCTTCATTTACTAAATAGTCTTAAAATTGAAAAGAATAGTCCTTGCTGTCTGATTTTATCCACCGAATCACTGAAATCTCATCCAGTGCTAAACGCACTCATGGTGACAGAACATGGGGAAGGTACAGGGTCCCGGCCCTTTGAAGATCTTGTATTTTATTCACATAAGGTTTTCATTTGTTTGCTTTGTAGTTTAAAATTAGATTACTCTAACCTACATGTTTCCTGCAGAATATTCCAGGAAATATCAAATATATATATAATATATATATATATATATTCCCATATGGACACATCTCAGATATTTAGGGATTGGTTTAGACCATCACAATAAAGCAAATATTACTATAAAGCAAGTTACAGGACTTTTTTGTTTACCAATGCATATGAAGGTTATGTTTACATTGTGCTGTAGTTTGTAAAGTGTGTAATGAGCATTACATCTAAAAAGACATTGTATGTACATTAATTTAAAAATACTTTATTGTTAAAAATGCTAAGCAATATCTGAGCTTTCAGCGAGTTATAACCTTTCGCTGGTAGAAGATCTTGCCTCAATGTCCAGGGTGCTGACTAATTAGGGTGGTGATTGCTGAAGGTTAAGGGAGATGTGACAATTTCTTTAAATAAGAAAACAGTGAAGTTTGATGCATTGATTGATTCTTCCTTTCATAAACACTTTTTCTCTCTATAACATGTGATTCTGTTTGATAGCATTTTTACCTAAAGTAACTTCTTTCAGAATTGGAGCCTACATTTTCAAACCCTGCTTTATCAACTAAGTTTATGTAATAATATACGTCATTTTAACAATCTTCACAGCATCTTCACCAGGAGTAGATTCCATATCAAGGTATAGTTACTTTATTCATCCATGAGAAGCAATTCCTCCTCCACTGAAGTTTTACCATGAACTTGCAGCAATTCAGTACCATCTTCAGACTCCTTCAATATGCAATATCTGTGAAGCTCAATAAAGCAGTACAACAACATGGGATATGCCTATACAGACATAGACATAAATGTATATGCACACACATACAGTAACTTTTATAAAACTACTTGTATAAATAAGAAGTGCCGATTCTTTATAATACAATGATATTCATAGTACATTGTTAAAATATTAAAAAAAAACTGTTGTATTTGACACAATAACTAAAAGGTGTAATGGGAACAGGGCAGGAGGTGGGGAAGGTGACAACAACAGCTTAGCTGAACAGAATAATCTAGCTTGAAAAATCCTGCAGCAAGCTGTCTCCCGACAGTCCATGGTGACTGTTTTGGCAATTTACTTCCTGTTTCTAATTTGTTGGCTTTTGTAAGCACTAGTGTCATTTAAGCTCAGGGAAGCTTGTGAAGTAGACAGATATCTAAGAAAAATTGTGGCCCAAACCAGTGATTTCCAACCTTTTTTCATTTCATGGTGCATATAAACTAACTACTAAAATTCTGGGACACACCAGAAATATATTTTTTACTGACCAGACAAAAAATAGGTATAATTTTGGTTTATTTACACTGGATTTATTCACAACACTGTTGTGTTGACTGTTGTCATTGTTTTTATTTGACAATCAAAGGAAAAAGAGGACAGCACCCCTGACTAAAAAGTCTGGTATTGCATGTTTTAAAAATTCTTGTGGAACACCAGTTGAAAACCACTGGCTCAAACCAAAGGAGTTAACAAATGTTGGTGTTCTAAAACACAGTAATGATAGCTGTCATTTATGAGCATTAACTAGGTGAGAGACCCCACAGTAAGTGTTTTACCTCAATTAATCCTCAGTACCTGAGGGATTTTTCACTGAGCATGGCTTTTGGGATCAGACAGAACTTGCATCCATATCTTAGCTGTGCCATTTAACAAGCGGTGGAAACATGGAAAAGCTACTCAAATTGCTCAAAGCCTTTGTTTGTCCAATTGTGATCAGGTACCATTGTCTGATAATTTATTAGGGTAACTTTAAAAATGAACGTTTGGGCTTGTTGAGTTTCTGTGTATGACATTATACACAGGCTTGCTTCAGCCCATACAATCATCTTTCCATCACCCAAATACCCCTGGTTTCTTTGGTCTTCTCATGGAGTTCATTTCCAAGGCATTAAATCATTTTCATGTTGCTTCTAAATCATGTTCAACTTCTTCATAATTCATTTTAATTTAGCTCCAAGCAAAATGCAGCTCCCTAATAATGGTGTGTCCAAAGTTGAGTTACAGAGAAGGATTAGCACGGGAGTCATGTGTGCCATATCCCTGTGCTCTAATCCATACATGTCCCTATGAAACAGTGTCTTCAATTCTGAATGGAGAAACTGAGGCATAGAGAAGACAAATTCCTTGCACTGACATCACACAAATTCAACAGCAATTTAGCTTTCCCTCTCCAATCTAATTTTCATCAAACACCAAAGCTCTGTCTCTACTTGTTCTCTTGAGGAAATGACAGCAACATGTTGCTGTCATTTGTAAGACTGGAATGAGTAAGATGTTGGCTTTTTGTTTTATAAGTGCATAAATAGTGTTTGAATTTTTATTTAGCAAAGGATAGGTTAGCCTTGGGCAGAGTGCTATAAGTGTAATGATTAGAACCACATAAATGAAGTACAGATGATATTTTGCAACAAAACTATTCAGTTCAAGTTCTTATTGAGTATATTTTTATGACTTATTTGAGACTTTTAAACCAAAATTATTAACACAACTTAAAACAATAAAATAAAATTAATTCCCTAGTCATGTTATATTGGCGACCATTTAGATTGAATAAAAAGAGAAAAAAGTGAGTAGGATAAAGGAATCTGGAAATATTTGTCTGAATGCAATTCCTTAGTGACATATTCTGTCTATCTTTTGTATTCCAGTATTGTCCATGTTGGTGATTAATGTCCTCTTTTGTTGTAGTTTATCTCATAAAACTTTATATTAATATTAGAGCTTATTTTTAAATAAGGAAGATGAAAATAAAAGTTATATCATTGAGTCTACAGCTAAGGGGTCCTTGATTTTTCATGGCCTTATAAATATCCTAAGTATGAAGAAGATATTCCAAAAGTAATGATTTCATTTAGACAGCAAAGAAAAGCTCCCCATTTTGATGAGTCTCTGGCAATGAGTCTTTACAAACATCATTTACTACCATCCAGGTTAATGTCTCAGTTACAGACTTAGCTTCTGCCTTTGGGAATCTACTTTATTCTCCCATCTTGTGGCACCTCTCCCTGGAAGTGGGCGGCGGGGTGGGGGTGGGGGGAGGCGGGCAGTGCATGGTGCTTCCCCCATGAGAATAAAGCAGTAGTTTCTTGTTTTAGAGGTGTTTTTAAAATTTCATCAAGTCTGTCAAAGACAAAGCCCTAGAGGCCTTCTTCCACAAGCAAGCTAGTATGTCCTCTGGTCCTTGGTATCTCCAACATCCCTTAGAAGATAATAGAATGCATTCCTTGAGAAGCAGGCTTGTCCTCAGAAAAGCCCAAGCACTTTAAGGGTCAGTCAAAAGGCTGAAAGTTCAGCCTTCAACTCCTCTAAGCACTTTGCCCTTGTGTCGAGCCTCTCTACTCTGGTGACAGTTAACAGCTGGATTCCTGGTGACGTGGAAACTTGATCACCACATCAGTACATAGACCAGCAAATATGTGACCCTGAGGTGAAAGTCCCCATGTTGTGTTACCTCTCCCTGCAGCCAGGCCATCCCCCCAAGGCACTACTATTCAATTCATATTTATATTCCCCTCCCTCTTTCCTGTTCTTTCACAGAGGCAGTTGACAATAGTAATAAATGGGGCCATACTCAAGGATGGGGCTGTGACAGGCTCAATCAGGAGTGGACTGATTTGTTGCTTTGGGGTTGAAAGCTCAGACTTTCATGAAACAAAAATATTATATTCAAGGTAATGATTTATGGCCTTAACTCCTGTTTGATTGCAGACCATAAATATTACCAAACAGTACTTACAGCATCTCTAGAGAACATTAGGAACATACTCAGTTTTACTTCATACAGCAATTACTGACTCAGGGTAAGCATGAGCATTATTTGAAAGACATTATTTTTTCCAAAATACATCTTTGGAGATGATAATGTTCAACAATGTCTTTCACGCACTCTAACTTTATCTGTGTAACTCTAAAGTGCCCAAATAAATCCAATGACAGATCAACTAGTGAGGCAAAAGCTGATGGCAGTTGTTACTCTGACAAGGATTTCATTTTTTTATCCTGTAATAACCAAGCTTCCCAGACCCAAATGCATGGCCTTGACTTGTAGTATCTCATCAAAGTTTAGAAACTTCTGAGACACCTCAAAATAAACTGGGCTCACAGCATAGAACTTGCTCAGATCTCTTTGATTTCCTTGTGCCTAACTCTTTTAGCGGTAAAGCAGGAATACCTGCTTCAGGGGATAGTTTGGGTCTTGAACATTTCTGCCTGCCTTTCTAGCCTAGTCTTATCATTACTCTCACCCTGGAATGAGTCCTGATTTATCTTCCCCATTTGGCCACCCAAAAGTCTTGGAGCCATGTGAATGAGATACCATTAGCCATTTATAATGGAAACTGGTACCAGCCAGAATGGAGAGTGACGTCTGAGTAGAATGCTTCATTTACATTACAAAAGCACTTCAATCCCAGGAGGACAATATTTATACTCCTTTATACTTGGTGCTCAGTGAATTAATTTATTTAAAGCAGTGAATTATATTCTTCCATGATACAGATTTGATTCCCTCATGGAAAAGAAAAAGACCTTTCTGAAAGCTTCTTTGGGTTAAAAATAGACCCAACAGGTACAATTTGAAATGCTATTGAAGGGCAGTCTCAGAGCAGAAAGGAGTGTGGTGTAGAAACTACTATACATTCATATGTACAGTACACAGCCACTTTACTTTCTCTATCTTATTTGAGTGACCCCTCAGAAGATAGAAACCAATTAACTCTTTATTGTGGCAGTGATCATCCTAGGTGTTCTTTCAATGGGTATTATATTTGCTAAATTAGAGATGAGCTTGACTCTAAGACAAATGTCATTATCTGAGTTATTTATTCATGGCATATCATCTGTAACATGCCCATACTAATTTTTATCAAAGTTTGGTATTGATTACTTGCTTTAATCAGTTGTACCAAAGGATGCTAAAAGACTCAGCAATCACAGCTTTGAGTATGAGCATCTCTCTCTGGGTCTCTGCCAGGCTCAGAGTGAAAACTGTGGCTATTTTCAAACTCTTGGTAACAAGAACACTAAGTAGAAGTGGCTGGATGGCTCCTTACATTTAGATGGGTGAATGTGTATGACTCTCCAAACTTTACCCATATGAAGTTGTCACCTTGACAACCCCATTATGTTTTTGTACACACATTTTGTTCATTTGTGAAATTAGCATGAAGGACTGCAGACTTCCAGCTCTGCCCTTTCTGATAATACCCACATATCTTTTCTGAGTTTGCTTTCAAAACAGGGAACAAACTCTGCTGGCTCCCCAGAAACACATGGCCAAGTTCTCAGTAGATAATTCTGTCTAAAGACAATTAAAGATAATATAGCTTGTGCTCTGTTTTTATTTATACTGTGTAATAAGGCTCCAAATTAAAAAAGTTATAGTCCTGGCCTGGTAGCTTAGTTGGTTAGAACATGGTCCTGATTCACCAAGGTTACAGGTTCAATCCCTGATCAGGGCACATATAAAAAATCAACCAATGAATGCATGAATAAGTCAACAAAAAATCAACCTCACTCTCTCTTTCTCTTTCTCTCTCTCTCCCCTGCTTTCCTCTTTTTCTAAACTCAGTAAATAAACTTAAAAAAAGTTATATCCTAATCTCCATTAATGTAAGGAGTTGCAGTCTTGTGCGTGCAGTGGTCCAAATTAGGGGACAAACTGATCATTTTTACATGTTGTTTCAGTACCAAGATTCAGCATTTCCCAAGGAGAAGTGCTAATGCAAATAGCAGATCTACCCCTCTCTTCTCATCCTACTATAGAAGTGGGTTTCATTTGAGCAATAAGACCAGATAAACTGCATTTGTGGCCAATTATGGCATAGCTTAGGTGGTATTAGAAAGCATGAGGTCAAAGAGGAGGGATTTAACTTCCAAAGAAGTGCAATAATGACCCTGAAATTCACACCTTGAGCACCTTATTACAATTGTAAGATGGAATACATTAAAATGAAGAAAACAAGGGAAAAAGGCATAAGTGGAAATTGGTAGATGGGCACAGGGAGAGTATGAAATCAATGTCAAACTAGCCTAAGTCTTTGTAGTTGAGTTTCTAAACACATTTCCAAATGGTTATCCCTTTATAAAGCTCTGCTGATTTTTCATGTACAACCAGAGAAGGATTCTTTACAAAGAGCTTCTGACCTGTTTCTCTACATTTTTAAATAAAGTTGGAAAGAAATGGAAGTGTTTTGTTTGAGAAGAGGACTTTGCCAAGGAACGTGGCCAGTAGGGGGTCTGCATTGGTTTCTAGACTTAGACCAGTGGTATGAATGGGATAGAGGCATTTGAGCAGGGACAGAACCCCTTTGGGTCAGTAACACACTATTAAGTAGCTGCAGAGAAATTCAAGACAGTGTGTGTGAAGATAAGCCCTGGGATAGGCTTAAAAATAGCCCTCCAAAGATGCCCACATCTTTCTTCCTGGGACCTGTGACTGTTACCTTATATGGCAAAAAGAGGCTTTGCAGGTGTGATTAAGTTAAGGATCTTGAGATGGAGAGAAGATCCTGGATTGTTCAAGGGGGCCTTCAGCGCAATCATATGTTTCCTTAGCAGAGAGAGGCAGGGGAGAGAGACAGGGGAGAGTCTAAACACAGACCCCAGGGAAGAAAACCCGGTGACTCCATGGCAGAAAATAGAGGAATGCAGCCACAAGTACAGGAATATTGGCAGCCCCTTGAAGCTGGAAGAGACCAGGAGCCAATTTGCCCCAGGGCCCCAGGACAGAGCACAACCCTGCCAACCCCTTGTTTTCAAACCAGTAATGCTGATTTTGAATTTTTTGCCTTTGTAACTAAGAGAAAATAAACCTATGTTGTTTTCAGCCTCTCATTTTGTGGTAATTTGATATGGCAGCCATGGGAAACGAATGGCTTGCCCCTTTAATGACCATTCTTTAAAGTTATGTCATGGATTTATTTCTACATAATACTCTGTTTTCAAAGAATTCTAAAGAATAAAATGCCTGAGTAGCACTCAGCTACTATCTCCCCTGAGATAGCTTTCTGAGAGAATCTAAAACACAGGTTCAAAGTCTCACAAATTCAGGTATCCCCTGCTTTTTGAAGGTTCACATTATGCCATTTGGCTTTTACAAAAGACCGACATTAGTACCTATTTTTGCTAACAACAGCAACAAAAAATCCAAAGAAAATGTTTGCTTTTCTCAAAAAAGGTGAAGAGCAAAAATAGCTTTCAGTGGATGTTACAGAGGCAGCCTCCCCCCAGCAAGGAGGGAAGCCCCACCGAGCTCCTTCCTTGGGAACCACACTCAGCATCCTCACATCAGGCCCCCAGGGCTTTGAACTGTGTCTGAGATAATCTGTGCTGTATCTCCATTTATTGTGTGCATTGCTAGCAAGATGTGTCTATCCTGAGGTAATTGCTTCTTCACTTTATGCCATTTTGGCTCAGGAAAGGTTTCACCAGAATGCTATACTTTCAGATAACAGGGGAGACTTGTGCTCCTTTTGTAAGCCTAGGTCTGTCTTCACACTTGCTGGCCCCTGACTACACAGCCAAAATTCTGCTTCCCTTTCCAGGCCCACTCCTTTCAGAGTCTTCCTTAAGGCCCTAACCTGGAAGTCTCCTCTCTCACATAACTTGTATCTATTTTAACTTTCTATGCCATTTGCCACAGAGACACCAGGTTGTATAGCCATCTCCCTGGTGAGGGCATAACTCCACAGAGGAAAAAACCTTTGTATCCTCCTAGGTGCTTGAACTGGGCTGCTCATCTTGAGGGGTAGTATTTCTTTAAATACATCTTCTTGACTGAAGACTTAAGGAAAATCAGGAGGCAGGTGGGCTGGCCCTGTGTTGCCAAGGCTTATGTGATGAGTGCCCGAAAGGTTAGGCCGGCACCAGGTAGAAGCTGAGGGTCAGACCCATGCAGAAGCTAAATGGAGCAAGGTGGGGAGTACATTCACTTGTGCAAGCAGAGTTGAGGAACCCACCATGTGGATGCCTTGAACAGGCTGCTTAAAGAAATGAGCTCACAAAGACTGTGAGTGAAGATACATCAATAAACATGTGGCATGACCTGTACCACAGACTAGAGTGTGCACACTCTCTACCTCTGTCTGAGTATATCACATCTACTGAGAAAAGTCTGTCACCAGGCACAGAGCAGAGGAGGTTTCCACTGACTTGGAGATTAGGGGCCAGAACCAGACTGTGGCTGTCTATAGTCCCCTCACTTCTGCTCAGGCAATTCTTTAGACAAATCAGTTGATTATTTCATTCACAACCATTACCTTTTGTCATAGCAATTTAAGAATACAGAACTATTTCATTCTCCAAGTGTAACTTGGGGATAAAAGTTCACAGACTCCTGCCCAAAACTGAATACTGAATTTCCACAAAATCAAAGTTGGCTAACCCCAGAGATCACTCCAGCATATGTCATTTATAAGAAAGAATTCTCCATCTCCCTTCCCCTTCTGTCATGTGTCCCAAGGCCCCAATGAGCCCACTGGATCCTTGGGTATCAGAAAGTTGACTAACCTCCATTTGCTGGGAGAATGCAGAGCAGGCTGGACTTCCACCCACACAGTTGGCATTCCTACTTGTCTGTGGGGAAGCACTTCCACTATGCAAGATTCAAGCAGTCAGCTATTTATAATCTAGGAAAAATTCCTTTCTCCCAGGAACACTGCCCTGAAAGTGTTTTGTTTCACAGGAAATTCAGTATTCTCCTGGGACCATAGAGAAAGAGATTTTTGTTTGTTTACTTTTTAAGCTTACAGTGAAAAATGATTCAATAACTGGGACTGTCGATTGAAAGATTTTTTAGGTATGGCAACCTCCTTCATGTTTAGATAACAACTGAGGCAGTTGTAGAAAAGAAGTAAATGATAATAATAGCTGATAATTTTTGAGCCTTTGTTCTGTGTCAGAGATACAAATAGTCTAATTTACCCTTGCAACAGCCACCTGAAATTGGTACTATTACTAATCCCAGTTTTATAGACAAAGAAGTTGAGGTTAGTAAGGTTACTGGACTTGCTAAGGTCACATACAACTGGTTAGTGGTGGAGCTTGGGCAGAACCCAGATAGCTGTCTCAGGGTCTTGTGCTCTCCAGGATGCACAGGATAAAAAGATTTATACTTTTGTAGCAAGCATAAATCTTAGTTTATAAACTCAGGTGGTTTACTGTCCATAAATCAACTTAGTATCCTCTCTAAGCCCTTTCCTCCTCAGCTAAAGGACAAAATAGCTCAACCACTCTTGAAGCTTCTTCATCATTGCCTTCAGCAGGTTAGAGCAGGGTTGGAGATTTGACCCATAGGTCAAGATATTGGAGGAGCCTGCAGTCTTCTGCTGTCTGGTTGCTGCCAAGAGGCACATGGCTCCAGACCACATGATGATCTCTGCCCTGTGGCTTCTGTGCCAAACTTGGGGCCCAAATTGTTGAGGTGCTTCCCCAGGGTGTCACAGGCCCAGCTCCTCTGAAGCCCCGCCTCAGCCTCAGGATGTTGCCAGGAGCAGGGAGCAGGCCCTCCCTCTCCTGGACTGGGGGAATCTGAGTTGTTCTGATGGAGATCAATCTCCCTCTCAGCTGCCCTCCCTCTATTCTTCTCCTCAGGACATAAGTACTAGGTACTCCTTCTTGGGTCCACACCCTTCTCAATGGTCTTAGAATTTTGACTTTTGCTTTCCTCCCTCCTGCAAATCTGCAGCAGGCACAAATCTTGATGTCAACTTGAACAGGTGAAGATAAAGGCTAAATATAGAGTGTAAACAAGTTAATATTACAAAACATGCTCCTGTGAAATCTCCCTTCACTCCTCTTCACATTAGTGGCATGTGTCCCCCTGCTTGCTCTCACTCTCGTGCTCATACTCAAACATATGCGCACAAGTACCCATGAATAATATCTCATTCTTTTGATATTTAATATTTTCTTCTCCTGTCAGGTGAAGCTTATATTATCTAGGCTTTGTCTCTGACCATACTGATGTTGTTATGGAAATTCCTTAAATAATCCTGTATTAAAGTTCCTAAAAAATTGTATATTACAGCTGATGCCCATGAGGTAGCAGGCAGGTGATTTGACTCTTTCTTATATGTCAATTTGTGACCACAGTACTTTTTAATATACTTTATAATTTATATTTTAATTTATGAATTATCTTGGAGGATCTGATTGTTTGGAATTCATGCTGATCTTTTCCAGTTATTTGAATCTTTAGACAAATTATTAAGGGAATATTTAAGTGTCTCATTTCATGGAAATTGGGAACACTGGATTGCAACATAAATGTATTTATTCAGAACGGTGGGGGAAAACCTCTAAGGAAGACATAGTATGTGTAGTATTTATTATTCACATCGGTTTCATTGTTGCCATGTATGGGTTTTCTTAATATATTACTGGTATTTTGTCTTGTGTATATCTATCTACCACTATTAAGCCCCCGGACTATTTGTGCCTACAAGACACATGTAGGAATGCTTTCTTAGTAGACCTCATCTTCAGGGGTCATTTTATTTCTATAGCTTAGTTCCTTCTTACTAGAATAGAGTACTCCACATTTTTTCCCAAAATTTCTATCAGTCTTGATGTAATGTGTTAGGTGATGAATGACTGGAAGTTGGCCACAGGGGGCATGTGAGCAATGAGTCATGCTGTCTCGTAGTAATCAGTCAGCAAATAGCTTCCAGCAAGTATTTTAACCCCCAAAGCACACTTACCTTTGGTATTAACCTTAGACAGACCATCCTAATCTATATCTGTGCTCTCATCCCTCTTTCAGAACTTCTAAGAGGAGAAGGAAAAATGGAATCAAGGTTGCGCATGCCTATCATCTCCTTCAAGACTTAAATAAAGATAGACCTACATGCAGGGGTCTTTCCCAACAAACCATTGTCCTCAATTTATTTTTCTGTATTTTGCTTGCTCTCAGATGTTACAAAGTTGTTTTTATTATGTATTACTTTTGTTTATATATGTGTTCCTCTATGTGACTGTTAAACCAGTTTATATTGCTATGAAGTTCCATTAAAAAGTCAGGGACACAGTGGAATACAGCAGGAAAGTATCCTTCTCATACATCACATCCACAAAAGATTGCTTCAAATAATTAATTTAAATTTATTAAGCTTATTTAAAACATAAATTCTCCCTAGGAAAGGGAAGAATTAAACCTATTAATCTTATTCACTGGTTAGACTGTTTCCTCAAACATTAAGGGTCAGCTCCTGTAGAGTGGGAGGGATAAGGAGGAAAGCAAGAGAGTTAGTTTTACAGCAGGCAGCTTGGAAGATGTGCCCATGTAAGCTGATGTAGAAGAGTGCTTTAGACAGGTAGCAGCAAGAAAGCTTTGGGAACCTGCAGCTGCAAGAAACAAAAGGGAATAAGTAGGCAGGAAACATGAATGGCAGAGCCAATGAGGGCCACTACAAATCATCTTACTGGAACCTCAAATGTGTGGTTGTGGTTTCTAGTGTCTGGACTAACCCATAAGCTCTGTAAAGGTAAGATTTATTTTGTTTCCTTGTTTTCCTCTGAAACTCTATACAGAGTAAGCATGCAGAAGAGGTTTGCTGAATAAAATTCCACTTTAGGCAAAAGGAGTAGAAGGGGCCAGTGAGAATATTTGGCAAGGTTATGAAAGGTAGTTCTGGGATTTTACCAAGAAAAGCTTTTGGCTTTGGGAAAAGTTGTGCCAAAAGTTAGGCTCTTGCCCTGGCTGGTGTGGCTAAGTGGGTTGAGTGCCAGCCTGCAAATCAAAGGGTCGGTGGCTCGATTCCCAGTGAGGGCACATGCCTGTGTTGCAGACCAGGTTCTTCAGTGTGGGGTGCATGGGAAGCAACCACACATTGATATTTCTCTCCCTCTCTCCCTCCTTCCCCTCTGTCTAAAAATAAATAAATAAAATCTTAAAAAAACAGTTAGTTTCTTTTGGATAAACCAAACCTCAGTCCTTCTTAAAGATATCTCATTACATTACTGTTTCATTTTATTAGCAGAAAGTGTCCTAAAGTGGCATCTACTCCAACCGTCTATCACAGTTGACCTCCCTAACCAGCATTCACCCTCACTGGGCCCAAACATCTCCATTGCAGGATGGGATTGGGGAGTCACAGTTCACCAAACCTTCTTATCTTTCTGGTTCTTAGAAAATATTTTCTTATAATAAGCCAAAATTTGTTCCATGTTTCAAAGAGCTACATAGCATGATGGGAGTAATTTTTCCACGTGACAATGCTTCAGATATTTAAAAACACCTAATATATTTCCACTGAGTCTATCATCTCCATTTCCTTAACTATTACCATACTAATGATTTCTTTCAAATTTGATTGCCCCACTTCAAAAATATGTCAATTTCTTTATATTCTCTTTAAAGAATCACGTACAGCATTGAGCTAATTCTTCAATAATATTTTAATTCGTTCTTTAAGCCTTCTTTTAAACTCCCATTCTTTTAACTCCCTTAAGGTGGGCGAGGATTGAGAGGTGAGGGAAATGATGTGGAGAAACTATTATGTCCAAGCTGCTTTGCCCATACAAACTCATGCACTCTCTTTCCCCTCTGCTTCTTAAAAGGAATTCTCTACTTGGTAAAAACCACCCCAGTTAACTGGCAGTGGGAGTTCCTTTCTAAAGCAAGCCATTACTCCTTGCCGTGAGCTGTACAATGAGGTCTGTCCATAAAGTATCCAGCCATGTAATATGAAAAAATAGAAATATCAATTGAAGAAGGTACAAGATATAAAAAACATTGTACGTAAGACAATGACACCTCAGCCCCCTTCAAAGCAGGCACATTGGGACCTCACACAGTTCTCCCAGCATCTCCTTGACTGTTTAAAACACTCTGCAAAATCCTTGGTTAGAATCACCATCAGCTGCCCTGTTATATTTTCCTGAATCTCAACAGCAGTCTGAAATCTCTTCCCTTTCAAGGGCAATTTTAGTTTTGGGAAGAAACTTCTGTTTTTTTCCCAAAGTTGCAGGGTGACAAATCTGGGCCGTAGTTGGAGGCTTAGTCACCTGGGTGATTTTATGTGTCACCAAAAACCTCTGTACTGGATGTGATACATGAGCAGGCCCATGGTCATGATGAAGCTGCCAATCACCTGTTGCACATAGTTGCAGCCATTTTCATTGTATTGCATCTCTTCAGATATTTACAAAAAACATTGAGGTACTTCTCATTAATTATTTGGCCTGGGGGCATGTACTCGTGACGTACAACACCTTCCCAATAAAAAAAATACAGTTAACATGGTCTTGATCTTGCTGCGACTTTGCCGTGGCTTCTGGTCTGGAGAACCAGGCGAATTCCATTGGGATGACAGGACCTTTGTTTCTGGATCAGATTCATCTTTGGTTATGAACTTCTTAAGGAAACCTGGTTCATTAGTAGCAGTTTGAATCAAGTCATTAGCAACTGCAGCATGCTGTTCCTTCTATTCTGGTAGCAGAAGCTGCAAATGAATTTTGCCATGCCACATTTCATGCCAAGATCTTGCATCAAAATCTTGGACACAATAGTTTTCGGAATCCCCAGATCAGCTTCTAGTTCTCGCACTGTCAGTCGCCAATCTTTGTTGATTGTAGCCAGTGCACATTCAACACTCTCAGGGGCTCTGCTTGATGCAGGCCTTCCAGAACATGGATCACTTTCAACAGATTCTTTTACATCTTTGAAATGTTTGTGCCACAGTTTTATTTGTGCTGCACTCATTGAATCATCCCCAAAAGCCTGAATCATCCCAATAGTTTCCACAGAGGAATGTTCAAGCTTAACGCAAAATTCGATGTAGATTCATTCCTCTACTTGCTCAGTAATTTTAAATGCTACAGCCACACAGCATACATGCTCACTCGAGAGCGTCCACTGCCCCCACTGAGTAGTAGTACATTGAAGTCATTGTTCACACATGAGCATTCCAGTCCACTCTCCTTGGCTGCCAGGTGACATCAATGTCATGTAAGCCATCCTCATTATATTAACAATGACTGGATTTTTTCCTAAAATATCTTCATCTATGCCCTGCAGAAGGGTTTATAAATTTGAAACAAATAGTCAGCTGAATATGGGGATATGATAAATCAGATTTAGATCACCCTACTCAAGACTCATCCATGATGGAAGTACCCTATCTGCATAATACATATTGAGCCATGGTGAGTTCATAGAATCTTTACAGATACATACTTGCAAGTGAGATGATAAAGGAGAAAATAGTAAAAATACACAAAAACATTTTATAAACTTTATAAAATATATAACTACCTTTTCTTAGCTCTGCTAATGGAGAAAACTGTTATGCAAATAATCTAAAACAGCAAGGAAAATGTTATTAACCACAATTCTGGAATACACTGGAATTTACATTTCAAGGAAATAACAAATTACCTTTTTAATAATACAGTTTTTTAAAAATATCAAAATTGGCTACTGCTTTTTTGAGTTCATTCTGACTAATCCTGACACATGTTGAGTGGCAGGGAGTCAACCTGAAATTGATCATTTGCTAAAAATAATGGTGCAAGAAGTAATAATGCATACAATTTAATCTAGAGTTGATTATGTTCCATAGTTGCTGCTATTTTTAAGCTGCTATAAGTGGTTTATTATTTATTCTCATATTGTTTTTTATGCAAGGAATTAAATGTGCTTTCTGTGTATTCTCTTAATTATTGTCACCTTCATCCTCATAAATACAATTAGTTCTGTTTCGTGTTTGTGGAAATTGGAGGGTCAGAATTGTTAAGGAGCAATATTTCAGGAAAGGAAAAGGGTGAATCTCACAGAGAATATTCAGCAAGATTTATAATTCTTGAGTATTCTAGCTAGAGAAGACTCAGGAATCATCTCCTCGGCCCTTTCCTTTTAAAAGTGAGAATGGTGACATGGGAATCATTTCAATTGTTCTATTTAGTGAACTTAAATGCTTTCCAATTTTGTTTTCATTTCCTGAGTTTGAAATAAGAATACTTACTCTGGATTTTTCCCAATAATAGAATTCTCAAAGCCATTGATGGGAGTGTGTCGAGATGAATGCATCTGTCTATCCAACTGATGTTTAGTGAATGTGTACATCAGCAGTATACCACATGGAATGCCAGCTGGGGCTAGGAGCCAGGGTCCTGCCACTTCTGTGACACCACCTTTGCTATCAGTAAGCAGCTCTCACATGTGTGTTTGGACCTCAGTGTCTTCATCTCTAAAATTAGAGGTTGGACTAAATATTTTAAATGTTCTTAGAGTGTTAATGTTCCATGATTCTCACCTTCTTTTTTTTTTTATTTATTTATTATTTTTTTTATTTTAGATTATTCAGTACAGTTTCAATCTTTTATTCCCATTCCAGCCCACCCACCCATCCCTCCCCACCTCACTTCCATTTCCAAGCCCCGTAGTTTTGTCCATGTGTCCTCTATATTTGTTCCT
>CM052538.1:96472314-96539499 GCA_028533065.1 Trachops cirrhosus | reverse complement strand
ACAACCTCTCCAACACTTGTTGTCTGTTGTTTTATTTATGATGGCCATTCTGACTGGTGTGAAGTGGTATCTCATTGTGGTTTTAATTTGCATCTCTCTGATAGCTAGTGATATTGAGCATCTTTTCATGTGTCAAAACATTATTTAAAAGAAAAAGCAAAGTTGAAGGAATCATACTACCTGATTTTAAGACTGATTTTATAAAGCCATGTTAATAAAGACAGCATAGGACTGATTGATTAAAGGGACAGAATCAAGAGTTCAGAAATAGATACACACAAATATGACCTATTGACCTTGGACAAAAGTGCAAAGGCAATTCAATAGAAAATGACAGTATTTTCAATGACTGTGTTTGGAACTATTGGACATACACTCACAAAAAATAAAAATCAACTTTACCTAATTCTTAGAATGGATAAAAATAACACAAAATAAATTATAGGTATAAAAGTAAAATATAAAACTAGAAAATATTTAGAAGGAAACGTAGGAGAAAATCTTCAAGATCTAGAGTTAGGCCAAGAGAGTTTTTACACATAACAACAAAACTTGGTCCTTTGAATAAAATTTTGATAATTAACTTTGTGAAAGTTAAAAATATTTGATCTGTGTATAAAATTTAACTATAAGAAAACAACCCAAAATACTTAAACAGACACTTCACCAAAGAAGATAAAGGCAAGGCAAATATACACATGAAAAAAGATGCTTTACATCATCAATCATTAAGAAAATGCAAAAATTAAAACCACAATAAATGAGTATAACATACCTATTAGGATGTCTAAAATAATACAAAGGGATGGCAAGGGTTCTCAGCTACTGGAACTCTCATATATTTCTGATGGGAAGGTGGTCCAGTCACTCTGGAAAACACTTTGGAAGTTTATTATAAAGTAAACATATATTTACTATGTGATCCAGCAATCCACTTCTAAGTATTTTACCCAGAAGAAATAAAAATATGTTCACACAAAACCTGCACACAAACCTTACAGCATTTCTTTCTGTAATTGTCATATTATGGAAATAACTCAAATTTCCTTCAGCAGATGAATGAATAAATCAACAGTGGTACATTCATACTCAGCATGAACTGTTCCTACATGCAACTACTTAGATGAATACTAAAGATATTATGTTTGAATGAAAAAAGTTAATCTCAAAGGAATTATTCCACTTATATGACATTCTTTAAAAGACAAACTCTGGTGACAGAGACTGAATCAGTTGTTGCCAGGGGTTGAGGGGTGAGCAGGGTGTGTGACTACAAATGAAAGTATGGGGGAGTTTAAGGACACTAATGTAAGTACTCTGTTTCCTGATTGCAGCTGGGGTTACATGATTCTATTCATGCCACAAATTCATAGAGCTATATGCAAAACTTTTTTATTGTATATAATTTTAAAATTAAATTAAAAGAAAAAATCAACTACAATTTACTTAATCAATTTACCTTCTAAATGGAAACAAAATCCAAAAGAAACACCGGCAGAGGATCAGCCAGTATAACATAAGTGCAATTCATTTTGTTGTGATGATGCTTTGGGTTGTTTGGAGAAAAACATCTACCAGCAAGAATTGAGTCATTTTGGAATTCAACAACTGCCACCACATCCCAGTTGCCTGCTGAAGACAATCTCCTTGCAGCTTAAGAAGGAGGAAGTTATCCTGCTCAGTTTGCATGGCTGTTCTGTGGACTTTGGATATCAATTCCTACAGAAGAGAGGGCTTCCTCAGGTAATAAAGGTTAGAGGTGTTTCAAATGGGAATAAGTGATGAGGGTAGGGAATTGCCAAGGAGGACAAGCTGTCAAGTTTTCAAGTATCTTCACAAAATGGTATTGCCTTAATGAGTTCACCATGGTACAGAGTGAGAGCCTCATCCTTTCAAGGTCAGAGATTTGTTCTTGTCATTGCTTCTGACTTGATTGGATGCAGACTATAGTGCAGATTATTCATAGCCTCTGTGTACACTTATAATTGTGAGCTAACATTCTTTCATAGAGCCATACAAGTCCCTTTGCTGGATTCCTGGTCAATGAAAGCAGCCTTATGGAAGACCATTGATTTATTCATTTATTCACTATACATTTCTCCAGCACCTTCAATGTGACAAATATTACACTAAGTACTGGGCATAAGAGATAAATAATGCATGTGCACTGCTTTGAGCACCTTAGAGATTTTCCCACAGGGCGGAGAATGTGATGGCCAGCTGACAAGTATTCCAGGCCTGGTGGCGATGATTTTCCATGTTGTGATTTAACATGATACAGTTAGGTACAGTCAGTCATCCTCTTGTGAATTTGCTTAACAAAATCATTATTCCTGAATTTTTAAAGTATATTTTATCAACTGTGCTATTACAGTTGTCCCAGTGTTTCTGCCTTTGCCCCTCTCCTCCCAATATCCCCTTCTCTCCAGCAATCCTCCCCACCCCATTAGGTCATGTCCTTAGGTCATGCATGTAAGTTCTTTGGTGTCTCCATTTCCTATGCTATTCTTAACTTCCCCCTGTCTATTTTATTACCACCAATTATGCTTCGTAGTCCCTACAACATTTCCCCATTCTCCCCTTTCACCCTCCCAGCTGATATTTTACTGCACAGAAAAGAAATGATGAAACCCAGGATTGGACCCCAAACTTATTTCTCCAATGGGGAATTGCTCATCTGTGAGATTCCAGCTTTTATCATAGCATTAATGGTCCATATTAGAGCCCCCCAAAAGGTGGCTACTTTTATATTCATCCTACACTCAACAATTTTACCTAACTCTGCTCTCTTCTTGTTTATCATCTTACATCATCTGCGTTACAACACATCATCCTCACCAGGCTGCAAACTGTTTTGAAATCAAGAAATGTGTTAGTCATGCTATCACTCATCCCCATCCTCAGCAGCTAGTTTAGTGTTTGCAAAGGAACTGTAATTTATGTTTATGAGAAATAGGGGGAGAGGTGAGGCGAGGAGAAGAGAGGCGAGGCAAGGCAGGGAGAAGCCCAAGCCACTTGGAATTTGGAGTGTAAGTGCCTCTTAAGTAAAACATATTTTTAAGAGACTAATAGAAGAAATACACTTTTCAATAGAAAAAAAGGATCCTAATTTTGACTGCCACTCATTAGCTATGTTATCTTTATAAGCTAATTATCATCTCCAGTCTCAGTTTTCTCATAAAATGAAATGAATGAGGTAAGGAATTTCTAAATCATTCCAGTATCTGTTGACTCCAGTATTTTTCAAGACAAAATCCTCTCCTCAGATCTTTCACTGCTTTTTGTTTTGTAATTTGTTTCACCATTTTCTCTTGACACTTAAAAAGACTTTGTAAAAACTACTAATATGAAAAAAAGATTTCCCATAAACATTATATCATACATGTTTCCTATTAGAGCTTCTGACATTCCACATATTTTCAAAGGTAATCGCAAGTACTGGAGACAATTTAAAGGTCATTATTGGGTTAGCCAAGAAAATAGCTAGTGATGACTTCAGCTAGGGGACTATTTAGCTGATCATAAAACCTATTAGCTCAATTAGGTAAATCAAATAGGAAAAAACATTCAGACTTAAAATATCACCCACCACTACCTACTATTTGCCTGTATGCCCTCTATTTCATGGTAAACTCAAAATGTTTGTTCCTTCTATGAAGAAAAAAAAGACCAGATCATCTGATTTAGCAGATGTAGTGATTCAAGATCACTTAGCATATAAAATTATAAACCAAAAATTACATTAAATAGCAATTTTTAAAGAGCAGGTAAAACTGCACCTGTATAAACAGGTTTGAGCTTCTTTCTCTGAAGTGCTATATTTCACTCTACTGGGACAAGTGCAGAAAGAAGCACATGGCATTTTCCTCCCTTAAGAGACATTTTCCAAACCTGGAATGGTCTGTAGGTTCAGGCTTGTGGGAAGGCAAGGAATCAGCATTGAGGTGAACTTTAATGATCCCAAACATTCTACTTTTAGTTGTTTACAGTATTCAGATATTGAGTAGGTTCTTAAACTTTCAAAGAACAAGCCCTCAAGACAATGCTGACTTTAACTTCTTTTTTGTTTTTCATTATTCAAGTGATCAGTTCACAGAATGTTTGAGTGACTCATGGAAAGAAAAAGTATTAATATTATTTAACATTTAATAAGTGTGGTTATTACATTCTGATCATACTACTGCTGGAAAGAGTTGGTCCATTGAATGAATGTTCAAAACTGATGCAATGACTATTTTATCCAATTACAAATTTAGCAACTGATGCAATCAGTGGTGTGCTGGTAACTGTAAGACAGTGATCTTTCTAGCACTGGTTTCTATAATGTAGACTGTCCTCCCACGACCAACCAATATCAAGCAACCAATGTGATGTCACCTAACTTGCATAGATGTAACTGCTGGAAATTCAACAATCAGCTCAGTCAGATGAGAACAAAGAGCTCCAGAACACTGATAGGTGTGACTTAAGGAATAAGGAAAAGAATGACCTACCTATAATTGGAATTCCAGGAAAATTATTCTTAGACAACACACTTAAATGCTTACTTTGCTGCCAACCTTCATCTCAAATTGACAGAGGGTGTTGGGTCACGTTTTTCAGAAGACCCCTGTGCAGGACCTTTTGGAAATGGCTGGCCTTCAAGAAATCTACATTCTATCCACTGTTCCTCATCTGCTGTGTGTTCATGAGCAGGCCATTCCATTTCCCTGGGACTCATAAAGGTGTCAGCTATCTAGTCCAAAAGTCAAGTAGGGTACCAATTATTAAACTGAGTGTCCATAGTCAGTGAGTCCTGAAACATAAGTGATCACCACCCAGATAGGAGGTAGGAATTTGCTAAAGTCTCCCCAGGGTCTTACTTGGGTCTTGATGTCTCCCTAAGAGAGGCATTTAATGACCCTGAACAGGGGTAGGGGTAGATCAGCTTTCTCCAAGGCTATGATCCCCCCTCATCTCAGCCATGCAGTGCTGTGTTTAACCTGCCTCTGCTATGGTCTAAGAAAGGTGACTTTCTTTCCTGTTCTCACTTCTCCTTTTGCCCATATGTCAGGAGGTAATCATGTATGTATACTTTTATATTCATGCTGAAATATTCATTGCTGGGAACAACACAAGAATATCAAGCTTGTTAAAACAACAAATTTGTAAAAACAACCTATAATTTAGTCCTCCAATGTAATAATGTAATATAACAGGACTAATCACTTATTGTTGCCTATTTAATTATACCTAAATATTCATTATTTCTATTAATAATTATCTAATTTAATATAAGTTCTGTGTGCCATCTAGCCAATAAATATCTGTTGAATGAGTAAATGAATGAATAGTTGACATCATATTTAGATGAACAGATGAGATGTTCTCCCTTCTTTATTTTCAGCTTCTGGTGCTATGATATACTTTTCCTATTTCATATTTCTCTTTATGTTCTCTGTTTAGACAATGGCAAATAGCTTCTTGCACTGCAGGGGAATTCTGGCAGGAAAATCATACTCTTTACCTCTCAGCTACCTTTAGAAATGCATGAACAAAGAGACTGAGGAAGTAGAAAACATGCTGTGAAATTGCAAGCAGTTGGTAGAGCAACAAGTGCACTGGAGTGGGTGGCATTTGTCCCTACTCCCATGCTCTAATCTGAAGCTTGTAAAACAGATGTAGTGGAGGCTGGAGAATGGTGGTGCTCATCTGTGGAGGTGAACATGATATGAAAAATGGAGGCCCAAGGAGCAGCTGTGCCATACAGTGTCACAGGCTGATGAACCTGTCAGTCCTGCTGGGCAGTTTTCCTGCAACAACATTTTAACCATTTACAACACTAGATGCAATGGCAAGTATTGCAAATTTCACATTTCTTTACAAGATTAGAGCACCAGAACTACAGTGTATGGAACTTCTTGAAAATATTTTCATTTTGTTTATTTCTGATAAAATTTAACCTCCTACTTTACAAAATTAGCATCCCAGAAAACTTTTATGTTGTTGTTGTTAATCTTAATAATGGCATGAGAATATTATAAATCTACTATTATCTAATAGACATCAACCTGATATCTTTTTTATATGTATAGTGTTTAATGCTTTTTCTTATATTGCTTTTATTATTATTATTAATCTTCACCCTAGAATATACATGTATTGGTTTTAGAGAGAGAGGAAGGGGAATAGAGACAGAAACATAAATGTGAGAGAGAAACAATCAGTTGCATCCTATATGTGCCCCTACTGTGGATCAAACCCACAACCTAGGTATGTGCCCTGACTAGGGATCAAACTACAACCATTTGGTATATGGGGCAATGCAGGATGTGCTCTGGCTGGTGTGGCTGTGTTAGCTGGAGCATCATTTAGTTCTATGAAAGGTCAATGGTTGGATTCTCAGAGCACATACTCTAAGTGGTAGGTTCAATACCAGGTGGGGACACATTCAGGAGGTGGCCGATTATCTTTTCTCTCTCACATTAATTCCTCTTTCTCTCTATTTCTCTCTCTCTCTCCCCCATTCCCACTTCCTCTCTCTCTAAAATCAATAAATGTATCTTCAGGTGAGGACTTAAAAATTGCAGGATATAGCAAAAGAAGTGCTTAGAGTGAGATTTATCATCTTAAATGCCTTACTAGAAAGGGAAAAAAAGAGAAAAAAACAAATTTTCACTTCAGTTAAAAAAACAGCAAGAGCAAGTTAAAATAAAACTAAAGTAGAATGAAAGAAATAATAAAGAATAGTACTCTATGAAATCAAGACAGACCCACAGAGGATATTAAGAAACCCAAATGTTGATTCTTTGAAAAGGTCAAAAAACTAATAAATCCTTAATGGATTAAAGAAAGAAAGATAAAAAACCCAGATATTGCAAATAGTGGGGTTAAAAGAATAGGGAAATCTTACTATAGATCTTACAACCATTATAATAATGTAATATGACAATAAATTTGATTATTTAGAAGAAATGGACAAATTACTTGACAAACACCACTTACTAAAACTGAACTTTTAAAAAAGATTGAAAAAGAAATAGAAAAACTGATGTGTCCTATATTAGAAAACTGGATTTCTAATTTAAAAAAAAAATTCCACAAACATACGCTGAGACCCAGATGGTTTCACTTGTAAGTTCTATCAAACTCTGAAATAAGGAATGATGCAAAATTCACACATATTCTTCCAGAAAAAAAAATAAGAGGAAAAACTCCCAACTCATTTTAAAAGGCTAGAATATTTCAGACACAAAGACATGACAAAGAAATTATGAGATGTAAATTTGCTAAATAATATTTCTCATGAACGTAATTGTAAAAATGTTCTCTTGGAAAATACTAGCAAGGTGAATTCATTAATATATAAAAAGAATAGTCATTATGACTTTATTCCTAGGAATGCAAGTTTGGTTCCTATATTAAAAACCAATACATGGGCCTTCTTGTTTCATCTAAGAGATGTTGAAAACTGGAGGGAGCATTGCTCCCATCTTTAAAATAGGAAATAGAAAGCTGACCCAACAGAATGAATGACTTCTTCAACCCATTAGAGAACTGACAAAGCAGTGCAAAGAAATAATCCTTGGAGGATACTGGTGCCTGCAAGGAGAAATAGGATTCAAACACTTCCTGACCAAGAGAAGATGCCTCTGGATGCCGTATAAGAAAGTAAAAAAATTCAACTTAAAATTTTTTGTGAATTACTGAAAACCACATATGGGTGTGAAGCCCTGGGTCATAGATATAGGGAGATTCGTACTCTAATGATCCTTTTCATTATAGACAACACCAGGTGTGGGGGGGGGGCTCTGCCCACAGGCCCCCCTGCCCCCGGCTGCCATGGATGAGAATAAGTATACCAAGATTGATCTGCTTGGGGAGGAAAGGTGGCCAATCTCTCAAAGGAGAAGGGCCAGGAGCCCGTTCCTCAGTGGGCTTTTATTGGGTTCATTTGCACAGGATTACAGATAAAGCTCATTAACCATTGTCAGGCAGTCAAGATCAAACAATAGATAACAAAGAACTCTGAGGGCCTATTTCGAGTCACGGTCAAATAGCTAAAGAGCTGTAAAGCTTTGAGGAACAAACTCACTTCTTGCTTGGACCCTTATCATTTAATTGAGAGCATTCTAAGCAAAGTGGGTTTCACAGGTTTTTACATATTCTTTCTTAGGCCTGATTGCCCTAGGGACCCGGCCTTTCCAGCACAGGGCTACATCACCCTCTGTCATTGTTTCAGGCTTAAGTCAGGCAGGGGAAATAGGAGAAGTACATCAGCCAAGAGATTAGGAGACTTCTCTCTCAGACAGAATGAGGATGCAGGCTTTGTCAAAGCCATGGGGCAAGGGTCCATCACCCCCTTTTGTTATCATCAACCAAGTCCTTCCTTGGGGACCTCCCACATGATCGTGCCTGTCTTAGGTCATTCCACCCTTGGGGAATCTTACCTGTCATTGACTAACCAATCAAGCATTGGGGGCCAGGCAGGGTGAAGAAAAAGGAGCAGAAGCAGGGCTCCTGCCAGGGAGACAAGCTTTGTCTCCTTAGTGGCTTCTGGTCTGAAGGTCGCCCACTCAGCCTTAGCCATTGGGGTGGGGGGGCGGTGTTTACAGCTTCTGAAACCAGGCAGGGTGGTTCCCATCAACCAGGTACCATAAAGAAAATAGGAGAGGCTCCTTGAAAACTTTCTCATTGAACTGACTTGGAGAAGGAAGTAGTAGCCAGCTGCCAAAACTCTACCCAGATCCATCTCCCCTACCTCACCTCTGGAACAGAAGCTTCAATTTTGCAGGGAGAAGAATTATAAAAATTGTCACTCTTAGGGCACTGGTAGGGTTAGGATTCAATGACGCTAAGCAAAAGTAAAGGGAAAGAGAACTCAACCTTGGGACAGTGACAGAAGTCAATGCTAGGGCCAGGACTAGAGATGTCTGGCAGAACAGGGTTTTTTTAAGTGCCACACTCTTAAAACTGAAGTCCACAAAGCTTGTCTCATCCTGACACTTGATCAGAGCAACAGAGAATTCCCCCTTCCTCCATGCTTTATTACTCCATTAACAATGTGCTAAGTAAAAGTAACATATAGCTGAGATTGCTATGAAAGATGGATTCTTTTGGGGGAACAATACAGAAGGAAAACTCAAAGTCAAGGGGAGAAAAGATGTTGATTAAAAAAAAAACTCTGGCTAATTAACCCATACCTTAAACACAGGATATCACTAGAGAAATTTGAGGCTATTGTGTACTGAAGATAACTAAAGAAAAAAATAAACTTCAAAAATAGCCCAATTCCTAATTATATTAACAGAAAACCCTACATTAAAGGTCAGCATGAAAATCTATACCCCAACAGATTGGATAACCTATATGCTGAATATCACTAATCATCACATCAGAGAAATGTAAATTTAAACCACAATGAGATGTATGACACCTGTTATAATGACTATTATCAAGCATAAGAGATAAGTGTTGGTTAAGAAGTAGAGAAAAGAGAATCCTCATGCACTCTTCATCGGAACGTAAATCGGTACAGATACTATGGAAAAGAGTATGAAAGTTCCCCCAAAATTAAAAATAAAACTGCCGTGTGATCCAGCAATCCCACTTTTGGGTATATATCCAAAGGAAATAAAATCATTATCTCAAAGAGATATCTATAGCTTCATATTTATTGCAGCATTATTCACAATAGCTAAGCCATGGAAACAATCCATGTGCTCATTAATGTATTAATGGATAAAGAAAATGTAGTCTGTAGAAACAATAGAATAGTATTCAGTCATGAGAAAGAAGGAAATCCGACTACCAGCCAAGATGGAGGCATAGGTAGACACACTGTGCCTCCTCACACAACCAAGATAGGGACAACAACAATTTAGAAACAGAATAACAACCAGAACTGACAGAAAATTGAACTGTATGGAAGTCAGACAACCAAGGAGTTAAAATAGACGTGTTCATCCAGACCAGGAGGAGGGGCAGAGTTAGGCAGCCAGGTGGAGAGGCATTGCGGCACAAAGAGCTTGGGACCAGGTGTGTAAGACCACAGTGGGGAGACCTGTGCGTGCGCAAGTGGTGGCTGGCAGACCCCTGGCCAGGGGGTGGCAAAAGGCAGACCCAGCGAGGAGGGGTTGTGAAGCAAGGCACTGTGCCCAACCCAGGATCCCAGCACAGGGAAATAGAGCCTCGGGGCACTGATTGAAAACACCTGTGGGGGTTGAGGCACAGGGAGAGACTCCCAGACTCACAGGAGTGGTCATTGGAAAGACCCACAGGGTGCACAAGCCCACCCACATGGGAATCAGCAACAGAAAGGTCCAGTTTGCTTGGGGGAAGCTGCAGAAGGGACTGAAGTTGCACAGAAAGTGGAGCAAGCACCATTGTTCCCTCTAGACCCCGCCCCCACATACAGGGTCACAACCCAGCCACTGGGGTGCCCCACCCTGGTGAACACCTAAGGCTCTGCCCCTCATATGTAACAGGCACAACAAGACAAAAAAAAAAAAAAAAGATGGCTCAAACAGAACAAATGAAAGCCCCAGAACCAATCCTTTTAAGTGACTGAGAGATAGCCAACCCATCAGATGCAGAGTTCAAAACACTGGTGATCAGGATGCTCACAGAATTGGTTGATTTTGGTCACAGATTAGATGAAAAAATGAAAGCTACAATAAGTGAAATGAAGAAAATGCACAGGGAACCAATCGTGATGGAAAGAAAGCTGGGTCTCACATCAATGGAGTGGACCAGAAAGAAGAAAAAAACATACAATCAGAAAAGAATGAAGAAATAAGAATTAAAAAAAATGAGGAGAGGCTTAGGAACCTCCAGGACATAGTTAAACATTCCAACATCCGAATTATAGGGGTACCAAAAGGAGAAGAGGAAGATCAACCAATGGAAAACTTATTTGAACAAATAATAAAGGAGAACTTCCCCGATCTGGCAACGGAAATAGACTTCCAGGAAGTCCAGAAAGCTCAGAGAGTCCCAAAGAAGCTGGTCCCAAGGAGGAACACACCAAGGCACATCATAATTACATTAGCCAAGGTAAAAATGAAGGAAAGAATCCTAGAAACAGCAAGAGATAAGGAGACAGTCACCTACAAAGGAGTTCCCATCAGACTGTCAGCTAATTTCTCAAAAGAGACCTTACAGACAAGAAGGGGCTGGAAAGAACTATTCCAAGTCATGAAAGGCAAGGACGAACATCCAAGATTATTCTATCCAGCAAAGCTTTCATTTAGAATGAAAGGGTAGATAAAGTGCTTCTCAGATAAGGTCAAGTTAAAGGAGTTTATCATCACCAAGCCCTTATTATATGAAATGTTAAAGGGACTTATCTAAGAAAAAGAAGATAAAAATATAATAGTAAAACGACAGCAAACTCCCAATTATTAACAACCACACCTAAAACAAAAACAAAAACAAATTAAGCAAACAGCTAGAACAGGAACAGAACCACAGAAATGGAGATCACATGGAGGGTTAACAACAGGGGAGTGGGAGGAGGAGAGAGGGGGAAAAGGTACAGAGAATAAGTAGCATAGATGGTAGGTAGAAAATAGACAGGAGGAGGGCAAGAATAGTACGGGAAATGTAGAAGCTAAAGAACTTATGACACATAGACATGAACTGAAGGGGGGAATGTGGGTGGGAGAGGGTGTGCAGGGTGGAGGGGAATGAAGGGGGGGTTATGGGACAACTGTAATAGCATAATCAATAAAATACATTTAAAAAAAGAAAGAAAGAAGGAAATCCTGCTATTCATGACAAACATTGTTGGGCCATATGGGCATTATGCTAATAAATAAGTCAGACAAATACTGTATGATCTCACTTACATGTGGAATCTAAAAAAAGTTAAACTTATAGAAACAGGGAGTAAAATGCGGGTTTTCAAAGGGTGAAAAGATGTGGAAAATATTGATCAAAGGATATAAACCTCCACTTATAACTTGAATAGATTCAGGGGATATAATATACAGTATGGCAACTATTGTTAATACTTGAAAGTTGCTAAGGGAGTAGATCTTAAATGTTCTCATCAAAAAGAAAATTAATTTTGTGAGGCGGTAAATGTATTAACCTTATTGTGGCAATCATTTTGCAATATATACATATAACAAATCACATTTATACCTTAAACTTGCACAAGGTTTTATGTCAGTTAAATCTCAATAGAGCTGAAGGTGAGGGGGGAGGTCTAGTAGTAGAAAAGACATGCTTATTTCCAAGCACAAAGTTTATTTACTTCAGTATCTACTGTCCTTTGCACATGCTCAGCTTTTAACAATAACAAAAATTATAAGCCTAGGAAAAGGCAAAAAAAAAAAAAAACACACAATAGTCTGGAGAGACAAATGAGTCATCACAATCAGATGTGGAATATAAGTAACTATTATTTTTAAGTAACTGTCATTAATAATTAAAAGTCTTTAACAAAAAAGATAGACAACATGCAAGATCAGATAAGTACCATACCAGCAGAGATGGAAACTATAAGAAAGAATCAAATGGAAATGCTAGAAACAGTAACAGAGAGTAAGATTATCTTCCATGGGCTCATCAGTAGGCTTGATATAAAAAATGAAGGAACCAGTGAACTTGAATATAGATCAATTGAAATTCAACAAATGGAAGTTCAAAAGAAAAAATGGGGTAAGAGAGGTGGCCAGAACATTGCATCCAAGAGTTTCACACACTATTAAATTATCTAATATATGAATAAGTAAAATCCCAGAAGAGAAAGAAAATGGGGCTGAAGAAGTGTTTTACAAAGTAATAGTAAAGGATTTTCCAAAACTAATAACAAACACCAAACTACAGATTCAAGAAGCTCAGAGAATACGGAGTAGGATATATACAAAAATAAGCACAAAACAATCTAAGCAGAGGAAGAGAAGATGGCAGAGGAGTGAGTGGAAGCCACACTAACCTCCTCCCAGGACCAATCTGGAATTATAACTCAAGTGTGGAGAAACCGCCATGAACAAACAACTAATCAATAGTGGGAGAGAAGCCTTACAACCTCGGACAGACAGAAGAATCAACTTCAGCACAAACTGTCTTGTAATGAATGTGGTGGAGACTCAAGAGGGCTGGCTTGGTGCTCACAGGCATAAGTGCTAGAGGGATAATTAAACAGCCAGTTGGATCCCCCTGAGAAGTGTGGGGTCTAAACCCTAAGCTGGGACACCCAGCCTAGAACACCAGAGCCCAAAAAGTACACAGACAACAACCAGCAGTGAAAAGCGGCGGGGTTGCAGAAACAGATGGCTGGAGATGCAAGAGCCATTTAAAGGGCCAACACAAAATTTTTTATTTGCAGCCACTTACCCTGGGCTCTGGCAAAGGTGGGGGCAGAGTGGGCTGGTGACGCCTGAGAAGAGACTGAGGACAGAACCTTTGGGGAGAGAACTGAGAGAGTATACACCAGGATCTTGGTGCTAAGTCATCCCCCATACAGCAGTAGCCATCAAGCTCAAGCAGACCACTCCCCGCCAAGCAGTAGCAGCCTGAGGGGAAACAATGGCCCTCACCCCAGGAGGGTCTCTGCCCTGGCCCTCCAGGTGCTTAAGCCTGACTGCTGAGTACTGATTGACTAGATTAAAAACTAAAGGAGAAAGCCAGGGACAGTAGATCCCTGGAAGTCTCGAAGGGGCTGCCTAAGGTCAGACGGGGTCAATATCTGACATCACCAGAGGCAGATCCAGAAAGAAAAAACAGTGGTAAATACTAGAGGCTACTGAGAGGAAATCCACCATGGTCTTCTTCATGATTTGTGATATTTTCTTTCCTGTATAGCTTTATAACATTAATTTCTTTTCCAGTGAGTTTGTGATATTAAATCACTAGATTTTATAGTCTAGTGTATTTCAAGTCACATATTTGCCCCTCTCTTCTCTTACCCCATTTTACCTTCCTCTTTCCTCACATTATTTTCATTTCAATTTTTTTTCTTTATTACTACTACTTGTTTTCATTTCACACTCTTACTACTTCTCCCCCATCCAGACACAGAAAACCAATTTTCTTTTCACTGGTCATCTCACATCCTTTTTTCCTGGCTCTTAAAATATTCACCTTCTCTCTCTACCTTTAGCAATTCTTGCTAGTTTGTTCTGGGTAGAGAAGTTATTGTTGCTTTTTTTTTCAATTTTAACTCTAGAGCTTCACTAATTTTGTATTTCAAATATCAAATTTTACTAATTACCCCTACTACTTTTTTTATCTCAAATTTTTAATTTCATCATCTTACTCTGTTTTTCTTTCTTTTTTGTCTGTCTTTGATTTCTCTTTCATCTTGCCTTTTTGTTTCTCTTTATTTTCCTTTTTTGTCTTTTTATTTACATGCCAAATTTTAATTTTTACCTGTCTTAGCCTTGTTTTTTAAAAATATTTTATTTATTTATTTTTAGAGAGAGAGGAAGGGAGGGAGAAAGAGAAGGAGAGAAACAGCAATGTGTGGTTGCTCTCACATGGCCCCCCATGGGGGATCTAGCCTGCAACCCAGGCACATGTCCTGACTGAGAATGGAACCGGCAACCCTTTGGTTCTCAGCCCCCACTCAATCCACTGAGCTACACCAGCCAGGGCAGCCTGTTTTTGTTCCTCACTGTTAGTATTCCCTCTCCCACTATCATTCCAAAATCACTTCCCACTCCTCTAGACATCTCTTAAATTTTTCTTTGCTTCTTTTTCCCCTCTTATTCCCATAACACCTATATTAATTTTAGCTTATTTGTTGTTGAGAGTACTGTGGTGGATCTTTCTCTCCAATTTATTGACCCCTATATTTTTATTAAGTATTTGTTATTTTTTCCTCCTTTTTTCTTTCTCTCTCACTTTATTTTATATTATTTTAATTTCTGTTTAAACCTAACACTATACACTTCCCTTCTCATACTCCATTCCACATTCTACATTCCATTTTTTATTCGTGATGTGAATTTTACCTTCTTCACGTTGCTCCAACTCTTAACTCTTATTAGTGTTCCTCCTTCTACCCTTTCAAAATCATTTTTCTTTCAATAGGTTATCTCATATCCACTCTTCTTCCTTCTAATAGACTTAATCTCTTTACACCCTTATTAATACTAGTTCATGTGCTTTCAATAGTAGGATTGCACCAGGGAGTTATTTTTGCAGGCATGGGTTTGTTTCTGGGGCTTTGTGGTTTTGTTCTGGCTGCACCTGCACAACAGCACATAAGATGTGGTGGGTGGAGTAACCCTTAGTCAACAAGCTGGAGGGAAGGACCAACCAAAGAAAGACCCAAGAACAATCAAAACCCAAATACATAGAGAGAACCAACATAAATGGCATAAAATGCATCCCAAGAGTGTCTAGTTCAGGTGATCAAGGAGACTGTACCACTGAATCTCACAGGCCTCCTACCATAGAAGTTCACACCACAAAGTCAGGAACTCAAAATAGATCAATTTAAGATGCAAAATCAAACAAGAAGAGTCTCACACATAATGGGAAATCAAAGGAACAACCCCTAAGAAATAATGTTAAGTGAAATGGAGGCAAGTCATCTATCAGATATTGAGTTCAAAGCAATGGTTAACAAGAAGCTCAATGAGCTTACTGAGAAGTACCAAAAACTACAGGGAAACTGAGGAACTTACTGCAAACTATATCAACATGAAAAAGGACATAGAAACAATCAACAAGGGCCAAGAGGATATGTAGAATACAATTTCTGAACTGAAGAACGCAGTAGAAGGAATAAAAAGCAGGTTCAATAAAGCAGAGGATCAAATCAGTGAACTGGAGGACAAGACAGAAAAAAAACTCCCAGAAAGAGCAAGAAAAGGAAAAGAGACTCAAAAAGAATGAAGACAGGTTAAGGGAACTGCAGGATAACATGAAACATAATAATACCCATATAATAGAGATACTAGAAGGTGAAGAAGAGAAAGGGATAGAAAACCTGTTTGGAAAAGTAATGATGGAAAACTTCCATAATTTTGTAACAGGGTCCAGCCACAACACCCCCAAAGAGGGATTTGTAATGGGGTCCAGAACTCAAGGTTTCCAGGAATTATTAAAAATATAGTATGTCCTCACCACCAAAAGTCTGAACTGGGGGATTAGACACAAGGAGCAGGGCCATTAAGAGTTATTTTGTGTATCAACAGTTTTGCAAATAACCTCAAGGATGATCATTTAACATACCTATAACTTTTGACTGGTTTCATAGACATGTTAAATAGCTGTGGTCATGCTTTGAGCAAGGGAGATGGGAGTGACTTCGACCCAAGACATAATTGGAAGGCAACTCCCCCTGGTTACAATGCCTGCATGAGAGCTTAGAGATTGTTGGCTCCGTGCCATGGGGCCACACCTGCTCGGACCTACTATGGCAGCCCAGAAAAGTGGGAGAAATATGAGAATGCTGCCAGGTGCAGGTGATTGTGGGAGGAGTTAGAGATGGGGCTACGGAGGAAGATTCTTGTTGGGATTTAAACCCAGGTGCGGTAGTCATGTGGGTGCAAACCATGCAGTTTTGGGGGAACAACACAGCTTTCAAGCTCCCTTTGCCATGTAGCGTAGGAAGCTGGAAAGCAAGATAAGGCAGGGATGCAGAGCCCTCCCTTAGTAGTTTGGAAGAATGCTGGAAAGATGTTGCAGGAAGGAAAGGGGTGAAAGGACTCTTGCTGGTGGGCCCTGAGAAGGTGCCACATGGGTTTGTATTAAGAACTGGAGATCAGCCCTGGCTGGCATAGCTCAGTGGATTGAGTGCGGACTGCGAACCAAAGCATCGCAGGTTCGATTCCCAGTCAGGGCACATGCTTGGGTTGTGGGCCAGGTCCCCAGTGGGGACCACATGAGAGGCAACCACACATTGATATTTCTCTCTCTCTCTCCTTCTCCCTCCCTTCCCCTCTCTATAAATAAATAAATAAAACCTTAAAAAAAAAAAGAACTGGAGATCGATGAGACAGAGCTGTTGGTGCTGAGAACCATGGGAGGCCTGTCAGCTGACCATGGATTACTGGGAAGAACCGGGGGCTAGCTGAGCTACAGACTTCTATTTCTTCACCTGAGATATGCTCCTCTGGACTGAGTGAAGGGGGGAAAGAAGGACTGTGTGCATTTGTGGGCATTTTAAGGGACTTTGGGATTTTAACAAAGACAACAAGTCATTACTCTACGTCTGTGTAAATAGTTCCTTTCTTTTTCACGAAGCTCTGGCATTAAGAACCATAATTCTCTGGCAGAGGGCAAGGTGAACCTAGTAAAGGGGAACCCTGGGACAGGGTGAGTCCATTCAGTAACAATATCTTGTCCCCACCTTGGGTCCATTCTGTAACAATTTGATAAGAGAAAAAGTAACACAAATCCAGGAAGCACAGAGGGTCCCAATCAAGATGAATATAAAGAGGTCCCCTCCAAGACACATCATAATTAACATAGCAAAATTTAAGAGAGAATCTTAAAGGCAGCAAAGGAAAAACAGGAAGTAACATACAAGGAAGACCTAATAAGGCTAGCAGCTGACTTCTCAATGGAAACCCTACAAGCCACAAGGAATCACAAGGGATATTCCAAGTAATGAAAAGTAAAGATCTACAATGAAGACTACTCTATCCAGCAAGGCCCTCAATTAAAATGGAAAGAGAAGTAAAGAGTTTCCCAGACAAAAGAAGCCTCAGAGAATACATCTCCTCAAAACCAGCTCTGCAAGATATGCTAAAGAGACTGCTTTAAGAAAAGGGAAAAAAAGAGTGAGAGAGAGGAACACAGGTATGAAGGGAGTAAAATGGCAATGAATAAGTACCTATCAATAATAACCTTAAATGTAAGTGGATTAAATTCTCCAATCAAAGGACATAGGGTAGCTGAATGGATAAGAAAACATGCACATATGCTGACTACAAGAGACCCACCTCACAACAAAAGACCTACATACATGGAAAGTGAAGGGTTGGAAAATATATTCTAAGCAAATGAACAGTAAAAAAAAGGCAGGGTAACAATACTTATACCAGACAAAATAGACTTCAAAACAATGTCCATAAAAAGAGACCCAAAAGACACTTCATAATACTCAAGGGTAGAATTAATCAAGAAGACATAAGCATTATAAACATATATGCACCCAACTTGGAGCACCCAAATACATAAAGAAAATCTTGGAGGATTTCAAGAAGATATAAACAGCAACACAAATATACAAGGGGATTTTAACCACACTGTCAAAAATGTATATATCTTCCAAACTAAATATCAACAAGGATATTGTGGCATTGAATAATGCTCTAGATCAAATGGGCGTAATTGATATATATAGAAGCTTTCATCTCAAAGAAGCAAAATGCACATTCTTTTCAAATACACATGGAACATTTTCAAACATATACCAGATGATAGGACACAAAACAAGCCTTGATGGAATCACATCAAGCATTTTCTCAGACAACAAGGGCCTGAAACTGGAAACAAACCTCAAGGAAAAAAATCAAAACCACTCAGATTCATGCGGATTGAATGGCATTCTATTAAACAATGAATGGGTTAAGAATGAGATCAAGGAAGAAATTAAAAGTTTCTGGAAGCAAATGAAAATGAACTCACAACCATCCAAAACTTATGGGACACAACAAAAGCAGTCCTGAGAGGGAAGTTCATAACAATACAGGCCTACCTAAAAAAGACAGAAACATTTCAAATAAACAACCTAACCCTACGCCTACAAGAACTCAAGGAACAACAACAACACAGCCCAGAGCAAGTAAAGGGAAGAAAATAACGAAGATTAGAGGAGAATTAAACACCATAGAGACTAAAAGGACAATTCTAAGGATAAATATATCCAGGAGCTCATTCTTTGAAAAGATGAACAAAATTGACAAGATTTTAAGCAGACTCTTCAAGAAAAACAGAGGGCCCAAATAAACACAAGCAGAAATGAAAGAGGAGAAATTACAACTGATACCACAGAAATACAAAGGATTGTAAGAAATTACTATGAAGAATTATATGTCAAGGAATTTGAAAACCTAGGTGAAATGGACAAATTTCTAGAAAAATAGAATCTTCCAAAACTGAATGAAGAAGTAGCAGAAAGCCTGAACAGACCAATAACAGCTGATGAAATCAAAGCAGTAATCAAAAACTCCCAGCACACAAAAGCCCTGGACCAGATGGTTTCATGGAAGAATTTTACAAAACATTTAAGGAAGCATTAACCCTTATCCTTCACAGACTATTTCAAGAAAATCAAGAATAGGGAAGACTCCCAAACTCTTTTATGAGGACAGCATCTCCTCAAAACTAAGATATAACAAAGAAAGAAAAATTCAGGCCAATATCACTGATGAACATAGATGCTAAAATCCTCAACAAAATATTGGCAAACCATTCCAACAATACATTAGATAGATCATATACCATGATCAAGTGGGATTCATCCCAGGGATGCAAGAATGGTACAATAATCACAAATCAATAAATGTAATACATCACATAAACAGAAGGAAAGACAAAAATCACATGATCATATAAATAGATGCAGAAAAAACATTTGATAAGGTACAACACCAATGTACGATAAAAACACTCAGCAAAGTGGAAGCAGGGGGAGCATACCTCAACATAATAAAGGCCATATATAAGGAACCTACAGCCAACATAATACTCAATTATTATGAGTATTATAATAACTAAAACTAAATCTTTTTCATTAAGATCAGGAACAAGACAAGGATGCCCACTTTCACCATTTCTTATCAACATAGTATTGGAAGTCCTAGCTATAGCAATCTGAAAAGAAAAAGAAATAAAAGGCATCCAAAATGGAACGGATGGAGTAAAACTGTTATTGTCTGCAGATGACATGACAGTATACATAGAAAATTCTATAGACTCCACCAAAAACTACTCGATCTAATAAATGAATTTGGCAAAAACAGTGGGAAACAATGTCAATATTCAGAAATCAAAGGTATTTTTGTACACCAACAATGAAATATCAGAAACAGAAATGAGGGGGAAAATATCCCATTTGATATAGCAACAAGAAAAATGAAGTACCTAAGAATAAACCTAACCAAGGAGGTAAGAGACCTGTATTCAGAAAACTACACAAACCTGAAGAGAGAAATTAATAAAGGCACAAACAAATGGGAACATATATCATGTTCATGGACTGGAAGAATTAACATCATCAAAATGTCCATACTACCCAAAGCAATTATAGATTCAACACAATCCCTTTGAAAATGCCAATGAGAGGTTTCATAGATATAGAACAAGCAATTCAAAAACTTATATGGAACCATAAACAACCCCCAATAGCCACAGAAATTTTGAGAAGAACAAAGGAGGGATCATAATACCTGATATCAACTATATTACAAAGCCACTGTAATCAAAAAGCCTGGTACTGGCATAGGAACAGACACAAAGATGAAGGAGACAGAATAGAGAGTCCAGAAATAAACCCAAATCTCTATGGTCAATTAGTATTCAACAAAGGGAGCAGAAGCATATAATGGAGTAAAAATAGCCTCTTTAACAAATGGTGTTGGGAGATCTGGACAACTACATGTGAAAAACTGAAACTCAATCACCAATGTACAACATATACAAAAATAAACTCAAGATAAAGAAGAAACTTAAATACAAGTTGTCACACCATAAAAGTCCTAGAGAAGAACGTAGGCAGGAAAATTTCAGGTATTTCATGCACCAAAATTTTCACTGATATGTTCCCTATAGCAAAGGACATAAAGGAAAGAATTAACAAATGGGACTTAATCAAATTAAAAAGCTTCTGCATGGCTAAAGAAAACAGCATTAAAATGAAGAGGGAAACAACCATATGGGAAAATATATTTGTCAATGATTCCTCAGACAAAGGTTTGATCTCCAAAATATATAAAGAACTCACATGACTCCACTCCAGAAAGACAAACTACCCAATTAAAAATGTGCAAAGGACCTGAACAGACACTTCTCCAAGGAGGACATACAGAGGGTCCAGAGACACATGAAAGGATGCTCAGTATCGCTAGCTATCAGAGAGATGCAAATTAAAACCACAATGAAATACCACTTCACACCAGTCAGAATGCCCATCATAAACAAATCAGCAAACCACAAGTGCTGATGAGGTTGTGTAGAAAAGGGAACTATGGTATACTGTCAGTAGGAATGCAGACTGGTGCAGCCACTGTGGAAAACAGTATGGAATTTTCTCAGAAAACTAAAAATGGAACTACCTTTTGACCTGTCAAACCCACTGCTGGGACTATATCCTAAGAATCCTGAAACATCAGTTCAAAAGAACCTATGCTCCCCAATGTTCATAGTAGCACATTTACAATAGCCAAGTGCTGGAAAGAACCTCAGTGCCCATCAGTAAATGAGTGGATCAAAAACCTATGGTACATTTACATGATGGAATATTGTGCAACAGAAAGAAAGAAGGCGCTGATACTCTACCCTTTGCTACAGCATGGGCAGATCTTGAGAGCATTATTCTAAGTGAAATAAGCCAGGTGGTGAAAGACAAATACCATATGATCTCACCCATATATGGAACCTAATCAACAAAACAAACAATCAAGCAAAATATAACCAGAGACTGAAATTAAGAACAAACTAACAGTAACCAGAGGGGAGGGTGGAGGATGATAACAGGGAAATAAGGGAAAGCGTTGTCAGGAACATGTACAAAGTACCCATGGACAAAGCCAAAGTGGGGTAAGATTGAGGGTGGGAGATGAAGGTGTGTGAGGTGGGGGAAAGTGGTGGTGGGAAAATGGAAACAACTGTATTCAAACAACAATAAAAAATATTTTAAAAATCATCTAAGCATATTATATTCAAACTTCTACAAACTAAAGACAACAAGAAAATCTTGTAGACTGACAGAGAGAAAGACACATTCTCTATGGAGGAACAAGTATAAAAATTACAGCATTCTGTTTTTAAAAGATTTTATTTGTTTATTTTTAGACAGAGGGTTTGGGAGGAGAAACAGGGGGAGAGAAACATCAATTTGTGGTTGCCTCTCACATGCCCCCAACTAGGGACCTGGCCTGCAAGCCAGGCAAGTTCCTTGACTGGGAATGGAACCAGAGACCCTTTAGTTGATCAATCCACTGAGCAGTACCATCCAGGGCAAGAAATCACAGGACTATTCTCATCAGATAACATACAAGCAAGGGGACAAGATGTGGCATTTTTTATATGCTGAAGGTAACTCTCAACCCAGTATTCTATATCCAGTGAAACTAATCTTCAGAAATGAAGAAGAAACAAAGTTAAAGGACAAGAAGGATGACTTTCTTCGACTAACAAAAACTGATGGAATGAATGCATTGGTGGCAGATCTACTTTACAAGAAATGTTCAAGGAACTTATCAGGAGGAAGAAATATCATAGATGTCAGAAACTTGGATCTATGCAAAGAAATAAGAGGTAAAATATAATTTACTTTTCCTTATTAATTGCTCTAAAAGTAACTGTTTTAGAAAAATAGTAATGTATTTTATGTTTGCCTCACATGTAAAATTTATGACAGTACTACCAAGGAAAAGAGAGAGGGATTGGAAATACACTTGTTATAAGGTATTTTCCCTACATGTGAAGCAGTTAGACAAAAATTATTTAAAAACACGTTGCAAATTCTACAATAATCCCCAACAATTATTTTTTCACATTTTTTTATTGTTGTTCAAGTATAGTTGTCTCCATTTTCTCCTCACCACTCCCCACCACCCCAGCCATCCCCACTTCCCACCCTTGATCCTACCACCTCTTTGGCTTTGTTCATGTGTTGTTTATGCAGGTTCTTGACAACCTCCCCCTCTTTTCTCCCCATTATCCCCTCCTCCTCCCCTCTAGTTACTGTCAGTTTGTTCTTAATTTCAATGTCTTTGTTTATATTTTGCTTCTTTGTTTGTTTTTTGATTAGGTTAAAATAATTGTTGGGTAATGTCACCTATAAGTGGAACCCAACAATTATATTAAAGAAGTTAAATTATCCTATAGAAATCCTATGGAATTATGATTGTTTAATTAAACCCGAAGAAATCAGCTCTCATCTCCGTGTCTCAGTTGGTTGGGCATCGGCCCGCAAAGTGAAAGGTCTCTGGTTTGATTCCGTGTCAAGGCATATTCCTATGTTGGAGATTCGGTCCTTGGTCAGAGTGTGTATGAAAAGCAACCGATTGATGTTTCTCTATCACATTGATGTTTCTCTCCTGTCTTTCTTCCTCTCTTTCCCTCTCTATAAATACATACATACATACATACATACATACATACATTCTTTTTTAAAAAACTAAAGAAGGCAGAAAAAATATGGAGAAATGGAACAAATAGAAATCAAATATCAAAACAGTTTATTTTAATTCAACCATTTCAAAAATCACTAAATGTGAAAAGTCTAAATTCATCTGTTATTCATAGTATTATCATCATTTCAATATCTGTGGACTCAATAGTGATGTCTTCTTCATTTCTGTGTGGAAAACTTATGTTCTCATTTTTTTTCCTGATTAATCTGACACAGAAGGTTATATACTACATGATTTCATTTATATGAAATTCTAGAAAAAAAATTAATCCATGGTGAATAAAGTGAAGTCAGTCATAGCCTGGGGCAAGAAGTTCTGCAAGGGTGATGAGTAAAAAAGGTGCACCAGGGAACTTTAGAGGGAGTTGTGGAAATGTTCTATATTCTGACTGAGGTGGTGGTTACATGAAAATTATATATGAAAATAATATATAACATAAATTATATATTATACATAAATATACATATTAAGACTTATTAAATATGTGCATAATATTGTATATATACAAATTATATCTCAATGACCTTGATTGAAAGAAGAACCAACCACTAGAATGAAAGCTATGATAACCTTCAATTTCCTGTTTCTGACAGACAATCTGTAAATTTGTTCACACCCAAATTTGAAGTGCCAGTCTGTTAGGCCTTGGCCATATTAGTCTTTTCCAAATAATGTCTAGACCCTTAGGATACAAAGATCACTTCTCTTGTAAAATATGAAAATAAATAATAATGATAGACAAATACAAAATTTTGTGTTACTGTGATATATCATAAGCTTGGCTGACAAGAATGTTGTTTGCAATCCAGAGATAAACATTTCTGAAGTTTTCTAGAGATAATGGTTTATACTAAGATCATATGACTTTTTGGTATTTATTACCCATTTCTCTAGTAACTTTATCTTAATGATTATATAGCAAATTATGCCTCTACAATCTATAAAAACCTTCCAAGAATTTGTTTCATCAATGTTTAATATATTGAACATTACTTATTGCTATTTTATGTTCCACTTTTTTTCCAAAACTGTTTGAGGTAGATAAACCCTTCAATATTTTCATAACTTATGGGGGGAAAGGAAGTAGCAGACTGTGTACCTTCTTTGAAAGACTAACTGAAGACACAAAACCAATATACATGGCAACTCAGGAGCTAAATCAAGCATTCGTCTCCTCCCTGCAGTCCCAGGAAGGGTTCTGGCTTGCTTAATCCTGGGGATGAATCCTTGTGAGAGGAGTCAAGTCATCAAAACTCTGTCCTTCATGGTCTCTTTTCATTCCTTTGGCACCATGGTTGTAAATTCGGAAAGACCAAGCAGAGTCAAGGAAACTCCAAGAAAATTGTAGCAAGAAGGAGAAGCTGCTTATAGCTTCAGCAGTCAGGCAAAATAGTCTAAAGTTATTTATTTTATTCCCCAAGCTCACCTCCCTCAAAATGAGCAGGATCCCTGTGTGAAGTTGGCACGCCCTGTGCGTCATCCCCTGAGAAGTGCCAAAGAGTGCAGTGGAAGTTGCCTAGAGTGGAATTCAAGACATGGGGATTCTGGCTCAGCAGGTATGTGGCAGGCCAGTGCTACCTGCTGTGGTGCAGGATATACCAGGGCTCTATCAGTTCAGGGAAAATTGGAGCTGCTTGGAAAAGTGAGGGGGCAGAGAGGCTTTGCAAATAGGCAGGGTTTGAGTTCATCAGAAGTTGTTCAGTTACAGGCAAACTGGGCTGAGGGAAAGATTGTGAAATGCTGGAATAATATACTTGATTTTGCCTAAAATTTTGATTTTACTAACTATTGTAGTGCTTCTGACCCTATATTGTTCAGGTGGAATGTGTGTGTCAGCCATGCAAACACTTCTGGCTGTGTGACTCCTTGTGTGAAGCCTTTGAAATGATGTTAAGTCAAGTTCATTCATGGTGATTTTGGAGGAAGGTAGGGTCTTTGATTTGCTCTAATTCTTACCTGAAGATACAGCCTATCCTTTTGTTAGATGTATTTTACTGATATTTGTGGAACAATTTATTCTGTCTAATCAAACAAATCAAAACACTTATTTTTGCTTTCCTCAATTCAGTCAATTGTTAGTAATCATGTTGTCATTTTTTCCCCAGATTTGACACCAAAAACTTTGTTCATTCTCCTTAGAAATGCTGTCACCAACTAACTATAAAAACTGTCATTATCTCTCAAAGTCATAGTGCTGACATCTGCTAAGTAAAGGTTTATTTTACACTTCAAAAGTCAATCTGCACAGCTGACTAAACTCCTTCAGAATTTTACAGCTTAATCTTGTCAAATATTTGGGAAAATAAAATTTGCTTTTAGAAAAATATTTGATGTTCACAGAAAAAATACTCTTTATTTATTAAAAATGTCTTTTGTGCCCTTCTCTGAAAAAGATAAAACCTTTTCTGAATAGGTTTTAGAAAAATATAAAAATTAAAAAATTGAAATCATTTCTGTGTTTCATTTCAAGTGACACTGTAATGGAGTGTAGCCAGGGTCCCCACAAAGGAAGGATTTTTGGAGCAGGGCCATTGAGAGTTATTTTGCATATCAACAGCTGGCAAGCTTCATACCAGATATGCAAAAACAATTATTTTGCCTATCCATGGCAGGCTAGCTATGGAGATGGCTGTGACTTTAACCCATTCTGTAATTGGGAGGCAGCTCCCCTTACAGAGACTGTATGAGAGCTTGGACATGATTCACTCCACACCACAGGGCCACATCTGCCTGGACTTACTATGGCAGCCCAGAAAGGCTGGAAAAATACAGGAGCACTGGCAGGTGTAGCTGATTGTGGGAGGAGGTGGAAATGGGGCTGCAGAGGGAAATTCACACTAGAATTTAAACCCAGGTTTGGCAGTCACGCAGGTTCTAACCACACAGTTTTGGGGCTCCCTTTACCACGCAGTTTAGGAAACAGGAAAGCAAGATGTAGCAGCCATGAAGAGCTCTCTCTTACCAGGTTGGAAGAGTGCAGAAGAGATGTTGTAGGAAGGAAAGAGGTGGAAGGACTCTTCCTGGTGGGCCATGGGAAGGTGCCATGTGGTTTTGGATTAAGAACTGGAGATAAGGTGACACAGCTGATGGTGCTGGGAACCTCAGGAAGCCTGCCAGCCAAGCACTGGTTACTGGGAAGAACTGTGAGTCTAGCCAAGCTGTGAACTTCTAGTTTTTCCTAAGATACAATACCTGTGACTGGTCTGACTAGGCAAAGAGGGGAAGGAAGGGCTGTGCATGTCTGTGGGTGTTTTAAGGGACTTTGAGATTTTTAATGGCAACATTCTGCCATTACTCTAAACCTGTACAACTTTTGAATAAATAGTTCCCTTCCGTTTTACAAAACTCTAGCACTGAGAGCCATAATTACTAAGGGCAATAGGGCAAAGGACCATAGTACAGAGAGACCCCTGCATGGGTCCATTCTATAACAACACAACAACTTCTTCCTTCTAACACTCCTGAAGGTTGAATAGGTCATGTAAGTTTCAGGTAAATTATTAAAAAGGAAATCCCAGACACATGGTTGGCCTTGAGAATGAGGGGGTGGCCTGCTGTTGCCTTCCCCTGTCTCTTGGGTGCCCCTCCAGCCTCTCTCCATAGCCCTTATATGACAATTTGGATTAGAACCATGACCCTCGCTGACTCCTATCATTCTAGGAAGCAAATCTCTGTTTGCCCTCTAATGCCTCTAGAAACAAATCAGAGAATGAATACCTAATAGAATATCTCCTCTATATTGGGCCTTGAGCTAAAAGCTTTCCATGGGCTATTGAGTTTAATCCTTATAATAGTCCTACAAGGTAAGTACTATCTCCAGATCTCAAGCAATGCTTATGATTTGACTCTCAATCTTTGCTACTTCTTTCCCATGCTTGATCCTTTTACTAATGTACCTTTCGTTGTTGTTGTTGTATGGCATCTTATGACTGACTCCATGCTTCAAACTCTTCTCTAATGAGAGTGCATGTCTCTGCAGCTATGCAAATCTGTGAACCTGTAAGTACCTAACTGCAGCTTTGAGCTTGTAGGAGGATTTCCAGACTGACTGTGTTGTGGGGATGCTACATTCTTTCTCATACAGATCTGCCCTCTAATACAAACTATGGTGTATATGATCACAGAGTTTACAAGAATTTCCAAATGTGAGTTCATGTGTAAAACTTAAGCAATTTGCTACTTCTTCTGACAGTAGCCACAGAATCTTCTCTCTCACTTTCCATACCCCAGGTTTTGCACTCAGCATGTGGGGTGATAGAAGGAACCGTATACAAGAAGTCAGGAAATCTGGTCTCTGGTACTTGTTCTGCCAGTAATTAGCTGTTTCACATTGGAAAAAAAAATCACTTGAAGTCTCCCAACAGCATCCTGTCTTTGATACAAAATAAGAAAGATTTTTGGTACCTGACTTACTGGTTACTATAAAAACCAAATGAGTCACCCCAATAAATTCAATAAAAAGTGATAAAAGGGATAACTGAGGTGGGAGAAATGGGAATCTGGTAGACTTATAAAATATAGATCTTTTGGGGAAAAAAATGAGTCCTATGCTAGGAGTTTGAAAGCTGTAAAGGACTTTTAATAATGTTCAAATTCATTCTTGTTTACCTTGGATAGAACCCTTCAAACTTTCTGATGTCCCACCTCTTAATCACTGTTCACCAGCCAAGGTTCCGAGTTGCAAGCAAATGGAATTAGTTTTAAAAATCTTAGACAGACAGTGGGAGCTTTTCGGAAGATGCTAATAGGCTCACAGTATCCCTGGGTGGTTTGGGAATTAAAAACAGAGAGTTTGAAGGCCAGATGCAAGGAGCAGTCTAAAAGGACAAGGCTCCAGATGGTGCCACTACGACTGCTTGATGGCATGAATTCCACTGCCAAAAATGAGTTCCGACTCTTCCTTTAACTTTACACTCTTCCTCCAGACGCAGAGACACAGGCAATCCTGGGTGAGTGATTGGACGCACACAGGACCCATGTATAGCCTTGAATGCAAAAAGATGGGAGAAGGAGGACCTCCCTCCTTCATCCTCCACAATAGGAGACTATAGCTCTGGATACAGCAGATGCCATACACAGTGGGAGATGCCCCCAAACAGAAAGAGGGATTAGATGGTAGATATTGAAACCAAAACAAAAACCTCCTACATGACCTTCTGCATGACCTGGCTTTGCTCATTCACCTTGTGTGGCATCACCAACACCCTTACCCCTTCTTCATTGCATTTATAATTAAATAATCACAGGCATTACTGTGTAAATGTCTACTGTATCCACTAGATTACATGCTTCATGAGTACAAGGTCTTTATCTATCTTGTTCACACACGTATCCCAGTTATCTTCAGTAAACATTTATTGGGTTGATGAATGACTTAATAGACAAGTATGTGGGGCCATGGTTACCATCAAACTGAGACCCTCAAGCAATTTTATTTTTCCCCTGAATGTTAGCAGGCATGACTATCTTCCTTCCTATAGTGCTGTGAGATCCTAAAGGACATGGCCACATATTTATTCTACTTTGTACACTTTCTTTTTTTGTATGATTCTAGGAACATTGAATAAATGAATTAGTGGATGGATGCATGGATGAAGTAGCTAAAGTTGTAGTGAAAAAGCTCTTTCTATTGTACTCCTATGAGTTCCTCTGGTATGTCTTAGATTAAATTCAAGGTAGAAAAAAGAATGAACACAAGCATATTTATAAACTAATATAAATGGGCTATATTTTTGTTAGGTCTACAGCAGGGGTGTCAAACTCATTTTCACTGGGGGCTACATCAGCTTCATGGTTGCCTTCAAAGGGCCAAATGTAATTTTAGTACTGTGTAAATGTAAGTACTCCTTAATAGTTAAGCAAGAGCTTGGCACTGCTGCCAGGTAGAACAAGGTACCGGGCTGGATAAAACAAGGTGGGGGCGGGGGACCAGATTCAACATACGGATCTTGTGTTTGTCACCTGTGGTCTACAGGGATTAAAAGTAATTTAAAAACTTCATTTTCCCCTCTCAAAGAGCTGACTATATAGTTAGAAAGACAGGTCAATAATTCCTGAGGAATTAAACAATCAAAGTTAAAGACAGTAATGCAAAACAGTGGTAATAGAATGTGGACAAGAAGTCTATTAATTCTGAAAAGAGTGAGGTTTTAGCTTTTACAATGGCCCTTCTTTCTACCCTACCATTCATCCTGATACACAAACTTTTGCCAAAAGAGCTGTACCTTTTAAAAAATACTTTTCTCCACAAACCTTCTATCCCCTCTGGCCTCCCCACCTTCCTAAGTATATTTTGAGTTGTGCATCCTTAAATCATTACTCCTCTGTGCTCTTTAAGGATACAAGTGTCTGTGTTTTTTCCAAGAAACCCCAAATGTGGACCGTTGTCAACCAAGAGACCCTGTAGCTGCTCTGCTATATAAGATAAGGCAAAGGGAGATGCAGACATAAATGGTAACTGATTAGGAGGATCCATTATTGGTTTGGCTAGACAACAGATTTATAACAAACTGTAGAGGTGGCCATTTTTCACTTAGTTTTGTTAACTTGAAATGGGCATATTTTTCTTTAAGAATCTGATGCTATGCATGTTGAACACTCAGCTTAGGGGTCTTGGTTAAGGACTTAGGTCAAGTCCAAAGACAGAATGACCAGTTTGAATTCTGGCCCTTCCACTTTCTCGGTATGTGTCTTTAACCTCTAAACCTGAGCTTTCTTATCTGTAAAACTGGTACCATAAAAGGATCTACCTTATAAGCTCATTGTGAATGTTGAAAAAGAGCAGGCACGTGAAGGCTTAGCACAATACCTGGCACAGAGACAGTCCTCAGTAAATTTTGTCATATTATGGTAACCAAAGTCCATTTGACTGCCTTTGTGTGTGTGTGTGTGTGTGTGTGTGCGTGTGTGTGTCTGAACATATTTTTCCCAGTTTTTTCATGTCCCTCTACTCCTTCCAACTGTAAATTTCATAAAGCAGGTATGATTGGACAGAGGAGTATTTTAAAGTTTTCCTTTGTTTTGAAGCCTTCATGGGAACAAGCAATGTAAATATTTCACTGCCAAATGTATCACAGTGCCCTCTGAGGGTCACAAGGTTAGCCCAACTTGCTAGTGGAATGTGTGTATTATTAGGAATAATTGTGGGGCAGGAAACACGTCATGAATCAGAACAAGAAGTGGAAATCTTTCAGTGAGCATCCTGGAGTAGAAGCAGTATAGTATCTTCAGGAGTGCTGGTGGGGCATGTGAGACCACATGACAGAGGGCAGCCACACTTGCTCTTCACCATTTCATCTTACAGGGCTCTAGTTAGTGAGAGACCTTTCTCTGTCCTCAGTGCTCTTGACAATCCAAGGTGATAGCAGTTGTCTCACAGATTACTTCCTTGTTTCAGGAATCAGCAGCCTGAATTGTGCTCATCTCAATAAGATTTGAAAAGAATCCCAATTGTACAGCAGACTGCAACAGGGTCTGTGTGAACATGCTAATCAGGAAAAACATTTCCACCTGGGCCAAGCAGAACTCCCAAAAATGAACACCATCATTTTCAGGTAGTTAGATAGAGGTGGTTGCTCTCCTTTTCCTGTGCATGCTAAATTGCATGTGTACAGTACAGGGCAGAAGCACTGAGCAGCAGGGATGAACAGAAACCTGAGACCCTCCCTTTAAGTAACTTCTCCTGTGACATTATTTGTGTTTCTCTGTATCCACCCGTTCTGGGCCCTCTAATCATTTTTACCATGGGTAACGAACATATGTCCTCCATTCTGATAACAGGCACCTGTCTGTGCAAGGAAGCAGACCTAATCCCCACCTCCTTCTCTGCCCATCCAGATATTTAGGCCTAAAATTTCATTCTGCCTCTGGGTCTGAAGTCCAGTTTTGAATAAGTTGGCATGGGGTGGGTTCCAGCGGTGTGCTTTTTAATTGCATTATCCTGGGTGATGAAAATCTTTTTGTTCTTCATGCAGAAAGCACAGGGAGTCAGGGCACTTGCGCCTGAAGTAACTTTGAGCCAGTACCCGTTCCCTCCCATGGCCACTATGTCAGATGTTCTAAGATCGTCTGTCATCTCAGTGCTAATTGACCTTGAGTACCACCAGGCTTTTTAATTCAGATTTTTCCTAGGATGGCAGGAGGGAAAAAGAATTAATGGGAAAGGGAGTTAACATTAATTGCTAATGTAGGTGGGGGACTCTGTTGTTGTTTAAGAGAGTCCTTTAAATAAGTAAACTTGACATAAAGAAGCAGAGATTGGATGGTAAAGAATCACAAGGCAAGGGCCTTCCGGATAAACCAAAGCAGAGAAATAAATGTGTCTTTCATTCGTTTCTTGTTATATTGAATATAATTGTCCCACAACCAAGGTTTCTGAAGAATCTGGCTTGAATCTGAAAGACAGAAGTTGCCTGTGAGGCCACACTGGGGCATAGTCCCTGCTCTCAGAGACTTGGGGGCAGCAACAAAATTCAAATTGAGAAACACAAAGATTTATGCAGACACCTGACAAGGTTTTGAATGCCATCTATGTTACTGATGGTGGGTGAAAGAACAAGCTATTAAAGAAAAATGCCCTCTCTTTTGGGAGATTGGAATGAAGAGTTGAAGAATCAGGCCCATGGTATAAACTTTAAAAGAGCTGGGATAGACTTTTAGCTTCAACAGGTAAGTTAACCCACCATATTGATACCAAGAGGAAGAATTTATTTTCTTTTTTAGACAGAATTATCATTTAAACCATTTACACCATTAAAATAGTGTTTTTTATGTTCATAAAGGTATTCTAACACAAATTTTTGGTATACAAATTCCTTTCAAGTAATATTTAAAAACCAAAGCTGAAACAAAAACCTTTGTATGAATATATTCATACATATAAATGAATAATCCTCTTTCCTTAAATGGCAATAATCAGTCTGAAATGTGACCATCCAATCTCCCTGAACTCCCATTCCTGGCTCTTCCGCCCAACACCACCCACCCTCACTCCCAGCACCCCGTTCCCCAGAGGAGAGGGCAAAATTCCCTCAAGTGCTCAAGGTTTCTTGCCATCATTTTGGAAGCCACAGTAGTTTCCTCTAAGAAACTCCTCCCATTTCTTCTGTGACTCTGCTGAGGCTCTAAGGGAAGTCTGGCTCCACATTGGAGACCTTGGAAATGATGAGCCATATCACTGTGGTTAAATTGTGAAGCCTTTCAGAATGATTTGAAATGGCAAAACAAGTGTGTTGAGAGCAAGACTACTCTGAGTTTACATTTTAATGACGTACATCTCTGAGTGCTCATCATCTAAATTTCAGGGGTAACATACAGCTCCAAAGTAGTAGGAACCCCTGTGTGGCAGGTGCTTAAAACTCAGCTTAAAAATCCAAAGTGCAAAGAGTCAAGATCTTGCAGAGGACTGAGGGGGCCTAAGTGGAGGTCCTCTAAGCAAGGGTCTTTCTGATGTAAGTGAAAGTAGGAGTGCCCCCAAGCCAATCCTTAAAGGCAATAAATATCCCAGATTCAAAAGGCACCACCTAATCCAAAAAATTCCTTGCACCCAGGCTATCCTCTCCCAGTCCAGTTCTCTGGTGTAGTAATGGCCTACTTACATTGCAGTTGCTTAAAATTCATAAGAAATCAGAAACGCAGGCAGTTATTATTTTTCATAATTCTCTAGTATTGTTGAAAACTCACACATTGTCACACACACATTGGGTACCTGCACTGCAAAGGCACAGCTCTGAGTCATGTGACAAGTACAAATATATAAATGTAAAGCATCATTTAGAACCCATTAGAAGCTGGAGGAGCTTGTATTTTGTTGTCCAGCCCAGCATACCACTTATTGAAGACAAGTTCTTTCTTGTTATTGTATTCTCTTTAGACTAGGTAAGGAGACCTTAAGCATCACTATATTCATGAAAACCCCAAGAAACTGTTCTTTCCTGAAAAAAGTCAGCCAACAAGCTGAGAATGACAATGGATGCTGGGTTCTGTCAGCCCCTAAAAAACCCATAAAGACCCAGCAACAGGTCCTAATACAGCTGGCCATTTAGACTATGTGGTGGGAATTCACTGCAACACCAAGATTCTATCTTGAGGACAGCTGTAACTAAGGACAATGGAGAGAAACTGGGCATGGGGGTGAAGTACAGCTGGGGTTGAGATCTAGCTTTGCCATTCCCTACTGGATGACTCTAGGCAAGTGGGGGAACCACTGTAAATCTCAATGTCTTTAGATGCACAATGGGAAGAAAGGTCTCTGCACAGTAGGGCTGATTTAAAGATTGACATACATTTAAAGCATTTGGAGTTATGCCTGGCACATAATGGGTTTTCAGTCAATGTTAGCCAGGATTCTGTTATTGCCCCATCTGTGTCAGGACACTGTAACATCTTACCCACAGACTGTCCAAGGTCTCACTCTAATCATGCTTGAAGAGGGATCATGATTCATGAGTACACCAGGCCAAAAGCACTAACTGGGAGAGTTCCAGACTTAGGCCATGTTCACAAAGTTCTGCTCCTTCAGCATAGGTATTGCCTGAAGCTTTCAGAAGTGTCACTTTTCAAATGAGGGTGGGTTTCAGTATCACCTTCTCAGTCATAACTCAGATGGGCCTGATGGAAATCCATCCACTCTCCACCTTTCTCCCCTGGACCCCACCTAAGAAAGCCCAGTGACTTTGGTTAGTTGACAGGCTAGCAGGCCCTAAGTGCTCTAATGTCCTGTAGCTAATGCAAAGGGAAAACCAATCCTAGTGTCTGGCCCTGGCTCCTTTCTTCAGATAAGGCCTTCTGCAGTGGGGAATTCTAGCCATAGCAGCACTCCTGCCTGCCCACACATGTCAGCCCTCTCCCTGGTCCTGCAGAAGTTCTTCACTGCAAATGACAGACACTTCGCAGAGAGATCTATGTCAGTGTCAGAGTCCCGGGGTAGGAGCAGAGCCATGGGAGTAGGCAGGAACGATAGTTCTGGGAAAGGGGTGGGAACACTTTCCTTGGAAAAGTCTCATTCCTTTATATATTTTGGAGATCAAACCTCTGTCTGAGGTACCATTGGCAAATATATGGCAAATTCCCATATAGTTGGTTCTCTTTTCATTTTATTGCTGTTTTCTTTAGCCATGCAGAAGCTTTTTAATTTGATGAGGTCCCATTCTTTCCTTTATGCCCCTTGCTTTAGGAGACATATCAAGCCATCATAAACAAAACAACAAACAAGTGTTGGAGAGGATGTGGAGAAAAGGGAACCCTAGTGCAGTGTTGGTGGGAATGCAAACTGGTGCAGCCACTGTGGAAAACAATATGGAACTTCCTCAGAAAGCTAAAAATGGATCTGCCTTTTGACCCAGCAATTCCACTGCTGGGACTATATCCTAAGAACCCTGAAACTTCAATCCAAAAGAACCTATGCACCCCAATGTTCATAGCAGCACAATTTACAATACCAAGTGCTGGGAGCAACCTAAGTGCCCATCAGCAAATGAGTGAATCAAAAAACTGTGGTACATTTACACAATGGAATTCTGTGCAGCAGAGAGAAAGAAGGAGCTTTATACCCTTTGCGAAAGCATGGATAGAAGTGGAGAGCATTATGTTAAGTGAAATAAGCCAGGCAGTGAGGGGAAAATGCCATATGATCCAGTTAAAAATGGAACATAATCAACAAAAGAAAAAAGCAAACAAAATATAACCAGAGGCATTTAAATTAAGAACAATCTAACAATAGCCAGAGGGGAGAGGGGAGAGGACAGAGGGGAGAAGGGTTTTCAGGAACTACTATGAAGGACACATGGACAAAACCAAGGGAGAGGGTGGAAGCAAGGGAGGTAGGTAGGTTTGGATAGGGTGGAGGGGAGTGGTGGGGAGAAAATACAGTACAGACAGCAGTAATTGAACAATAATAAAGTAATTTATGAAACAATAAAGAAAGAAAGAAGCCAATTCATCAAGAAGCACAGACTATATCTTTCCCAATATGATGTAGATAATTTAAATAGTTCTGTAAATGCTAATGGGATTTAATTCATAATTTTATAACTGCAGTTTCATAGATTTTCCAAATGTTGAAGCAGGCTTTTATATTTGGAATAAATTTTGCTTTGTCAAAAGGACAGAAAAAAGTTTTATTCTTGCTTACCTGCCCCTTTCAAACACACACTTTTATTTATTTTTTTACTTTGGAAGTTGACCTTCACTAGAAAAAAATTCAGTTTGATTTAGTTCTGCTTTTTTTCAGTGATAGCCAGATCAAATGTACTGTTTATAAGGTGAACAAATAAGGGGAAAAAAACATCTTTTTCAGACTATTCTCTCAGAAAAATCCTTAGAAACTTAGATAAAATAAAATGAAATCAAACCATATTATTTAAACTTGAAATTGTTGACTTAGAAAGTGTTTGTAAAATCTATTGTTTTAATCCCTTTCTTCTATAAAGATAACCATCCCTGGCTTTTCTTAGTCTGTACATTTTCTCCCCTGTCTTCTAAGTTTTTCAAATGAAAGATTCAGGTTAAAACATCTGCCTCACCTGCCTCATGGGATTTTCTGTGTGGATTTATGGTAATAAAGTAACACAATTAGTCCATGTTGATATAGTACTTTACAGTTTATAAAAGAAGCACTTTCATTTAACCTTTAGCACAACTCTGTGAATAGGTAAAGCAATGTGAGATGAGAGGACCATGAAATACAGCATGCCTATTGATGATGTAACTATAAGGAATGATGACAAGTGTCCCTGTGTCTGAGTCTTTCAGGAAGAGGGTGGGAATAGTGACTGGAATCTCCTACCTGTGTCCTGGATATTTCTCTCAGGCCACTTCAGGGCACCAGCAGCTTCAACATTTTGGTTTCCAAAAGCATATGGGTGAACCAAGGAGCTGTATTGGGGTTGGGTGAAAAAGAGCTGGGACAAAGGCTCCTTTGTTTGCTCACTGCCCCAATTCCTGGCACCAGTCCTGTCTATATCATTGCTCCCTAGAGAGGTTGGGAATCAATCTAGCTTTATCCCTCTTACTCCAATTTGGCTTCACAACTGCCAGCCCATCCTGTTCACTAACTTCCCCAGTGAAGACTTAGTTGTCAGGTGTGCTTATGGCAAATGGCAGAGTGTAGAAACTCACTTCCCACATCAGTTTAGAAAGCCAACAGTAGTGCAATCTCTTCTTCCTTGGAGGCTGGCACTGTGACTTGGACTCAGAGTTAGTCATTTGGCACAAAGAACCCCTCTTTGATCTCTGATGACACGTCAGAGAAAGTAAATGGATTCTTCAAACAGTCACTTGAGTTTTAGATTAAATTTCCAATCAAGAATTCTACCGCTTCATGAATGCCCACCCTTTTCCCTCTGGAGTCACTCCTTTTTTTAATCTCAGATGTCACTACTTCCTGGAGCTTTACTGATGTACTCCATGTGCCCACGGGTCACCCTACTGCAGCAGTGTAGTCACGGATGTTTTATCTGCTCCAAGAGTCTGAGCTTCTTGGAGGTAAGGACTATGATTTCTTCACCTCTCTATTTCAGACACCTAGTACATGGCTAAGGAATAGTTTTAGAATAAATCAGTAAGTTTAGTTAATTAATCAAAGCAAGCTGGCTGGTATCAATGCTGGGGGTCATCAGTGCTCATACAGAGGTTTATATTGGTCCAAACAAAGTGGTTAAAATTATCCCTGACCTCAAAGGTTTTCCTTCTTCATCCTGTCTCTATACTACAAAAACATTATCCCTCAAACAACAAGCTTGAAAGACTATTTGAAAAGGGGCTTGGGATGGTACATTTGAATTTTTTATAAATTTCTATTAAATGAAAAAGATTCAAAAAGAGCTAATTTTTATACTGCTTGTGACCCTGATTGTTTAGGGCCCATGAGCACAGGACTGGGCATGCTATCTTTACTGGATGGCTGCTGGCTCACACTGAAAGCCAGGCCACTCAAGTTGGTGTGGCTGCTGAAGGGTGTAGTAGACCCAGACTACAGGACACAGCCCAGAGGCTCGGGGTACGATATGATATCAGCCAGTACCAGCAAATAATGAGTCATGTCCTGGATCGATATCTAGTGTCTGCTGCTGTGCAGTCCCAGCACTCATCTTCTGTCACATTTCAGTTATTTCAGGCAAGTCCCACTTTGCGTGATTGATCATTACTTTTACTTTCATGAGGTTTAGGTAAGTGAGAAGAGAACTACAGCAAAGCAGCATGGCAGGAAGTTTCTTTGCAAAACATTCAGTATTACCTTTGGGTTAAGGCTTCTTCAAACCCCAGAACTTAAGTGTTCTGAGGTTAAAAGTTTCCGATTTGCCACAAAATTGAAGGATGGTAATTTAGCTGGTGTTTTCTTCACAAGGGCAATTTTACATTTAGCCACCTATAGATTCTTCTTTTGGAGAAGGCCAGTATTAGAGACATAGATTCTAAATCCTGACAGAGCTCATCTGGGAAACGAAATGAGAAATTATACTTAAACTGGACTATATACCTCTTCCCCAGAAACATTCTGGATTGGGCTGGGGTGGGAAGGGGACTGGCTGTGTCATGAAATCTGAACTTGAACCAGGTTTCTTCTAGATCACTTGAGAAAAAATGGAGGAAAAAATAGAGTCTGGTCATAACCTATAAACATTTCCCCTTGTTTCCTCTACTTTCTCTCTTATTAACTGAGATAGAAAAGAACTCCAAAATCAGTTACTCTAATCACAATATTATATTAATTTTACAATTATGGCTACCACTTACTGAACACCTTATATGGCAGCCATAATGTGTGTAGTCCAATGAGATGAGTACTATTGTTATTTTTATTTTATGGATGAGTAAACTGCAGCTCCAAGATGAGATACGTTGCCTGCTTAAGATGATAGATACTTGGCAGAACCAGGGTCAAAACTGAAATCTGATGCCAAAACCCACACTATATATTACATGACATTTCCTCTCTTCATTTAGAGATGTTAAAGGACTTATTCTAGGTCACACATCACATTAGCCAGCACAGCTGTGATAAAGGCACAGGTGTCTGCACCCAAGGCTCCTTTTTATTCTGCTGTAACATTGTGGTATTACAAGTTGATGTAGCAACCGAACAAACATCTAGCTTCTATATCTGAGAAACTTCCAATCTCCTATAATTATTTAGTCTTTAATAAGAATTCTTTTTATTCTATACCTAAATAATATGTTTTTATAGATTTCTCTTTGTTCTATCAATAAATTTACAATGTAGCTCTGACCAGTGTGGCTCAGTTCTTTGGGCATTGTCCCACAAAGTGAAAGGTCACTGGTTTGATTCCTGGTCAAGTCACAAGCCTGTGCTGCGGGTTTAGTCCCTGGTCAAGGCACATATTAAGGGCAACCAATTGATGCTTCTCTGTCACATAGATGTTTCTCTCTCTCTCGCTTTCTCCATTCCCCTCTTTAAAAATAAATAAATGAAATCTAAAAAAATAAAAATAAATTTACAATCTAAATACCATTTTTTCCATTTGGGCCTTTTTTAAAAAAATTATTGTATTATTGTTCAATTACCATTGTCTGTATTTTTTCCCCACCTCTCCCCCACCCCTCCAAATCCACCTCCCTCCCTTGCTTCCACCCTCTCTCTTGGTTTTGTCCATGTGTCCTTTATAGTTGTTCCTGAAAACTCTTCTCCCCTCTGTCCCCTCACTACTCCACTCTGGCTATTGTTAGATTGTTCTTAATTTAAATGTCTCTGGTTATATTTTGTTTGCTTTTTTCTTTTGTTGATTATGTTCCAGTTAAAGTTGAGGTCATATGGTATTTGTCCCTCACCGCTTGGCATTTGGGCCACTTTTAATCCTCTTGGTGTGCTTGTTATGTAGTAAGGGGCAGAGCCTTAGGTATTCGCCAGGGCAGGGCAACCCACATCACTGCGTGGTGACACTGTATGTGGGGGAGGGGTCTGAGAGGGAACAATGCGGCTTGCTTAGCTCTTGGCTGGCTTTCAGTCACTTCTTCTGCTACCCACAACCAAATTGGATGCTTCTGGTGTTGGTTCCCAGGTCGGTGTGTCTGTGTATGTTCTAGGACAATGTGGGTCTCCAATGAACTCTCCTGTGAGGATGGGAGTTAATCCCACTGCCTTAACTCCCACAGATTTTTATAGCCAGAGATCTTGAGGCTTTATTTTCCCATGCTGGAACCCTGGGTTGTGCAGTCTGTCTCCCTCCCCAGTTGTTCCTCCTGGTTTATCTGCACACAAATGTGGGACCACCCAGTCCACCAGCCACCACCTTGCCCTCCCTGTCCTCCAGCCACCACCTTGCCACACATCCTTTCCACCAAGACTGCCTGTCTCCACCTCTCCTACCAGTCTGGATGAATATCTCTTTAACTCCTTGGTTGTCAGACTTCTATAACATTCTATTTTCTATCAGGTCTGGTTGCTTTTTGTTTTTAAATCTGTTGTTGTCCTTCTTTTGGTTGTGTGTGGAGGCACAGTGTGTCTTCCTATGACTCCATCTTGTGCCATTTTTTTCCAGATCATGTATTGTAATTTCTAGTAGGATATATATAGCCACTCTAATGAGTTGCCCTACATATAGGTTTGGAACAAGAGTGTGTGTGATGGATGACTAAGTTACCCTAAGCATAATCAGAGTAGGTGGCATGAGGTAGGGACTCTCAAAAACTGACATATTCAACCTCATCCACCCACTATCCTGACTAAGATTCTGAAATTCCAGGCATTGGCATCATTTCCTTGGGTTAATATATCATATGATCAATTAAACAAATATTTACTATTGTTTATTGTCTATACATATCTTACTGTGTTGCATTGAACCAGATGGCCAGAAGGGATGGAATATGCAGTATAAGGAGAAGAGTCCAGGAAAGAATCAAACTAGAGGACCTAAAGGTTGGCAAAGGTCAGTCCAAATAGGATAGTGCCTAGTGGGGTGGTAGCAAGCACATATTGGAGGAAGAGTTTGCCAGGAAAAGAAATGAAATGATTCCCCTGCTAGCTAAGACACTTTTAGGAAATAAACACTCCTATAGTTGGGGCAATCAGTGGTTGACATAATACCAAATACTCAAGGTAGAGAAACAGAGAAAGGGAGAAGAGGCTAACATGGGAGAAAACAATTTAAAAATTAAATGAGAATTAAGAGAGCCTGGAGGAAACCCCCTCAAAAGCCCCAGACTAGGGCTCCTTGAAAAGGCAACCTGGTGCCTACCACACATGCCCCAGAGGAATTCAGACCTCATGGCTTTCTGCATGAGAATGCCAGTGGGCCTTCAGCCACTGACCCAATAAGTCTACAAAGGACAATGATCTCCCAGGTTCTCAGCTTCTTCACTCTTCTGCAAAGCAGGAGTACCTCTCACAGCATTCCACAACTCTCTTTCCACTGCTTGTCCTGGAATTGCCACACTGTTTAGTGTTTAACTGGAAGGGATGGTGGGCATTTCAGAAGGAGGCAGAGGATCATGAAGAAGGGTCATGGATGTCACCACACTCCAGTGCCCATATCTGTCACTGCCACATCACCCTTCACCTGAGATTTACCCTGCAACACAACAACAAGCCTGCATTCCCACCAGCTCAGTCTTCATTTATTCTAAGATGTGGGGGAGCACAATTCAAACCAGAAATTAAGTCCCAAGAGTGCTTTGCTGCTAAATTGGTTGAATAAGTGGCAAGCAGAGCAAACCAGCCAGTAGTGAATTTTGAATTTGAGATTCATGGTGATTATAACTTGATGGGAGGAGGCAGGGAATGAGAAAGGAAGCCTAGGAGCCCAGCCTTGACCTCCCACTGCTGAGTAATCAAGGCTGATCATAGACTCTTGGCATGTAGGAGGCTCTGCTAGTCATGGTTTGCAGAAAATTAGGTTATGGCAAAGGAAAGTCTCTTTAGCATACATTTTGCCTATTGTGTGGGCTTAGAGGGAAATTATGTAATAAGGAAAAATGTTGCTCACAGAAGTGAAGGGGAAACCTTTGTATCCTGCACCCTCATGTCTTGAACTCCAGGAACCTCTTCTGTTTTCCTGAGTCTGCCCAGGGCAGACAGCAGGCACAAGCACCCCCTTCCTTCAGTGAGCAGGGCCAGTCAGCCTTCACATGGCCACCCTGGTTGATATTTGTCCCTTGGAAACCATATAGTGCCTCCCAATAGCTCCCATTTCACTTGTTGGAAGCTTATTCAGAATCATTTTCCTGAACCTTAATTTCTCTCTCAAGCTAGAAGACACTTCTGAGGTTCAAAGGATATATGCTTCTCTGGGAGTCACACAGCATTTGGTCACCTGCAATAGCTCCCAGTGAAGCATTCAACCCCTGACCCTCAGCAGGAGGATACATCCCCAGAAGATGGCAGGTCCTAGGCAGCTCTTTCTCCCACCTCCCAGTTCCCTGCCAACATTTCTCTGCTGCCATGCTGTACAGGCTCAGAGAACTCAGACCAATGTTGGTAGCAGCCTAAATGCAAAAAATATTTACAAAAGTTTTTTTTTCTTAAATAGCAATATAAGGAAACGTACATAGAATGGCATTTTGAAGTTAGGTATTTTATTAAAGTAAATCTGTCCTGGTTTTTAAGGTAGTTTATGTTATTAAAGGTCCCTGTTTAAACAATAGAAATTGGTGCATTCTGAGCTGTAAAAGGGGAGTCATAGAGTAATAAGGATTGAGTAGTTTTCTTCTCTGTTTGGGTGGGAGAAAAGAAAGTCAGTGGGAAAGAACAAAAGAGTGTGGGACCAGTCCCAGCAAATGAGAGGCACTGCCAGCTCCTCTCTCCATGAGGTCTTTGCTCAGCCCTGTGAGAGAGAAGTGGTGTCCAGAAATTCAGTGTGAAAGAATAGCACCCTGTCCTGATCATTCCTGAGCCTTCTCCAGGGAAAGATTTCATTAGTACCACACTCTTGGCCTCTTTCTTTCCACCCCTTCACACATTCTTCCAGAGACAAGTAGTGAACGATGAGGGTTTGAATCTCAGTTTTAATGGTTGCATGGGGCACTGGATTAAGAATTCATGACGCTATTCCAGCAACCTCCTTAAGGTTTTTTATGTCAGGGATCATGGGATATACTTTGTATGATCTTCTTTTAACATACATTCTTTCATGTAACTGGGGTACTATTTTGGAAAATGTTAGCTTACTTTCCTCATTTGCTTTTCTGTGTATTCCTTCAACATGGGGCAGCCTGGGCCCAGGAAGGAGAGGAAGCATAAAGGTTAGAGATGTGCTCCAGGCCGCTGGCTTCCTACTGAGTTTAGAGCTGTGGTCTGCTGATGGGGCTGGGAGATAGGCAGGCTGGACCAAAGGACAGATGAAAGGTGTGTCAGACACTCAGAAGCAACTATAGTACCATCAGTTGCTGGCAAAAGGCCAAATTTCTAGGGTCCCAACCAAGCTAAGCAGGAATAGGCCACAGGTTCATCAGCCATAGCAACCAAGAATGCCCCTGGAACGCATGTGCTCTGCCTGCTAGAGCGGAATTGACACCACATCCCAGGCAAGAGGCTTCATTCCTTTGTCCCTATGGCCAGCCACTGCCTGTGCCCGGTACAGCACCTCAGAGGCCAGCCAGGAAACAGGAGAACAATCTGAAAGACTGAGCAATTCTACCAAAAACACCAAGTTAAATCTCAAAAGAGAGTGTCTATATAGTCTCTAAGATTTAAACTGAACTCAAGTTTTTCTCTCTACTACCTAGTAACTGGGCTCCCGGTTCATAAGAAAGGGAAGGCCAGATAAAGATTCAATAAAGCTCTGTATTTTCATCACGTGACCCAGTGGAGTAAGAGTAACTTTGTAATCACTTTATTTCATTTCTTCATTTATTCAACAAATTATTAAACACCTGCTACATGCTGAGAGTTGGGGAAGACACTCAGAATAGGGATTGCATTTAGGAGAGATGGCAGATTTTTGGTCAGGAGAGCACTGGCTGAGAGGTCTTCCAATAAAACACATCCTGTGCTGAGGAAGATGAGCACTGCTGCTAAGACATGGACCTTCAAAAGATGAATGCTTCTGATTTTACCTCTTTGGTAAAACTCTTTTTATCCTACTTAGAAAAGTGGCTGGAAGCTGTTTCTGCTAACAACTTTCTTTGCAGTAAAATGGACTGAACCAAATATTTGTTCAATAATGCCTATGAGTCAAAAACATCATCATGAAGCCATTCCTTAAGGTTATGGGAGAAACAGGTAAATTATGGGGATTGAATCAGCTGTGCAGGTTCTCTAGGCTGTTATCAAACTGATGGATTCGGTGCAGAGCAGAAATTGCAGAATATGTCACTCTGATCATTGGTGCAAGAGGAAACACAAATAATAAATAAACACATGAAAATAATTGATATTTTCACAAGTACTGTATAACCAAAGAAATACACACCAAAGCAAACTTGAGGAACTATTTTCATCTGAATTATCAACAAAATAAATCTATCAGGAATTTACTAAAAAGACAATTTACTCATTTACTGCTATATTATTGTTGCTACTGAAAATTGCTATAAACTTTTTTGGAAAGCAATATAACAGCATAAACAGAACAACAAAGATGGTCATAAATTTGGCCTAGTAATTTCATTCCTAAGACTTTATCCTAAGAAAATAATTCTGTAAAGCAAAATCTCTATAAAGGCAGAGTATTCTCTATAATGTTATCAGCATTAGGGGGAAAATACATTCTGAATGTCCAACAATAGAACAATGTGGGCACATTACACAATGAATTAACATACAGTCACTAAGAGAAATAAGAAAAATGACCATGTGAAAAATATGAAGTGTTATTTTAAAAAGGTAGAGTTAAAAAAGATAATATGATTATTCCACTATATAAAATATGAATGTGTATATAAACAAAAATGATGGCAACTATATAGAAATGATGTAATTATGGTATTTTTATTTTTTAAAACATTGTTACCTCTCATTTTTAATGAGAAAGTATTAACAAATGAAATCTAAAGTCTCTGTCAAATATAGTGTGGTCATGCATCATCTCATAAAACCTAAAATAACCAGTCACATGAGTGATAGCTAAACTTTAGGGACTGAGAAACGGCTTTTAACCAAGATCTATAAGAAGTCTGTTGAGTGGTTTGAGGTGTGTCAGAATAGAAACAGCACGTAGAGAAAGTCATTGCTTCTCCCGGGAATCACATTAGCCAGCTCTGTATCACTCAGCACATCTGCCATGCTGCAGGCTTCCCAGAACTCAAGCATTCTGGTGGAAATACTCTATAGAAAGTGTGGAAAAGCCAAACCCACAAAGCCAGACTAAAAGGTTTTTAATTACATCAAAGGGTTGAGTGTGGTCTGTGTTTCACCTGAAACATATTTTTTTCATCTATTTGCTCATTCAAATACTACTGTTGTTAGCGTCTTCAGGATACATTCTGCCTAGTTTTAGGTAATCTAATGTTCTTTTGTTGTTTTTTTTTAAATTTTTTATGATATCAGTGTAACTCTTGATAACACTGATTATTTCCTGGGCATTTGAAAAGGAATCTTTCAGGGTCTTTCACCTAAGCTTACTCACAGAAGTCTCCAATCTGTATATTCAAGAAAAAGACACAGAGCTGAAAGGGTCAGGATTCTGGGCCAGGTTTTTTTTTTTTGTGCTCAGCACTTTTGATCCTGACTTCCTGAGAGGAAAGGCATCACAAACCACCCATGAAGCAAGGTGGAGTGCAGCCTACTTTTGTGTTGCTCCCATTTCCTCAAGGAGGACTCCCTGGGTGTGACTTTCTACTTGTCATGAGAAACATGGGGACCCTGATGCGACTATTTTAACAAAAAGGTGGTACCAAATGTCCTCTGACAGCATTTTATAAACCCTCCCATCCAGGAAAGGAGGGTTTTCCCTGTCAGCCCCTACTCTGGGAAGACCTGAGTCTAGGAAACATTGAGCAGCTTCATCTCCTGCAGGTTTCTCAGCCACCTCAGGAGCTTGTGTGAGCAGAGGCAAAGCCATGTTGCTTCCTTCGAGCTCTAGCTCATTATTCAAAATAAACAGTTTTCTTTCCAAGAGCTTTTCTCTGCTTCTTTGTGACTAAATAATGGGCATGAAATATAATGAAGATACCACACTTGATGTATTAATGAAAACATAAAAATTAGAACCAAAATTTATAACCACTAAACTTCCATCATCTTCTATATTTTGGTTTCTGATGATCATGTGAAAACCCCAAGGAGTTAGATTTTATGTGTCAATTATTAGTCCTGGGCATGATTCTGCTCATGGAATTACACCCTGCTTTTAAGAGGGGCACTAGTAATGCAGTTGCAAATGCACGTAACAAAGATGCAAAGGGAAAGAGGCTGTAACAAGGCTGCTATTTGCTGCAAAACAAGCATCACATTGTCTGAGCATTTCTTGAGTTCTGAAAGATGGCCAATGTTGCTTTCATGGTGAAAAATCCAAAGCTTGGAAAACCATTCTCCTTCTCAGGATAAATGTCCATTTCCTTAGCTCTAGAGTAGAAAAAAATTCCAATTTAATCAATATACATAGGAATAAAAGGGCTGGAAGTTTTTAGGGGGCATAATGTAGGCAGGGAGAGGGCAGGTTTGATAACAAGGAAGGAAACTGGCATTCTGGCTCTTTCCACGCAGTGTGGCTCAGATTGCCAAGTTTGTTCTGCCTGCAGAGCTCACATTCCTAAGTGAGCTCTAAAACAGCCCTAATCCAGAACATCCTATGAAACTTCATTCTTTATAAAACATTTCCTTTTCAAATTCACAGCTTCTTAGCCACAGCTACGATTCCTCGATTCCTCAGTGAATGAGAAGACCTTTTACTACTTGAGCTGTTTTGTATCAAGACCAAATAAAATGAATAAGTACAGAGTTTCAGCCAGAGTCCCTAATGCTCCTTCATGCTGTTACCTCTGCTTCATCAATAATATCAGCTGTATTAAAAAAGAAGTTCCCCTACAGTTCTAAATAGGATTCTTAATCCATAAGAGAAGTAATAACAATGACCTTTTTATTAAAGGCTGTTTTCTGTGTACTAGAATATTAAAATCACTATTAGATTCTTTCTGCTCTCTCCCATCGTGTGGAGTCAGAAGTTCAAAAGCAACAGTGGATGTTGGGATAGGATTTTATTAGATATGAATTCACTATCAAAGTTTAAATATGACTTTTCAGATGTTGCTATGCATTTACCTTTCTTCAACATATAACTCCACATTTTCCCCTCTGCATCTTTGTATTATCTTCTAAAGAACTGATAGGTCTCTGGCTTCTAGTTTCATTTCTAAGGTTTCTTTTCTAGTTTCTACAACTTTTTAGATGTTCAACAAAGCCAAATTAACCAAATTCTGCAGGGAAACATGTCCACATTATTGTGACATAACTGAGCACAGCCTTTCTCATAGTGTTGTCTATCATTATTATTGCATACAAAGAAGTGCTTATACTCAGAATTATAATGCTGAGTAAAATAGGATTTTTAAATAACAACAATTCTCCAGAGAGAGAGGCATAGGGAAGGGAGGAGAGGGAAACAAGTTATCAAAATTTACAGAAAGTGGCAGAAACTGGAAATTCAGTCTAGATGTGGGAAACAGGAAGTAGTCCAATAAGATTACCAAACTTTAAACTAAAAGAGAAGTCTACTGTTAGTTATGACAAGAACATTTCATGAGCTGTTCCTCAATGAAGATACAGTCACTATTAAAGCCACATCATGATTAAAAGGATGAAGCTCAGACACTAACTCTCAGAAAGAGGTAAAGAAGCCCAGCTTCTCAACCTTCTGATGGAATTGTTCATAAGGGAGGATGGCAATAATTGCACATGCCCAAGATCCTTGGGGGTAAAGATTGAAATTACCTCTTACAAACCAGAAGCTTCTTCAGAGTTTCCTGTTTTCACTTTGAAAACCTTTGTGCACGGTGCATTTGACCTCATAATATACCCATGGTCATCTTAAGATAAAAATAATGTTCTCACCCCAGCTGGTATAGCTCAGTAGGTTGAGAGTGGGCCTGTGAGCCAAAGGGTCGTAGGTTCAGATCCCAGTCAAGGCACATTCCTGGGTTGCAGGCCAGGTCCCCGGTACAGGGTGCACAAGAGGCAACCACACATTGATGTTTCTCTCCCTCTCTCTTTCCCTTCCTCTCTCACTAAAAATAAATAACTAAAATCTGTTAAAAAATAATGTTCTCAATTGCCACTCATGCATCCTTGGCACACCGCTGGCATAAGTGTCTCCGTTGAATAAGAAGCAGGTAGAGGACACACTTTTGACTAGTACAAAGCCCTCAAAATCCTTGTTAAAATGCAGATTCTGATTGTGTTTGTCCAGAGTGGGATCCCAGGTTCTGCTTATCTAAAATCTCCCAGGTCATTTCTATGCATTTTGGGTAGCTAGGCCATATACCAGCACATTGCACAGTGTGGTCCCTGACCAGCAGCATCAGCATCTGCTGGGAACATGCTGGAAATGCAGACTTCCAGCCCCATGCTGGAAATGCAGACTCTTACTGAATCAGAAAGTAATGTGGAGTCCAGGAATATGTGTCTTTATTAAAAACAAGCCCACCCAGAGGTACATGGAATTAACCAGGGCAGTAAGAATTAGGTAAGCCAAAAATAGAGATTATAGGTGTTTAGGTCCATGATACATAGATGCCCTAAAGATTCATGCAGATGGTTCAAAACCAACAAATTTTCTGGATCCAATTCCAGAGCCAAAAATCAGAGCTGAACTCATTGTAACCAGGGCAGTTACAATACAAATATATTGCAGAGTATGGAACTAGAGAGGGTAACCAGAATGTGGTCTGGATAGGAGATTAGGAAGATGGTTGTAGGAATAAATGAATGTCCACCAGAACAATTTCATCCCCCTGAGGGTTGGTCTTCAGCATTTAAGCCAGATAAGTGAGAAGACTGTGGGGAGCGGCTGAGGACTATTCCTGCAGAACCAATGTGCCATCAGATTGTAATTAACCTGAGATATACAACATTGATTTCTACACATTAGCAGTTATTCTTTGGGGAAGGCTTGTTTTATGTACTTTAGAGTCTTCATCAGTTTCCTTAAAAAAAATCCCAACTTTGTTCTTTATTCTAAAGAATTTTCATTAACTTTTGTTTCTATAGGGAAAAGAATTTAGTACAAGTCTAGACAGAAATTGCTGTAGAGAGAGTATCAGAGGTCAGGTGTAGGGGAGCGACAGAGCCAAAGTGGACAGCCGAAGCTTGTGGTGGTAGGCAATCAGGAAAGTCTTGAGCTAGCTGGCACCACTGCTCCCTCCTGGCCTGAGGTGATGGCACACAGACTCTGAGTCCCTAGAGCTGAGCTGTCTTGCTGCAAGAAAAATCTGGATTTCCTTCAGCTGGACCAAAGCCCAAGCCTGGAGTCCCAGAATGAACTTAGTAGTAGTGTTCATAGATGAGGTGTTTTCTATATAGATATGAGGTGCTTCTTGTGATTTCATCACTATGCTTCATACCAAAGAGTGACAGAGTTAACGCTCCTGCAAAAGATTGTTTTTTGTTGTATTATGTTTGGTGTTTCATTTCCAAATGTCTAGGGAAAGTCTTAATTCATAAGCAGTCTCAATATAACATGAGCTTTGAATATACCCAGAGTTCCAAGTTGCTCTGAGTGCCCTCTGCAGGGCCTGCTGTGGCTCCAGCTCTTCCTCTGCCCTGTATGTTGGTTGTCCCTCCACCTTCTCCAGAGGGTGAAAGCCAGTCCTGGGAACGAGCAGGCCTAGATGGTTTGATGCACTGTCCCAGAAGCCCTGGCCTCAGGAGGGGTTGCTTAAGGGAGCAGGACACAGGAAGTTGCGGGTGGTCACAGGCCCTGTAAGCTACAAGGATCAGGGCCTTTCTTCTTGTCCTCTTCCCATTTCTCCTCTTCATCCTCTCTCGAGGACTCTCTGTCTTATTCACTGACTCCAATCCCACCCCAAATACTTTTGGAAAAGAAAGGTAAGTATAAATACAATTGTTCTAAGAGAATTTAACCCCCCTAAAAGTTATACACAAACATACATAGAAACAGGTTGTATAATCACCCTCATATCTCCAATTTTTCTCCATCCAAAGAACATAAAGATTTATGTCAAAGAGGTTAACACCTAAAATCCAACAGGATATTAAGAATGAGAACATTCAATAATTAAACATGTATCTATCTCATTGTTAACAGGCATTAGATAACTCCAGTACATAAGGAGAAAAGTTGCACATATGTACACAAGTGCCCTGGAAGTCAGTTTCTCAACAGTTGTTTCTAGTTATGCTAAGTTTTTCATTCTATATACTAGGTGACTTAGAGGGATAAGGCCTTTGGTTACAATGAAGAACTTGAATTAAAGCATGAATCAGACACCCAAAAGAGAGCTGACCTGGTTTGACAAAAATAAATATTACGAAGATTAAAATTGAACTACACAATTTGTTTTATTGTTGAATTTTCAAAAAAAACACAACTCATCAACCAGACTAGAATATATGTTTCCTAATAACCACAATATGATGTATAATATTTATTGAACAATTACTAAGGGAACTGTATTAGTTGCTTTAGCTAGTATAATTCAATCTTCACAAGGTGCTACATAGTAGAGGTAGAAACAGGAGAGGAGCTACTTGGATGTCAGTCAGTTCCACTGGAATGAATAAACCAAGATAAATTAATCCCCACTTTTGCCTCACCCATCTGCATCATCGGAATGACTTTCTGATTAGCAGAGCCTGGGGCCTGTGCCTGTTCCTTGGCTCTGCTGCCTTGGAAAGAAGAGGAGTTGGGAGAGGAAGTCTCCAGGGGCTCAGCTGTCTTCCTAGCAGGAAAGCAGTGCTTCTGACCTGTGTCACCAAAGCTGCACCCAATGGTAAAAAGGTAAACGTTTTCCTCAGGGAAAACCAGAACACTGTAAGAAAGGTAAAATGTTGGGTGCTCAGGAAAGGAAAAGTGTCTGCTTCAGAAACACCAAAACACAAAGAAGTGAAATGAGTTGCCCAGGTTCACATGACTACAAAATGTTTGCCCCTGGACAAGAAGAGAGAACATCCAAACCCCAGTGCACCTTCTATTACCTGCAACTCTGAAATTACTGCACAGAAATCAAAAGGAACAGAAAGGAGAATCAATGTCCTTTAGATGTCAAAACAATTAATTTCAAACATACCAGCCCCCTTACCCATGCCTCATTAAGACAGAAAATCTTTCAGACAAACCAGAACTCCAAATGACAAGCTTGTGTCAGAAAGTAATCAGTAAATAAATAGCAAAAGGTGGACTTTGAAAGGTTCATACAGGCTTCATACTCTGTCACATAGCACCTTGTGAGTATGAGTTACCTCATGGAGCAAAAGCATTTAGTATGGTGCTTTTCTCTTAGTAATTGCTCAGTAAATGTTTTGTATTATAATGTGATTCTTGGGAACATATGTTCTATTTGGATGAATGATTTTTTTCTTTTGAAAATGCAGAAATTGAAGTCTTACTTTTGCTAAGCAAATATTTATCAAATTTCTTAAATAGAACATAGCACTCATCTTAAAAGAGTATAATAATCGAAAGACATGAAAATATTAAGAACTTGTACTTATCAAAAGAATCAATAATGAGAAAAAAAGTCAAGAGTGGGAAAAGATATTTATCATACATATAAATAGCAAACAAAGGACTCACATCCAGGATATATAAAGCACTCCTTTTATTTCTTCTGTTTTGCTATGAAACAATTTACCTCACCATTTGATGGCTTAAAAGAACAAACATTTATTATCTCAGTTTCTGTGAGTCAGCAACCCAAGCACAGTTTAGCTGAGTCTCTGGCTCATGTCTTTCCTGAGATGGCTGATGGCTTTTGATTTCTGTGCAGTAATTTCAGAGTTGCAGGTAATAGAAGGTGCACTGGGGTTTGGATGTTCTCTCTTCTTGTCCAGGGGCAAACATTTTGTAGTCATGTGAACCTGGGGTGAGTCAGCTCAAGGCCTGGCTATGAGAGAATCTGCTTCCAAAATCACTCACATGGCCATTGCAGACACCAGATGCTTACTGGCTGTTGCCTGGACACGTCAGTGGGCCTCTCCATAGGGTGGCAGCTGCCTTCTCCCAAGCAAAGGCAGACAGAGAGAAGGAGAGAGAGAGAGTGGGAGAGAGAGAGTGAGAGAGAGAGAAAATAGAGGACCAACAAGACAGACAGAAATCAGTGTCTTTTTGTAAACCTAATGTGAGAAGTGACATCTCATAACATTTGCTGTATTCTATTAATTAGAAGTGAGTCACTAGGGTCACTCAGTTCAGTCCACACTCACACTCAAGGGCATGAATAAGAAGGGTCCCTGAAGGCAAATACAGAAGCTGGCTATCACACACTTGCAAACAATAAGAAATGACAAAAGAAAAATTGACAAAGAATTGAACAAGCACTTTACCAAAAAAATCTAAATTGTTGATAAACATAGAAAAATGTACTCATTAAAAATTTTTCTCATTAGTCATAAAAAAATAAAAATGATAAAAAGACAGAATAATCCAAGTATTGGCAAGGATTGTGGAACAATAGGAATTATCATGTACTTCTGTATAACTGTCTTAAAAACCTGATTGGCAGTACCTATTAAAACTCAATTGCACATATTCTATGACCTAGCATCTCCATTTCTAGAGAAAAGTCTAATAAAATTGTATATATGTGTATACCAAAAGACATGTATAAGAACAATCTAGCAACTTATTTCTCATAAGCAAAAAAAAACTGAAATATCTATCAACAATAGAATGAGTAAATAACTTGTGCTATAGTCATACAATTGGCTAAAATAAAACAATGAGAAAAGGCCTACTGTTATACCTTAACAGTATATATAAATAAATGTCACAAAATAATGTTAGGCAAAAGATATGGGTCAGAAAAATATATATATTGTACAATTTTATTTACATAAAACTCAGAAACTATCTAAACTAATCAATGGTGAGAGGACTTCAGAGAGTGTTGCTTTTGGTGGGTGGGACTTAATACTGGAAAGGGGCAAGTTGGGGGAGTTTAGAGGCCTGTTAATGTCCTATTCTCTTTATCTAGTGATACGGGTCATTAATTTTGAGAAAATTCGATATGCTATACATTTATGATGCATGCACTCTTCTGTCTGTGTACTATGTTCTATGCAATTTTTACTTCAAAAATTTTTTTAAAAACTTTCTTCCTGCTATGCTATTCAGAATGGTAATTGTGAATAAACTTTACTAATAAGTAAATGCATTCGAAATTAAAATTCTGTGTCTATTGGTGTTATGTCCTGAGTCCTCAGTCCCTAAGGTCTTAAATATCAAGAATTAGTTTTTAATTTGATTCCTGGAAACTAAAAATGTACTGACATTGTTGACTTCTCCACTTCCTTTTTTCCCCAAAGTGAGTATTAGATATGTCCTCCAGTTTGGAAGACACCAATAGCTGGCTTGCCCTTCCCATCCTTAATGAGTCCACATCTTGAAATGAAAAGCAGAAGGAGAAATAGAATATAGAAAAGGAGAAATATACAACATGCCATAGGAAAGAGAATATATAAAATGGGGGGGATGGTGTTTGATAGGGGAGGTCGTCAGAAGAACCTGAAGGAATATGAAGATAGGGATAGAGGAGAAGACAAGAAGGGCCAGAAAAGGAAAGAATTCAAAAAGAGGGAGAGAGTTGAGAGATCTATTAGCCATATGTTAAAATGTCAAACATGCTATCCTGTTGATACCGCCACTCAGAACATGTGTCTTGATTCTTCAGGTTTGGAAAACATGCTATTGACTGAGGAACTCCAAACTTTTCAATGTCATAAATTTGCGTAGAATAAATTCAAATGAAGACAATAAAACCATAGTAAAAGCATTTTTTTCTCTTCTGTGAAAAGGTGAGTGTGGCATAAAGGTATGTGGCAATGAAGAGTAAAACAGAAGTTTGTCTGTAGGCAGCATTTGTATGGATTTACAGGACCCAGGATTTGGAATAGACCTTAAAATTCATATAACCTCACCCCAAAGTGAAATCTTAAACTCCTCTTTCAAAAAACAAGCAAGCAAACAAACAAAAAAAGCCTTCTCTTTCATAACTTCCAAATGGAAGAATTATGGTGGAGAAAGAATGCAAGCAGCAAGCAGCATAAATTCATACATACGTGATATGGCACAACCCCTTGAGAGTCTGTCTGAGCCACTTCAATCCACTGCCTCATTTCTCTAACACAATATGAGATGGATTTTTCCATGAGATTTGAGGGCCCCTCCTCTTTAGCAGCTTTGACACTGAAGGACTGTTGACGAATACACATGCATGATGAATAGCTGGATTCCGCACATTTAGGTCTGGAAATAATTTGTTCTTAAGCAAGGTTAAGTTATAGCTATTGAAAAGTAAATATTCCATTGACCAACCAAAATGCTCTTTTAGAAAGCAAACTGTAAAAAAAGGCCTTCCACCAACACTATCACTATTCCTTCCCCAAATCCCAGCCCCCACTGCCCATTATAAATGTGTATCCCTAGCTCCCAAACTATGGTAACACACATGATGATGAGGAGAGCTAAATTGTTATCCTTACCTTTGCTCTCCTTTTTTCAAGTTAGTAGAAAATTATCCTACAGAGTGGAAGCTTTCTCATGCATCCAACATAAGAAATTACTTAAAAGTCTATAAAGTAAATGGCTCTCAGTGAGAAGTATCCACTTTTGTTGAAGGTTTGAAATCATTAGTTTTAAATTAGAATTAATGTTTGACATTGACTAGTAGGCATTCATGGTATAAAATTAATCTGTCTTGGGAAAATACTAAATGGTAAAATAAATACGTGCAAGCTGTATTGTACACCCTGTGTCTAATACAGTACATCCTATCCACATTTCTTGGGAATCTTACACAGATGGTTAAAAGTAAGGTTTTCTTTTTTTTTCTCATAATCAATCCTATGCCAAGGGTTTGCTTTCTGCAAATGGGAATGCTGCATGTGCATGAGTGCCCTCTTTGAATATAAATCTCATGGAGTAGCAGATTGTGCTGGAGTCACAGTGTTATATCTAGGAAACATTCACTCAGTTGGACTTTTCTAATAGTTTCTATTTTTATCAAAAACAAAATCAAAGCTATTTTTAGTGTAAAACCAAATTTTAAACAATACCCACTAGAAGTAGCAAAGTACCATTTTATGGGAAAATCACCTGCAGAATTTAGAAGGCAATTTAGAGTTACTAATTAGTGTGTTAAATGGGTATATTCAGAAAGTGCCAAGGGGATGAGTCAACACTTATGAAAGAACATTAATTTCAGGATTTCCTGAATTATAAGCCTACCTACACATTAATGCATGGGTTAGAGAAGTCAGTTCACCCAGACAGTCCTTGTGTGCATATTTTTTAAAAGAATAAATACTACTTTGGAAATTGCTCTAGTTCAGTTTGCCAAAAGTAACACCCTTTCTGGGCATATAGCCACTAGATATTTGCCCTACTTTCTTTGTGACTGTGGAACCCTGCAACATTGTTTGCAATTTTATTAAAGGATTCATTGAGTTAGTGGATAATAAGAGAGAATATACTGGCTATTAAAGCATAGAAACATAGGCCTGAGATTCCTTAGAAGAAAGTTACCTTTTATCTTAATATAATGTTTACCTTTTATTTATTTTAACCTGAATCTTATCAACTCACTATCTCTACTGCCACACAACCAGCATTTCTTATCAATTCTTATCTGTGCTACTGCCACAGCCCCTGAACAGTTCTCCTCGATTTCAACCTTGCTCAATGCAGTCCATTGTCCACACAGCAGCCATCATGAGCCTTCGAGCACTGCTTAAACAGCTGAGGCTCTGTAGACAGTGTTCTTTCCTGGAGCAGGTATCTACCCTTTTGAGGACAAACCTTCAGCCCTGCTAAGATGGGAAAGGCTTGAAATAGGCCTCTCGCCACCACAGGACCTGTGGGTATCTCCATGCCATGTCCAAGGACCAACATTGGTATCCATTGCTGACAAGTTGGGCATTCAAAGCCAGCAGTAGTGAGATAGGCTTTGGAAGTGGGAGTTCAATGCGATAGAACATTTGGCATTTATTGTGAGGCATTTAAAAATATTTTTCCACCTGGCTGGTGTAGCTCAGTGGATTGAGTGCCAACCTGCAAACCAAATGGTCGCCAGTTCGATCCCAGTCAGGACACATGCCTGGGTTGTGGGCCAGGTCCCCAGTAGGGGGCATGCAAAAGGCAACTACACATTGATATTTCTCTCCCTTTCCTTCTCCCTCCATTCCCCTCTCTCTAAAAATAAATAAATCAAATCCTTAAAAAATTTTTTTCATTGACTTTAGTTCTTGGAAATTCTGAGAGAAGCCAGCTCACAATGGGAAACTCTGGATTCATGGTTACTTGGAGGTCCATTGTTAGGCATTTCATCTCTAGCAGGTCTCAGGTTCTGAGGCATGTCATTCTCTGCTAATGATGGCTTGGCTTGACTCTGGATTGTAGAGGCCTGTGTTGTATATTCTCCTACTGGAGCTCATCATCTCTGTTCCACTGACACTTCCTAAAACCCAAGATCTGTTTGATCATGATCCCAGTGGCAGGGCTGAGGGCATCATGGCCTGGACCAGATGCAGTGGTTGTTCCTGCTTGGGATGCTATTCAAAGCTGGTATCCTTCTTTGTTATCTGGTTCATGGACCAGAGAAGTTTTCCCAGGTATGACACATGTAATAGCCAAAACCAAGAGGTTCTACAAGGCACCATCATCTTTTTCTGTGTGAAGGATTCAAATACTGTAATTTGAATTTGTGTGAAAGGGTTATCCCAGCATGCCTTTACCAACAGACCCTTAAATGAACAATGAATTGTCTACTGAATCTTCTGAGGATTTCTCTCTCATCCCCTAGAGCTCAGGTGTGTTCCCAGGCCTCCAGTGTCTTGCCGCCTCTTGCTCATGCTGCTCCAGCACACTGAAGTTGATAGTGTGGTTTGTGGGTAATTGGGATGGTCAGACCTTTTGGGACTGCATAATGACTAAGAGCAGGAGGGTTAACATAGCCCTGAAGAAAACTGTAAATGAATACTGTTCTCACATGAAGTGTTTCTGATCCTTTTTCCTAACTAGAATGGAAAGAACATATCTCCAAACCAATGGCTGTGTTTCATGTATCTGAGGGCCTCTTCATCTACCTTTTCAGTATAGTCATCCCTTAGTGCCTGCTGGGAATAGGTTCTAAAACCCCCACAGATACCAAAAACCTCGAGTGCCCAAGTCCCTTGTATCCAATGGCATAATGTTTGCATACAATTATGCATATCCTCCCTCCCATATACTTTAAATAATCTTTAGATACTTATAATACCTAACACAATGTAAATGCTATGTAAATCATTGTTATACTATATTGTTTATGGAATAATGACAAGAAAAAACAATTATACATGTTCAGTACAGACACAGCCATTGTAGGACTAAATACTTAGTACATGTTGGCAACAACACAACATTTTTTACTTTTTATTTTCACCTTATTTCTATTTTAATCTTTGAACCTCAGTTGCTTGAATCCATGGTGCAGGACCTGTAGAATCAGAGTACGGACTGTAATATCAAATTTCTGTAACAGCTGCAATGAGGCTGCTATTCATCAAGTCTTCAGTGCTATCTGTGCACTCTGTGATGGGAGAACTTCCCCCTGGAAATGGGGAGGGGTGGAGAAGCATGGAAGATGGTGCATGTGTGTGTGTCACCCCGGCAACTGGGATGGCATGCATAACATAGAAAAAGGTGTGCAACAGCTGGTGCCCAAAACCAGGAAGATGATTGGATGGGAGGGATTATTGGGGGTTCTTTAAAAGGTGGAGCACAGGCAAACAGTACGCTTTCACTCCCTCATCCCCTGGCTGGTGGGTCCCCATCCCCTGGCACTTTTGCTTCCCGATCCCCTGGCTGGGTGCTAATTTTCCTGAGCCAGGGACCTAGCTGGAAGGATTCCCAGCACTCCCTGCAATAGTACTCCAGGACTTGCCTGTCTGGGAGCACAGAGGATTTTGGGTAGGGGAGCAGGGGGGAGGCTCAGGAGGAGGGCAGGGGTATTCTAGGGAGGCAGGCCAGGGGAGGCTCTGCTGGTGGACTCCGAAAGGTTTGAGATGGCCTATGCCCCTTCCCCAGGCAGGAAACCATGGTGGCTGCTGCTTGCCCGTGGCCCACAGCAGTGTGGGCCAGGCAGCTATGGCCCCAGTGGAGTCAGGGAGGGTTAGGCCAGGGAAGGTCAGGCCCTGCACCCGCCCTGAGTTCTCCAGACAAGACCTGAGGAACTGAAAGTACCATGAGCAAGGTTAGTAAGAAGGTGGATGGGGAATGAGGAGAGATTAGGACCTGCAGATCCTGGCTGGCAGGTCCTGGGAGGTGGTCAGGTGACAAACCCCTCACACCTTCTCCACTGCAGAGCCATGGGAAACAGCTGTGGTGGCCACCCCCCAGCAGCTTCTTACTTCTCTGGCAGTGGAGCAGGGGTGGGCATTAAGTAATCTACTGTGTGTGTGTGTGTGTGTCTGTGTATGTGTGTGGAATACATATGCACTATCTTCCATGCTTTTATTCCATGCTTATATAGATATTCCATTTTCCTTCCTACCAGACTCTGTTTCTAGTGTTAAAGCCTATGGGCAGCAGATGGTGGAACCACAGTGGTTGTTCGGTTATAGTAGTGGCACCCAACATGGGGTCCTGGCCACTTGTGGGAGGTAGATCCCCCAGGGAGTGCATCTGTGGGGCTTCCCAGTTGCTGAGAGTTCCTCTGCACACCTGTTGGGGGCGCTAAATATGCCTGGCAGGTGGAAAGACAATGTGTCTGGACAGGGAATAGACTCTGGGAAGGAGGAAGGATCACCTGATCTTAGGGCTGTGAACCAGGGTCTGGGTGAGACCTGGAAGTTTGGGGGGAAGCCAAATGGTTGACAGAAAAACTTACTCATGAGCATTCGTTGAAATAATGAAGTCATGGATGCCAGTTTTCTCTGTACATTCCAAGGTTGCCTGGCATCTTTTGATCATAGGATTGGACCTGTTTTGGATCTGGGCCAGCAGGGGTCATTCTGGGTTGGTTTCTGGAGGGAGCCCAGTGGATAGAATTTTAATGAACTGGGGTACATACAAACCATTATCCAATGTCCAAGGAACTATTGGTTTATTACTGTAATACCATGTGGTCTACATAAATTTTGGATTATGGAGAAAGGTAGGCCATGGATGGTTCCCTAGATCAGCAGTCTCCAACATTTTCAGCACCAGGAATCAGTTTCATGGAAGACAATTTTCACATAGATGGGGGTGGGGGATTGGGGAAGACTGGGGGCAGAGTTCAGGCAGTAATGCAAGCAAATCTTTGCTTGCTCGCTCACCAACTGTTGCTCATCTCCTGCTGTGCTGCCTGGTTCCTGACATGCCATGGACCAGTACCAGTCTGCAGCCTAGGTATTGGAGACTCCTGCCCTAGATTACTATGCAATTGGAACAGTATTGTCAACAGTTGCATAAATGGGACAAAATCTGTTATGTCAGGCATTTATGTATTGACATAATAGGATTTCACTAGAGACAGAGGTCCACTTGATGATGCAGAGAAGGCAAAGGATCTTGAAACCTTTCCTGATAGTACACAGGAAGAAAAGGAGAATGAGGAAATGGGCTTTATTAATGCCCTGAACTTAAGGGACACAATGTTTATAGCAGGAGGACCACCTCCACCATCATTGCCACAAGCTACCCCTAAAAGAGAGACCAAAGAGGCAATGGCCCCTTGAAGACCCATCGGGACACAAAATTTGACCAAGGAGCCTCTCTATCTGGAGCAAGACCCATAGACAGAGTTAATCAGGAAGGTCCAGCCTGCTGGTTACTACTATTGGGCTCAAATTCCATTCCCTACTTCAGACTTACTGAATTGGAAGAATCCCAGCCCTCATACAAGGCTGATTCTTGGAGAATGGCAGAGTTTATCACCTCCACTTTTGCCACTCATCATTCAACATGGGCAGATATATAGGCTCTCCTCAATATCTTGTTAACAGTAGATAAGAGATGGCTGGTTATACATAAGGCTAAAGAAGAGGCCCAATGTCTCTACCAAGAGAATCCCAATGCAAGCCTGAACCCAGCTGAGGCAATTCCTTTGATGGAGTCTGGCTGGAACCCAAGTGTTGGGGGGTCTAGTCTTTCTAGAGAATTACAGAAAGTACATATTGGAAGTGCTTAAGAAAGGGGTGCCTAAGGAAAAGAGCCTGAATATGACACAGGCCCTTCAGCAAAAGCCAAATGAGGATCCTTTTGAATTTTTAGAGAGGATCTCTCAGGCCTATACAAAGCACATTGATGATGATCAGCAGGCATCAGAAAATGTGTGGATGGTGAGCATGACTTTCATTGGTAGAGTTCCCTGGTTGTCAGAAAGAAACTCCAGAGTTTATATGGGGCATTGGGAATGAATCCCTCTCAGCTGGTAGACATAGGGAAGGTTAAAGCAGGTCACAGTGTTCTTAGAAACAGGGTGGCAAGACCAGAGGAAGAGGTGAGACTAAAGAGAAAAAGAGAGGCTGGTAGGCACCAATCAATGTGCCTGTTGCAAGGAGGTGGGCCATTGGAGAAAGGAGTGCCTGAAATTCAAAATGGAATGTAGGGATGGAAACACTCTTTGGGAAATGCTAAAAAAGTGAGGGGAGTCTGATGATGATTTGGGTTGCCCACAGGCTCTCTTGGACATCTCCCAACCTATTACTATTCCCTCACAGGAGCTCCAGGTTGAGTTGATGGTGGGGAAGAAGCCAATTGATTTTCTTGTAGATACAGAGCTACATACTCAAGTGCTCAATACAAGAGTAACCAAGTTCAGATACAATAACAGTTATTGGAGTGACTGGACAATTACAAAAACACACGTTTCTTCAACCCTTAGAATACCAGCTTGGGGATCAAAAGATCATACATTATTTTCTCCACATGCCAGACTGCCTTATTCCATTGCTGGGCCAAGATTTACTTTGTAAATTGCTTGCTCAAATAACTTTTCCTCCTGAAAAGCAGCAACTATATAGCGGTCCCACTGCAATACACTTTCCAGATTGAGGCACTTCAGACTTGCATGGAAGGTCCCAGAGATGGACTCTTCCCATCTGAGATGAACAGGTTTGGATTGATGGAACCCCAGATAAAGCAGTTAATGTCCAACCTATAAAAGTTAACTTAAAGAGGGGGGCATGGATCCCACAGAAGAAAGAGTACCCCCTCAAAAAGAAGGCTTTAAAGGGGATTCAGCCAGTATTGCAGAACTTTTTAAAGTCAGAACTAATCCAGTCATGCCAGTTTCCCAATAACACTCCCATTCTGTCAGTCAAAAAAACCTAACTGGGGACTTCCAGCCAATATGGAGGCATAGGTAGACACACCGTGCCTCCTTGCACAACCACAATAGGGACAACAATGATTTAGAAACAGAATAACAACCAGAACTGACAGAAAATTGAACTGTATGGAAGTCAGACAACCAAGGAGTTAAAATAGACACATTCATCCAGACCAGGAGGAGGGGTGGATTCGGGCAACAGGGTGGAGAGGGATCCTGATGTAAAGAGCTTGGGACCAGGCGAGAAAGACCACAGAGGGCAGACTGTGAGCACGCAAGTGGCGGCTGGCAGACCCCAGCCAAGGAGTGGCAACCAGCAGACCCAGGGAGGTGGAGGGTGTGAAGCAAGGCACTGTGCCCAACCCAGGATCCAAGTACAGGGAAATAGAGCCTTGGGGTACTGATTGAAAACACCTGTGGGGGTTGAGGCACAGGGAGAGACTCCCAGACTCACAGGAGTGGTCGTTGGAAAGATGCACAGGGTGCACAAGCCCACCCACACAGGAATCAGCACCAGAAAGGTACAGTTTCCTTGGGGAAAGCAGCGGAAGGGACTGAAGTCACATGGAGAGTGGAGCAAGTGCCATTGTTCCCTCTCGGACCCCGCCCCCACATATAGCATCACAACACAGCGCTGTGGGTTGCCCCGCCCAGGTGAACACTTAAGGCTCTACCCCTCACTGCGTAATGGGCACATCAAGACAAAAAAAAAAGGCCCAAATGAAAGAACAGATCAAAGCTCCAGAAAAAATACAACTAAGTGACCAAGAGATAGCCAACCTATCAGATGCACAGTTCAAAACACTGGTAAAAGGATGCTCACAGAATTGGTTGATTTTGGTCACAAATTAGATGAAAAAATGAAAGCTACAATAAGTGAAATGAAGAAAAATGCACAGGGAACCAATAGTGATGGAAAGAAAGCTGGGTCTCACATCAATGGCGTGGACCAGAAGGAAGAAAAAACATACAATCAGAAAAGAATGAAGAGATAAGAATTTTAAAAAAATGAGGAGAGGCTTAGGAACCTCCAGGATAACTTTAAACATTCCAACATCTGAATTATAGGGGTACCAGAAGGAGAAAAGGAAGAGCAACAAGTGGAAAACTTACTTGAACAAATAATAAAGGAGAACTTCCCCAATCTGGTAAAGGAAATAGCCTTCCAGGAAGTCCAGGAAGCTCAGAGAGAAGCACCAAAGAAGGTGGACCCAAGGAGAAACACACCAAGGCACATCATAATTACATTAGCCAAGGTAAAAATGAAGGAGAGAATCCTAGAAGCTGCAAAAGAAAAGGAGACAGTCACCTACAAAGGAGTTCCCATCAGACTGTCAGCTGATTTCTCAAAAGAGACCTTACAGGCAAGAAGGGGCTGGAAAGAACTATTCCAAGTTATGAAAGGCAAGGACGAACATCCAAGATTACTCTATCCAGCAAAGCTTTCATTTAGAATGGTAGAGCAGATAAAGTGCTTCTCAGATAAGGTTAAGTTAAAGGAGTTCATCATCACCCAGCCCTTCTTACATGAAATGTTAAAGGGACTTATCTAAGAAAAAGAAGATAAAGAACATGTATAGTAAAATGACAGCAAACTCCCAATTATTAGCAACCACACCTAAAACAAAAACAAACTAAGCAATCAACTAGAACAGGAACAGAACCACAGAAATGGAGATCACATGGAGAGTTAGCAACAGGGGAGTGGGAGGAGGAGAGAGGGAGAAAAGGTACAGAGAATAAGTAGCATAGATGGTAGGTAGAAAATGGACAGGGAGAGGGCAAGAATAGTATGTGAAATGTAGAACTTATGACACATGGACATGAACTAAAGGGGGGAATGTGGGTGGGAGAGGGTGTGCAGGGTGGAGGGGAATAAAGGCGGGTTATGGGACAACTGTAATAGCACAATCAGTAAAATATATTTTTTTAAAAACCTAACTGGGATGAGTATCAATTTGTACATGATCTTAGCACCATAAATGACATTGCTCAGGACATTCATTGTATAGTGTTCAACCCCTATATTCTGTTGACCATGGTACCCAGAGATAGCAAATGGTTTTCATTCCTAGACTTGAGAGTTGCCTTTTGCTGCATCCCAATAGACAAATAGGCTCAACTACTGTTCACCTTTGAATGGCAAGAGCCAGAAACAAAAGCCATGCTCCAATACTGCTGGACTGTGTTGCCATAAGGATTTCAGAACTCCCTGACTATATTTGGTGGAGTATTAGCCAAGGGCTTATGGGATATTCAGTTGAAATCAGGAATTCTTCTGTGATATGTGAATGATGTATAACTAGCAGCATCTATGAGGACTGTTTGTTCAACACCATTCTAAATCATTTGGCAAAAAGGGAATATAAGATGTCACCTCATAAGGTCCAGATTTGCAAGTGGAGGTGGCATACCTGGGATATCAGCTGAAATAGGGCACTAGGAGCTTGATGGTGGATAGAAAACAAGCCATTGTTACACTAAAAATCCCAGAAAAACCAAAGGTGGCTTTGTGGGTTCTTAGGGATTACAGGGTTCTGCCAAATTTGGATTCCAAACTTTGGACTCATAGCAAAACCACTGAATGATTCCTTGCAAGGACCAGACTCTGAACATTTTGAATGGGCAAGGGATTATCAGGTAGCATGTGGTACCTTTCAGGAAAAGCTCATGTTGGCTCCTGCACTAGGGAGGGATCGCCCAATTTACACAAGTGTTTCAAATTGTATGCTCATAAAAGGCAAGGGATTGGACTGGGTTTACTAACCCAGACTGTGGGACACATCCCCAGGCCCATTGCCTAGCTGTCAAAGAATTTGAATCACATGACAAAAGGATGGCCACCATGTCTTTGAGCAGTGGCAGCTGCCTATGACATCTTACAGGAAACTGAGAAGTTCACTTTGGGATAGCCTAATACAGTGTTGGTACCATACCATGTCCTAACTTTATTGGAACAAAAAAAAGGGTACCAAAGTACCCTTTCAGTACTGAAAGGGTACTGAAGCAGGGTGCATGGGGAAGTACCAGGCCATTCTGTTGGATGATGCAAATGTGACCTTGCAGACTACCACAACTTTGAAGCCGGACACTCTGCTCCCAGACATGGACGGAAACTCAGCCCTACAGCATGACTGCTTAGAAATTATTGATCAAGTTTATTCCAACAGGATGGATATACTGGATCAAACATTGGTAGCAGCAGACTGGTAGTTGTACACAGACAGGAGCAACTTCATGGACCATGGACAACAATGGGCTGGGTACACAGTAGTCACTGTAGACAAGGTAATAGAAGCTCAAGGCCTTGTTCTGGAAACGTCGGCACAGAAGGCTGAACTGATAGCCCTCACAAGAGCCTTAGTGCTGTCTCAGGGAAAGAAAGTTAACATCTACACAAACTCCAAATATGATTTCATGATAGTCCATTCCCAAGGAACAACATGGAAGGAGAGAGGGCTCTTAACCTTGGGGAACAAGGATGTTAAAAATGCAAAGGACATTTTACAATTTCTAGAGGCAGTGAATCTACAGGACCAGATTGCCATAATGCACTGCCCAGGACATGAAAGGGATGGTTTGCAAATGAGCCAGGGGAACCAAACTGCTAATGGTACAGCAAGACAAACAGCCAGAGGGCTCCCATAATTAGGGGTTTTGATGCCCTGCTTGGACTTGTCAAAATTTAAACCTCACTATATGGAATAAGATTAGGAACAGGCCCATGAAGAGGGATTCACTAATACTGATCTCAATTCTATGTGGAAGATCAGCACTCATGGTATGATCTCACTACCCAAGGCTCTAGTTCAGGGGTGTCCAACCTGTGGCCTGCAGGCTGCATGCAGCCCAAGATGGCTGTGAATGTGGCCCAACACAAAATTGTAAATTTACTTAAACATGAGACTTTTGTGATTACATGTCACAGTGTATTTAATGTGTGGCCCAAGATGACTCTTTTTCCAGTGTGGCACAGAGATGCCAAAATGTTGGACACCCCCACTCTAGTGTATCCTACCTCAAATACCTGAATGGATCTATTATGGCAAGCATGCTTTAATGGGCCTCGTTTGGCCACAGTTGAAGGGCCCCCATTTGCAAAGGACTGTTCAGAGGATTACCCAAACCTGTGAGATAGATGCCAAAAACAATCCTAAGACAGAGTGCACCCCAGCAAAAAAGGGAGTACGATATAAAGGATTATGCCCAATTGAGGACTGGCGAGTAGACTTTACACAAATGCCTAAAAGCAGAGGAAATTTCAAATTTTTATTAGTTTGTTACCACTAGAACTGAGAAGGTGACTAAAGTAGCACAACTTCTACTTAAAGAAATAATTCATAGGTTTGGACTCACAGTATTCAGAGTGACAGTGGACCATTATTCACTTTGGAGATCTCCCAGAAGGTTGGATAGGCATGGCAAATAAGATGCATGGAAACTACATGCATCTTGGAGACCTCAATCTATGGGAAAGACTTAGAAAATAAATCACAGAATAAAGAAGACCCTGGGAAAAATATGCCAGGAAATGCATTTGAAATGGGACCAAGAGCTTCCCATTGCTTTGATCCAGATAAGGGTAGCACCCAGAAGTGGACTTAAGTTAAACCCTTTTGAAATTGTTTATGGGAGATCCTTTTAAATCTCAGATCTTGGAATGCCCCCACCCCAGATTTGGAGCATGAGTGGAAAATTAAGCAATATGTACAACATTCAGGGCAAACACTAACCATTCTGCGCAAGTTTACTCATTTCAGGTATGCTTACCAATCTGACAAGCCCTTACACTGATTCCATCCAGGGGACTGAGTCTTATTAAAGACTTGGAAGACTCAAGGCCCTGAACAGCAGTTAGCTGAGCAATAGACTGATCCCTATAACATCCTACTGATAATACATTCTTCTCTGAAGCTTACAGGAATTAAGCCTTGGATCCACCACACAAATAAAAGGGGACTGCCTGAGGAGAATTTGAACCGTGATGCTGTGGCTGATGCTGAAAAGGACACTGGGCCTGCACTCTGGAAGGAAATTTGAATTAGTATTTCAAAAGAGAGTGGGCCCCAATGCAAAGTGACAATATTCCTTTACCTTATGTGACCACAGTTTTTGAGATTTTTAGCTACCAAATACTGAGTTTGAGTGTGGTCCATTCCATTGTTAAAAAGGACAAAGATTGAAAGTGATTATGGTTATTATGAAGTGAGTAAGAAGGTCTATGAAGGTTGCAGAAAGAGTAGAAAGTTATAAGGCATACAGAAATAAAAAAAAAATGTTTCTGAAGGTTGTAGAAGCCATAGATGGATGTGATTCTTTTTTGAAAGTAAAGAAACCTCAGTGATCAGGTTGAGTTACACTTTGCTTCAGGTCTTGTTTTGTTTTATAATTTTTTTGGGAGTTGGGGAACTTAACTCTTTTGTTTATACTGGGAATCCTCTGTCTACGCCATTTGGGGCTTCATGCCATTTGGACCTAAGAAATGTTGTCCAGTGCTGCTTAGAGCTGGCTGGGATGAGAGAGCATGTCTCTGCTATGAGACTGGTTGATGAAAGGTCATGTCTCTGCCAGGAGACCAATGGATGCTCTGGTAGGTGAGAGAGTGCCTCTGCCACTTGGGACTTGTGCCATTGGGGCCAGGTAGAATTCAGCTGGGGTGAGAACATGTATCTGTTGTTTGGAACTTTGTTCCATTTGGGACCTAGGGAAGGTCATCTGGTGCTGGACAGAGCCAGCTGAGGTGAGAGAATGTCTCTCCCGTTGGGGCTTCATGTTATTTGGGAACTGAGAAAGACCATCTGTGTGACTGATTAGGAGGATCAGTTGGTGGGAGACAAGAATCTAAGGCTCATTTTTGTTCCTCCTTATTTTTTATTTTGTAATTTTGTTTTTCACTTGGACTTTTTTTTTGTTTCTGTTTTGAAAAGAAATTGAGTTCCAAGTGTTAAAGCTTTACATAAGGTTAAGAAGTAAAGTAATGAAAGATATAAGGCATGGAAATGCAATTTTGGTGGATACTAGAAGGACAAGTACTTCTGTTTTTTGCTTTGTATTTTTTTTCCTACCCAATCCCTCTAGAATCTGGCATTCTTAATCAGTGAGGATATAAAATTTCCTTTCCATGAAACCAATAAAACTGGTTTCACATTCTGGTTTTAATAACCAAGAATTTGACTGGAATATCCTGCCAGAAGGAGGCATGCCTGGGTTCTGGTTGTTACCAGAAAGCCTTGAAAAACTAAGATTGACTTTGGAAACTAAAAATAGCCCACTGAAGAAATGGCCTGGTACCTTGTTTGGTCATGTGGTCCATAACAGTTTTTACAGGAAAGGAATGAAGTTTACTTTTCTGAAAGATGGCAGGGGACAACCTTAAGACACAATTAGGACCACCAGGACTAGAGGAATATGGGTACTGCAGGCAAAGCTGTATGACAGTTGTGAGGCTTGGCTTCCATGCCTTTTTTTTTTATTTTAGATTATTCAGTACAGTTTCAATCTTTTATTCCCATTCCAG